>JASTVC010000016.1:0-212267 GCA_031125765.1 Saccharomycopsis amapae
TGTTGTTGTTGTTGTTGTTGTTGTTGTTGTTGTTGTTGTTGTTGTTGTTGTTGTTGTTGTTGTTGTTGTTGTTGTTGATTAGCAGAAGCATGAGATGGAGTAGAAGAGTAATGTCCAAGTTGAAGAGAGTTAACCAACTGATGAGAACGACTCATAGACCCTGAGACAGCTGATGGCAACACATCAAGAACACCCATCAGTGTGTTGTACTGCTGATGTTGCAGCTGCGGCTGTTGTGGTTGTACTAACACATTCTGTTGGACTTGGATTTGTTGTTGCTGCTGCTGCTGCTGTTGTTGTTGTTGTTGACCCTGTGGTAAGAAATTCAGGATCTGGGGGAACAGCTGGTACCTGAACTGGTCATAATTGTTAGTGTCAAAGGGCGGTGGTTGATCCATGTTATGGGGATTCTGTGTGATAACTAACTGTTTGGAACCAAAGTGGTGCAATCTACGTGGATATCGTGTTGGCGTCCCTGAGAAAACGAAAATTTCTGAGAGCCGCGATCCTGGCACGTGATGAAGGTGCATTAGCTCTATTATAAGTATCGTTTTATTACTACTATACCAATAAACAAAGAAATTATAGGTGACAAAAGATAATAAATAAATAGATATTAATAGTCATCACCTCTGGAAACGACTTCCTTAATATCTGGACGAAGCAAGATTGTGTGTTCCCATTGCGCAGTGTAAGAGCCCTTCTTTTCCATCAATGGAGGATAATCTTGCACAACTCCCGCTTTCACTAAGCTATTTAAGGCAAACAAATACTTATCTGCTCCAGCACGGTCAAGGTATCTGCGACAGAATGGCAAAGTACCGAAACTGTCATTAATTGTCTTCAACAATTCTTTGGCAGAGTTCAATCTGACCCCAGATTCATCAGCGCCAGCGTTCTTAGCGTAGTGCGAACATTCACCTTCAGGAAGAACAAAACCCCACCCATTTATCGAACCAAAAGTCTCAATAGCAAAAACTTCACCCTCTTCCATCTTCGTTTCGTCATCATTTTTCACAATAGGAACAGTTTTACCGTCATGGATATGGAAATCACCAATATTATGACCATTCAAGTTTTTAATACATTTGACTGGATAAACCTTGCCATCAAGTTCAACCTCATGACTTTCCATAACCTCTTGGATGGCTTCACCAATGTCACACATTCTCACATCAATACCAGCCTCCTTGATACCAGTATTAGTGGCGGCTTTAACAGCTTCCAATAAGCCATCGTATTTTGGATTAAAAGTGTGAGTGAATGCACAATCAACAATACGTCCATTGACATGAACCCCAATATCAACCTTCATGACATCATCATAACCCAAAACAATTTTATCCCCAGAATTTGGAGTGTAATGGGCTGCACAGTCGTTCAATGAAAGACCGGTAGGGAAGCCTACCCCGGCAACCTTGGTATCAGAAGAATTGGCGAATGTTCTAACAGCATCTTCAATAATGTTTGCAACTTCAATCATGGTCATACCTGGCTGGATCTTATTTTTGGCATTTCTTCTTGCTCTACGATGGATTTCAGCACCTTTTCTGAAATCATTCCATTTTGTTTCTTCTAATTGTCTGTTCAAATATCTTTTTTCTTCATCAGTGGTTCTGTAATTGTTATCATCCACATACTCTATTATCTGGCCCTCGGGATATTTCTCGTCTGGGTAAAAGTTCGTTATTGGAACAACGGTCTTCTTCTTCTTACCACTCTTCTTCTTCTTCTTCTTCTTCTTCTTCTCTTCAGTTGAGGCTTCAGGATTAGCTTCTACCTCATTTTCTTCAGTATTTTCCACTAAGCTCACAGTTAGTAGTTGTTTGGTAACAAGAATATTTACAAAATAAAGAAGATAACTAACCCTTAAGATTTTCTACCTTCTCTTCCAAAGTAGGTTCTACTGTACTTGTACTCATTTTTTCGTTTCTATTGACAGATTCTCCTGGTTCCTCTTTATGTCCAAATTTTTTTTTTTTTTTTTTTTTTTAGTTTTCACACATTTTTTTTCTCTCTTTGACACAAACTTGGACACAACAATATTTTTGGTTACGACATCTAATAAGTTCAAAAAGTTTTATAATACAGACTATTTACTATTTATATCATTATTTTAAACCAAGTGATTTTTTAAAGTGCTCTTCAAATACGTTGGCTTGAATCTTTCCTTGCGTAGCTCTCATTCCCTGTCCCACCAAATACTGTAATGATCCTAATTTCTTGCCATTTTTTAAATTCTCAACAATTTCAGCATGATTAGAGAGGATTTCTTTACATAGCTCACCAAGCTCTGAATCCAAATCAGCATCATTTTGCTCGGGTACCTCCAACTCAAATTCAACAATTAAATCATCAATAGTCATACTTTGGACGGTGGTATCATCATGATTCTCGACAATATACTTCAATAGCAACTTACCACTACTATTCGTCAATTTACCGTCAATGTATATGACATTAATCAACTCAGAAAGTTTGGAAACTGGGAGAATTTGTGGAGAAAACTTCAAGTTGAATTTACCTAATTGTCCAATCAACTCATGCAAAATGAAGTTCCCTGGAATTTTTGAAGGAACTTTGTCATTCAACCCCACAGTCTTAGCGAACACCTCCATATAATAGCCCAATAACCCATCATAAGTATTGTTTATTAATAATTTTGCATCTTTAATTCTCAACCCGTATGGTTTGCTGGTCAACATCTTGATCATATCATCAGGTAAGGTACTAACAAAATTTGTTCTGATATCCTCTACTATGGTTTTATCTAACAGAATAGAGGATAATTCAGGATCAGGCATATATCTATAATCCACTTTACTTTCTTTCTTTCTTAGAGTGACAGTCTTGCTGCCATTCCAACCTCTGGTTTCCTGAGAAATATGATTTCCACTTTCTACTTCCTTGACCTGTCTCTTATATTCATACTTCAATGCTTCAATAATAGCAGTACTTGATGAAAGATTCTTTATTTCTACTCTGTTACCCCCATTTATCGAAATATTGACATCAATTCTCATGGCACCAGTTTCCAATTCCCCGGTGGAAATATTGAGGAATTTGACTAGTGATTGAAATTTCTTGATGAAAGCCTTTACTTGCTTGAGGTCATCGAAGTCTGGATTAGTGACGACTTCAATTAGAGGAGTGTTGGCTCTATTCAAATCGATCTTTGAATATGAAATACCATTAAGATACTCGTTTGTAGAAACACCTGCTTCAACATGAATACACTTACCAGTATCTTGTTCTATCTGAATCTGATCTAGCGTAATAGTCTTCTCCTGTTCATCAATTTCGTCAAACTTTTTGAGCAATTTAAGAGAGCCGCCTTTACCTATTGGGCTATAATGCTGAGTAATTTGATAACCCAATGGTTGATCACCGTAAAAGTAGTGCTTTCTATCAAATGTCGATTGCAAATTTATTTTGGAATTCAAAGATACCCCAGCAACCAATGCTAAGAGAACGGCTTCAGGATTGACCAAAGGCTGAGTACCAGGCAAACCAGCATCAAAGAAAGACACTCTTGAATTGGGAAGCTCATTGAAGGTGTGCTCCGAATTACTAAATAGCTTTTTGTCAGTTTTTAGCTGACAATGGATCTCCAACCCACATTTAAACTTGTGTTGAGGAAGAAGCACCGAGTTATCTGATTTGGCCTTCAAAAAGGTACGGGACGTCGATAGCAAACGAGCAAAAGTTCGGTATTGCCACATTTGCGATCGCAACATGGTTTGCAATGAAGGCTGTTTGGAGGATTTGATCTATTCCCCGAAATCTTTAGTTACATACAAATTTCTTGGGTGAGAAAAAAATAAAATAAAAAATATCATAACCAGAAAATTATCCGCTGTCTGTGTCTGCAATCATTAATTGTGTTAATGAAGTCAAGACATTTCCAAGCAATATTAGAAAATTTACTCATTATTATAATAATTCTTACAATGTTTTTACCCTTTTTTTTTATATATGACACATTAGATTAGATGTTCATTGAAAATAAAGATAGGTTACAAAGCAAGTATTATTTTTAAAGAACTTAAACAACAACACCGGAACAAGAAGCAATACGAGGCCACAAGTCAGCACATTCCTTACCGACTGGACCAGTGATAGCAGAACCCTTCATTTCACCCTTTGGGTTGACAATGACACCAGCGTTATCTTCGAAGTAAAGGTAGATACCATCCTTTCTTCTCCATGGCTTAGATTGTCTAACAACAATAGCTTGCAAGACCTTCTTTCTCAATTCTGGCTTACCCTTCTTAACAGTAGCGATAACCATGTCACCGAGAGAGGCGGCTGGCAATCTGTTCAATCTGGCACCAGCACCCTTGACGGCGATGATACTCAAGTTTCTGGCACCAGTGTTGTCACAACAATTGAGGACGGCACCAACTGGCAAACCAAGCTATAAAATTATGTTAGTAAGAATGTTTTTCTAAATGAGCATTCACTGGTTCATAATGTTGGGAGGATATTAAAACAATCAGTAATTCAAGATGAGTCTCTCTATGATTTTCCATTTTGTATATGAAATAAGTCTTGTTGAGAAAGAGTGACTTAAACTATAAGTTTCTATTTGAATATTTCTTTTCAATAATACTTATAATCTGAAATACCTCAAATTATCCACTGTTGTACCAATTGTTATCCATAGGAAAATAAAGATAGTTTATCTCATGAAATAGCCTGGATAGCTGGATCTAGCCATATTCGAAACATGAAGATGTAATTATCTGTGCTCTTTCAATACATTGAGTAACATTATTTTAACAAAAGTATCAAATCATCTCACATGAAAAATTCTTGACCACACATTCAGAGAGTTCCTCATTGTTGACCTCATTATTTTATAATCCCTTAAAACATTGTTGAAAAACGTCAAGTGCTGTATCCTTATTTATTCATTACAATATTTCAAAACTTTTCACTTTCTAAATCCCATATTTGCAGGCCACCAGATAAACTCAATCCCACTCATTAATGATAAGTAAATACCCCCAAAATGATCCTAATTGTCTATTCTATTCATCACATACAGAAATACGGTATTTGTTACCTGAAGCAGACATTTTTTCTTGATATTATGCTATTGATTGATGTTTCTAACAGGTCTTCCATGTATTTCAAATGTCCTATTCCAAAAAATTTGATTTTCCTCAGAATCTCTCAGTTCCTCCCCCCAATGGAAAAAAAAATGGCCAGTGTGAAAAGCACATGACATTGTGACAGCCGAATATCACCTTCTAATATAAAGCCCTACACAATATCACGGGATAATAACCATGAGGGCTACAAAATAAATTCCCAAAATGGACATTTGCTAAACGCAGGACATTTATGAATATCACAAATTGTTTTTTTTTACCCCGTGATGAGCGCGATGGAAGACTCATGGAGACAACAATATGGTTAAATCTGATTAGCTGGGTTCTACATTAGTTCACTTTTTTTTTTGTTGTACCTTCACTTTTGTGGTTCCGTTATATTCGTGCTTGATACATCACACTATTTTCAACCCACAATTTAAACAGCGGTCAAGAAACTAGCTGCATCTTCGCCACTTCAAGCACAATCATACACCATAACAGTACCTAACAACCGAAATTTGTACATCTTCAGAGTGGCAAATACTTACATGAGAGCATCGAGCCATATATCAAAGGAATGCCGAGCAAAAGAGAAAAGCTGAAGAAAACCTCTTTGACAACTACTAGCGACCAAGAGGGTTCACTTCACAATAAACGAAAAAGATCAAGTATTGTCGAAGTATCGACTGAAAACCATCGCAATGGAAACAAACTCCTAAAAGTCAATTCTCGAGATGCAGTACGAGCATCTAGTGATCCTTTAATAAGACACCATAAAAATTCCAGCAGAGAGAAGAAAAACCTGAATCGAAATTCCCTATTTGTCCACAGTGATGAGGACGAGGAAGATTCTGATCCAATACCTGCTCGGCAGGTGAGAAATAGCAACAATATTCATTCAGTAATAACGATATTATCATCAGACGAAGAAGATGAAGAAGATGATGATGTTATATTTACCAGTGAGGCGAAAAAATCTACTGAGATTATTGATTCTGATAAAGTTAAACAGAATGAACATGCCAAATCTTTCCAACTATATGAATGCCCTATATGCTTTGATAGTCCTGAAAAGACCATTGCTTTACCTTGTGGTCACTGTTATTGTTTTGAATGTTTATTTCAAGCTTTTGGACACTCAAGAACTTCTAAGAAGTCTGAAGCGGTTTGTGCTTTATGCAGAGCTTCTTACACTTTGCCCAAAGCTGTTCCATTGAAGTTCAAGGTTAGGATGAAATCTTGAAGGATAGATTGTCGCATAAAGATGTTCTGCCATAATTTTTTATTTTATTTTTCAGGAAGACTTGATTTTTTCCTTGTTTTCTTTGATACCAAATGTATTATATGTGTAATGGAGTTTTTGATTTGATTTCATTAGGTTTTCCTTTTTTCCATAATGTTTGCATTGTTTTTTGCTGGTTCCTTGTTGATTTCATTTTTTTTTAATCATTGGAAGATTTTTGGGGTTTCAATTATAAATCGCTTAGATGTATATGTTCTAAGATAATGAATTTTAATGACTTTGTGATGTGATAGCTCGTAGCTTTATTTCCAAGAACAACTTTTGTGAGACGCATTTATGTTTGTGTTTTTCCAACATGCATTATCATTAGGGGTTTTGTGGTACTACGCAATCTGTCATTTTTTTTCCTTCGTTATTTGCTTGAGCTGGGGGGATGGAAATAAGTAAGAAAAAAAAAAGTAAAAGTTGTAATGGGAAAACATTCAAACATATCCATACCGTGTTGATAAATTAACATTGAATGTATTTCAGGTATTTTAACTGTTGGAAACATGCGAGCTGATAAAACAAAATCTTTACAAGACAAAATAGCTTCTTTTATGGAAAGGCCGGTGTCAAGGGGGAAAGATGCTACCGATATCTTGGAATACCAGAGCCAGTCCGCCTGGGAAGAGAATGGAAATCCAAATATCCTCGAGGTTGTTTTTAAAACTGTGGAAAGGAACAACGAAAATGCTTTGGAAATGCATAGGATGCTCGATGTTGATGAAAAAGAAAAAGCTGTTCCGTTTCTTATCGGCAACTCGCCCAAAGATGAAAATACAGAAGACAATATCAACTTGAACCCGATTACGCAATCACCAAATATTCAATTTGAAAGCAGCCAGCAGGTGAGTAGGAAAGTGCTGCTTAGAATTAAGGATAGCCATGACCATGGTAAAAAAAGTGATTTAGAATATGCTCCTGAAGTGATGAGTTCGGAAAACAGCATTCCTATATATTTGATCAAAAGAGGCAAGTTTAAAGGGTATTACGATGACAGAATTATGAGATGTCTTAGTTGTCAGAAAGGAGGAATCGATAAGAGATGTATCTGTAGAACTTATTGTCTCGTTTCCTCGCCATTAAACCAGATATTGAATAGCAATATGGTTGAGATTCCATCTGATACTCCTCTGGACGTGGTGACCGAAAAAAATATTTTTAAAAGCGAAAACAACAGCTTGAAAGATACACAAGATACTAAGACTCTCACTGATGTTACCAGCACACTAAATCTGTTCAGTTTCAAGTACCATATATTCACATTGAAGGGTATGTTGTCCCGGAAAGACAAGAAAATTTATCCAGAAGAAAACAGTGGGCCAAATGAGCTACGAAATTCTTCACTGGGGAGCTGTTACGATGGGAGTTTGATGCATCAACAGAAAGAGCTCATCAGATAGAAGCATCTATCAGCTATTCCAGTTGTGTAGGAATTGCATGAATAAACAACATTTCCACAAATAAACAGCTAATCACGGGGGTAGGCGTCGCTTCTTAGAAATGTTCCCTGAGAGGCTGGTCGAGCACCCAGGGAGGAAGATGAAATTCGCATACTGTTTGTAAACGTTAACAATCAGCATTCCACAGCGAACGCACCAAATTGAGAAAGGGGAAGTGTGGAACCGTGTAGACGGAGCACACGTGAGAAAGCTTAATGTTTGCTTTTTCTTTTTTTTTTTTTTCTGTTTTTCTATGGACATCTGGAGACAATAGTGGATTAGGAGAGAAATAAAGGATATTGGTTGTCCATTTGTCAGGACTTCAGTTTATTAGTAACGCCCAGTGTGATTTGGTACTATAGACAATTCTTCTTTCTGGAACAATACGAACTGCTTGCGTGTGGGTGTGCCTGGGTTACGACAAGAAATAGCCTCCTGGAAACAGATCGTTTGGTTACAAAACTGTCTTCTTGTAAATGAGGACCTGAAAGATACTCTTCTAAAGAATTTTACCTAGAGTTACCGGCAATACCATTACGTTCGTTTATTATCCATATTTGGTTTCTGGTTTTATTAATCTGCTCTTGTTGCCCTTCGTTTTAATTTAGCATCCCTTAATTCTTTATCTCCAAACGTTGGTATTCCTTCCATCAATAAGATATTTATTATCAGGAAGAAAAACAAAAAACCAAAAACAAAATAAATATCAATATGAATTCTAAAGCCTTTTTCATATGCTTTATGCTACTACAGCTTCAGAAAGCCTCATCAGCTTTCACTTATTTGGGGTGCTATCCAAAGTCAGCATTTTCAGGAAGTGGAACATCATACACTTATCAAAGTGAAGGTTACTGTACCAATCAATGTAGTGGCTACTCATATGCTGCAATGATTGATGGTTCCATCTGTCTTTGCTCAAACTCTTCTCCTTCTACCTCTTCTTCTTCTGAACTGAATTGTGACACCTCATGCCTGGGTTATCCAGAGGATACTTGTGGTGGAGATGATTACTATTCTGTCTACTCTGATGGCGATGGCGAATCGAGTTCTTCATTACTGTCATCGTCTTCACTGAGCTCCTCGTTTTCTTCATCTTCATCGTCCTCAGCATTAGCATCATCTTCATCTTCCTCAACAACTAGCTTGACAAGGTCAGCTACAAGCTCAGTTACCTCTACATCCACCTCCTCTACCTCCTCTACCTCCTCTAGTAGAACTTCAACTTCAACTTCATCCCCCAGTGTTGTCAGCTCCTCATCTCTTGCAACTCCATCGACTTTCGAAACGACATCGTTTGCCGTCAGTACTAACGATGGCAGAACCATAACGTCAGCTACAGTCATCAAAACCACATTAAGTTATTCTAATGTCTATGTCACTTATACTGCTCCAGCGACTTCTAGCACATCTAGTGCTCTGGCTGGAGGGACAAACTCTAAAAGCAAATCCTCCAATGGCTTAGCAAAAGGTGCTATTGCAGGGATCACCGTCGGCTCAATTGCAGCTGTGCTAATATTTTTAGCGGTATTGTTGTTTATTTGGAGACAACGTATGAAATCAAGAGATTTAGAAAAAACTCAAAATGCAGCCATTGCAGCCACAATGATTGCTAACAACCATTCAGGAAGATACCCAGAAAAGAAAAGATTCAGTAACTTGCACGATCCTGTGGATGATGAAGATGCAGAATTAGGACCAGTTATTGGTTCAACTGGTGATGGCAACAACACTTCAGCAGGTGCTTCAAATTTCTCAAGAAATCCAAGTAGTAGATTCAATTTTAACGATGGATTGGGTATAAGGATGAACTCTCCATTATTAAGCTCTACCAGCCCTAATATGAGTGGCCATCAAAAAGACCCTTCGGTCGGCACTGTGGTGAATGATTCAGCTTTATCAAGGGACTTGTCTTTTGGCGAGGACGATAATACCAACGCTGTATTGGGAGGTGGCATAGCCGAACAAGAGGAAGATATAGATGTCTTCAACTTTTCTGATCCAAATGAGCTCCTTACCAGTAGTCTAGCTGCGGCAGGTGGTGCTCCTGGCTTAAGGGTTACTAATCCAGATAGATACAGTGTCATTAGTAGTGTTAGTGGTTTAACAAATGTTAACACAAACACCGCTGCTGCCCACGTTCTTGGTTCGCAATCTATTATGAATGATAGTGATGATGACCTATTCAAGGACAGAGTGAAGTGAAAGTCATGCAATTCTTTACTGTTATCTTTTCATATTTGAATTGTTGTTTGGTAATGGCAGCATGTGTATGGAAATATTCAATTTCATTGGCTAAGGTATACCACTGGCCGTAAGTTACGACTTTTTGTTCTTATTCTAATTTTCGAGTGTTTCTTTAATAGATTTTTTTTTCAGTTCCCCCTTATCCACATTTTATCCTTCATCAAAATTTTGACTGCTATTTTATAATATTCTCTTTTAGCTACATGACTCCCATATTCTATACTGTTAACCTTTTATAAAATTTTATTGATACCATAATTGAATTGTTATTTGTAAAGTATAATTATGCAATCATCATGCAGACATCCCCGAAAGTTTGGGAGGCAAAATAAAGTGAAAAAAAAAGTATTCCTTGACTGACGTCTTGGGGAATAGAGCCATCTACGGGGTGAAACTATGGCCGAGGAATCGGAGAAACATACTCCAAAGAAATTGAAAGGTTTAGTGGCTCCTAGATTTACTTCCAAAAAACCACTAGACTTACTTTTTGTTCAATTGACCGAGATTTTTTCAATTGAGGACAATGACCAGAATGATACCATCAACATATTATATGAAAGAATATCAAAAATAGATGAGGGCATAGATCTTGTAACTAACGAGGATACTCCATTTTCTTTGAAAGATGTTGTTTTAAAAGTTCGAAACCAGTGCGAGAGAGATGAAGAATTCCAAAAGCGGGTTTCTGTTATCAAGTTTCTTTTGCACAAATTGATCCAGATCAAAAAGCTTACCATGAAGGACAAACCAAAGTTCAAGAACAAGTATGGGGAAACATTGATGATTTCTTTGCATGATATGAAGACTTTTGGACATCTTTTGAATTTAATTATAATCGAAGGCATATACTCAGCGTTGCCAAATAATATTGGAATTTCCTTGGAAAAGAGAAGATTAAATGAGTTTAAAAAGGATAAGAAGGGATTTAAGGCGGTCAAGATTTCCAGAATAAAGAACGATGAACAAAGATTTGAACTATTAATGTTGATTATGAATAAATTTCTTGTGGCTTTTGAAGACAAAGACTCAGACGGAGCTAATGATGTCAAGGAACTTATGCTCAAAGGGATGGGCTTTAGTGATTTGTTGATTTGTGCTCTATATGTGTTATACAATCCTGATATCACTGGCAAACCATCCAACTGGGAGAAATTATACGACAGAATTGAAAGCATTTCGCCAACTTTTGAACTATTTGAGCTTTATTCTTTGCTTGTCAATCCCACAAATGTGGCTCCATGGTTTAAGGCTGTTTGTCTTGAGAAGATGACTTATTTGCCGTTAAGAAGAAAAACCTCGGGCGTGATCTCACTTATTGAATTTCTAACCGGCATGAGATATAATGAAGATGTCAATGTAGAGAAGGTTGGTCATGTCAACAGAATTTTACTCAACAAACCATCAAAAGTATCGACTGTTGAATATTTCAATAATATTTCTAGTCAAATGTATAACATTCTTATTTTGGTGAACCGTCCGATTCTTGCATCAGTGTGTGTCAATTTTATCCAATCATTATTCAAAAGAAACCCAAGAATTGTTCAAGATTTCTACTTTGTCAAGATATGGTACCGTTGTAATGTCACACTTCAACCGAATTTCAACAAGCAAGTGCACAAAGATGGGGATATATTGATCAAGGGTAAAGATTTTGATAATTTGTTGAATGTGATATTCTCAATCGCCAAGAATAATAGTGATAACCAGGTTCTTGAATGCTTATTTCTGAAGAATGACTTGACTATATGTTTGTGGAACTACTTGATATTCCTACAACAGAAAAGCTTAACGAATAATAAGGAATTAATATTGGAAATATTCAAATTATATTTTACTTTGGTGGCGAACAACTCAAAAGTGCGACTCCTACTGTCAATTTTAGATAACCTCCTAATCGGCTTGAATAGCTTTCCCTGGATACTTGAATTAGAGTTTAACGATCATAATAATGATAGTAATGAGGTGGTTACCCAATCCGTTTGTGTGAAGTATCAATCGTTTGATACAAAGGAGTTTAAGTCAGGACAAACTACCAAAGAAAGCATCTTTGATTCGATCAATATGGCGACAGATTTGTACCTTATTATTCTTGAACAGGTTGATGATTTACTGATACAAGAACTCTTCATTCTAATATTGAAGAGATGGCTTTTAAAAGATGGCGATGGGATGACACAAAAACTATTTATTGGAGAGGAGGATGAGGATGTTATTGATTATTTCAAAATGTTGGTAAATCTTAGGTTGTTGCAAAGTATGTCATTAAAGTTCAAGGATCAAATTAACAACAATAAAAATATGACTGAGATTTTAGAAATTGTGGATACTGTGTTAGCCAATTATAAATCCAATGATAAGGTCAAAGTTCCGGATGCAAATGACGAAGAAGAGGTTGATTCTGATGATGAAGTAGATGAGATAAACGAAAAAACCAAGAAGTTAATGGTGGAAGATGGCTTGGGAAATAATGATGACACAGTAATGTCAGTTACTTTGGAGCTTCTTTCATCGATATTATCAGACAATAGCTCCTATCAATTGATTGAAAGCGCAATTATCGAAAAACTTGATTCGATAATGGATAAGCTCAACTTGATTGGTGAAAATAATGAGTCGCTTTCCTCATCGGTAGCCAGCCTAAAGCAGGCAGTTCAAGATCTCAAGGATATAAATAGTAAATTTGAGCAAAATGTTAATGAGAATGAGCTTTCGCAAAAAGAAACTATTATTAAACTCAATAAAATCCAACAGGAATACGAGAGTGATTTGAAAACTTATGAAAAAGCCATGAAATACTTAAATGACAAGATCGTACCCCTTAGAGTGCACGGTCTTCAACTTATTAATGCGCTTATTCTTAAAAAATCTAAGATTGTGACCTTGCAACAGGGGATTAAAATTTATTTGGAACAACTTCAAAATACCGATCCTTTCATTTATTTGAGCTCAATTAAGGGCTTAGCTTCACTTTTGCAATTCGATCTTGAAACTGCACTTCCAGTACTCTTAGAAATTTACAGTAACCAAAGGGATGGAAATGACGAGTATGATACTGACACAATTTTAAAAATTGGGGAAGTTATAAATGCTTTGCTTTTGAAATATGAACTGAATCCTTTATATTCTCATTACTCGAACCGTCATTCCTCATTATTGTTTCCTTCAAAGTTGACCAAACTTGTTTGTCATACGACTATCAATTTAGTCAAAGTTCCTCCAAAAGAGATACCAAAGATTAGTAACGGAATTCGTGTATCTGCGCTTGCACTTCTCGAATCTTGTTTCAGAATAAACGTCAATGGGGTAAGTGAATATCTCCAGGACACTTTAGATCTTGTTATTGGGATTTTGACATTTGAATTAAAGGACACAGAAGACGAGGTCTCGATGCGTCGGGGAGCCATAAAATTACTTCATAGCGTGGTTTATTCAAATATTGATTTGAAAGAATTCCCAAAAGGTTACGGTAAGAAAATCCTCCTATTATTGGCATATACACAGGAAAAGGATGATGATTTATTGATCAGAGAACAAGCAGGTGACACATTATCTGCGATCAAGGAAATTTTCAAACAAAGTATTTTAGGTGATACCAAGTGATTTTGTATTATAGTTTTTTTTTTTTAAATATAGTTCTTTAGGATTGAATATACAGATTTTTTTTCTTTTTATCAACGATATTTTCAACTTATTACACCCATAACAAGATAACTCAAACGTCAAGAACAGTTGTTACTCAGATCCTTTTAAAATATACCTTAATATTTTAAATCCCTTTTTCAGCTAACAAAAATCTACAGGTTACCCATACTCCACTGATTAATTTTTTCATAGTTTTTATTTGAGTGTACGTACTATAGTATTGAATATTTGCGATAATCGAACAAAACACATTAAGCAACATTCAAAACGACAATCTCCTTGCTTTAAAATAGCCAGCTAGTATGAGATAATATATTTTGCATTATGACGTCGTTGTAAGGATTTTCATGATTTTTATTTTTGATTTCCATTTCAAAATTGAACTTAGATGGCTTCACTCAAGATTTGGTTGTATTTAGTAATCTTACCACTAACAGACAAGTCAACGGTTCTGTCACCGACTTCGACAATCAAACCACCCAAGATTTCTGGGTTAACCTTGTTAACTAACTTCAAAGTCTTACCTTCACCAACAAATGTGGAACCAGAGATGGCAGATTGGATCTTTTTCAAGTATTTGGATTCCAATGGCTTACTGGAGGTGACGACGGCTTCGACAATACCGTTGTGAGCGTCTTCCAAAACTTGGAATTGGCTGATGACGCTTGGCAACAAGTTCAATCTGTTGTTTTCGGCAAGGACGTTCAACAAGTTAGTGACAGAGTTGTCACCAACGGTCTTGGAAGAAAGAGTTTCAACAACGAATTTTCTGTCTTCAAAAGAGAGAGCTGGGTTAGCAATAATTTCACCAACCTTGGCGTCAGCGCTCAACAAAGAAGTAACACTCTTCAAAGATCTGCCAGCAGCCTCAATAGAGGAGTCCTTAGCAGCAGCACTGTAGAGAGCAGAAGCGTAGGTACCTTCCAAACCAAACAATTGCACTGGTGGCTTGACGGATTTGGCAGCTGAGGCCATAGATCTGATGAACATGCGGGAAGCCATTTTGAGATATGGGTTCTGTAGTTACGTTATAAGTTTGAACTCTTTCCCTATGTTTTATTAAGAAGCTTTGATTTGTTCAGTTTTTTCTCTGGGTGGTGAATTATTTTACACAGGGTAACAGAGAACTGACCAATCAAGGTGGTGAAAATTAAATGGGGTGCAGAACCCTATATATACACCGCTACAGTAAATCACCTAATTAATTCTTCACATGAGAAATCATATTTTAGAAAAGTAAATAAGTAAATAAGAAAAAGAAAAGTATGAACAAAATGGTGGTTTTTAATCAAGTAATTTGTAAGATCTTTAACAGAAAAAATAGTAGAAACAAAAAAAGGAAGAAAAGTGAAAAAAGAAATACCAAATTAATTCAAGACTTTACCAACTGTCCCTTCCACAACATGCATTTCCTCCTTAGGAACAGATTTTAGGGATCTGCCGCCGGTAATTTGTGCAAACAAAGCATTCATTTGTGGCATTGCAGGCGCGCCACCAGTAGGAGTACTAGTCAATGCAGGTGGAGGAGGAGGAGGAGGAGGTGGTGGTGGTGGTGCACCAAATGGTGCAGATGGTGCCTCAGCAGGAGGAACTGGAGGAGGAGGAGCGCCAAACGGAGCCGGTGGTGCGTCAATAGGTGGAATTGGCGGCGGAGCACCGTATGGAGTTCCTGGAGAGTTGGATTCAACGGCATCTTCGAATGATTCAACAGAGTCTGGCATTGACAAATCGGAAGCATCTGATAAAGCTGGTGATGCAGGAACGGTTTGTTGTTGTGCTACAATTGGTGAAGGTGGAGCAACAGGAATAGGAGGAGCGACTGGCGCTTGTTGAGCTGGTGGGGCAACAGCAACTGGGGCAGTGGTAACATGAGGTGGGGTAATAGATTGCGAAACAGGGGAGCCACCAAAGAGCAAGCTACCTAAACCGTTATTATCTTTACTTCTAATTGGTAAATCTTCCTCATCATCGTCACCCTTATCGTCCTCGCCATCACCCCATCCATCATCACTATCATTATCAAATCTACGATGCTTTTGAGCAATAGCTTTGTTAATATCGAATGGTTGTGATGGTTCTTTCTTAACTTCTGGTTTCTTTTCCTCCTTCTTAGGGTCAACAACCGGTGGTGGTGGACGGAAGAATGGATTAGAACTACCAGACGATGTTGAAACTGGTTCCTTTGGAGGTTGCGGGGTGACAACAGGAGGAGGAGGAGTAGCAACAACAGGAGCAGAAGTACTGGCAGGAGTAGCAGAAGCACTCTTAGCAAATGGGTTGTATGAATGGTTTTCGACAGCTGGTGGTGGCTGAGTAACTGGAGCAGGCAGAGGAGTACCATTTGATGAAGGGATAACAGAGGTAGGGGTTGAAGTTTGGGTATTTCCAGCCTTCAATTGCTTCATTTCTTCCTTCAATTTTTTGAGACGTTCTTCCTTTTCTCTTCTCTTTCTTTCTTTCTTTTCGTCTTTTTCCAGTTTCTTGACTGGAGTAGCCATTGCAGCTGCAGCTGCCGCCCTTTCCCTTTCAATTTTTTCCTGCTCCAATCTTTGCTTCTCTCTCAATAATTCTTGATATTCTTCATCATCAGATTCATCGGAGCTATCATCTTCTTCGGTTGCAGCCGGTTGTGAAATTGGGGCAACTGGTTGAGCTGCAGCAATTGGTTGAGCTGTAACTGCTCTTTGAGTTGGAAGAGAGCTATTAACAGGGGAGCTCGTCTGGCTTCTCAGAGGGGTGGAAGTTGTTGATGGTGACGAGGAGGCCATAGAGCTTCTCAAACCAAATTTTGCTAACTTCTCAGCCATGCGCTTTGCAGCTTGTTCCTTGATGTAAGCAGATCTTTCCTCTGGAGTTCTGGCAGCCGGCTTTCTGCCAACTGGAGGTGGAACCTTTGTGGCAACATCTGGGGTAGCAGTAGCTAAAGCAGGGGCCGATGAAGGATTGTAAGTAGAAGTACTAGGATAAGAAGATAAACTACCATTTTTCAATTCAGAAATAAAAGAGTAAACGCTTGGGCTAATGCCAACCCCTTGCTCCCATTTTTCAAACCCAACTTGATCCTGAGCTCCGTACATTGATTTGAGATTATTTTCCAAGCTCGATTCCAAATCTCTAATACTACCTTCAATGTCACCAATTATTTGTTGTTGCTGCAAACTCTCTTGGTTCAATCTATTAATTTCATTGCTTAATAACAAGTCATTTGATTCAGCACCGCTATTTTTATTTGTCAAAGCATTGATTCTCGCTCTCAATAAGGCCTTCTTATCATTTGGATCAACATTATTAATTCCAAAGCTAGAATTTGGATTCTTCTTCAATAAATCAGATTTAAATAATTCGATCTTCATTGAGTTGATTTCCTTATCTGTTAATTGAATGCTGGAAATGAGATCTGGAACCTTGGCAGTCAAGTAATTCAATTTTTTCAACAATTCATCCTTAGTGTTTATTGTAGTAGCACTAAACATATTATTGTTGTCTGGGATCTTATTAATATCATTCTGAACATCCTTAATTCTGTGCTTCAAGTTGCTAATCTCGACCTCATCATATGATTGTTGCTTGTGATTTTCTAAATTTGCTTCATCTTCTTCAGCATCCAAAGCTTGCAAGATAATTTCTTTTTCGCGGATGGATTTTTTTAATTGATTGATCAATTCTTCACCGCTAGCAGAGGATGGCACATCATTAGAATATGAGGAGTTGGCAGAAACTGATGCCTTAGAAGGCTTCTTGTGGCGAGCGCTAGAACTGTAATGGATCGCACTATCATCATTCTTGAATCTCGCAGCATCAGTAGACTTTTTCTTGCTACCAGAAGTGTTACCTGATGAATAACTTTTGAGGGAAGACTTGACGTCATCAATAATTCTGGAAGATTGTGGCACCAATTCAGGAGGCAAACGCACTGGAATTGGTATGCCTGCCAACTTGTTGTAAATCAACTTCATAGCAACAATAAATTCTTCTCTAGTCAATTTACCCTTATTGTTAATATCAGCCAAGGTCCAGATTTGTTCCAAATATTGTCTAGCCAAGCCGGATTTCGAGAAAACCTCGATGGCAGCTGCCGCTTCGAGATAACCAGACTTGGAATGTTGTTTAAAAATGTTGGAAAAAACATGAATTTCGGATTTAGTCAACACTTCATTAACACTGCCAACCTGATTAGAGGATAATTGGAAATTCTGCGAGTAGCCATTGCCCATAAATTGGCTTTGCATGGCTTGCAAACCAGCAGTGACAATACCGGTCTTTTGAGGAACTAACCCAATTTGACCAGTTGGTTGCGACATAAGATAGCCCGTCTGCTGAGGTTGAAGCCCGGTCATTTGAGGTTGGAAACTCGTAGGAGGAAGGAAACCAGTAGCTTGTGGTTGCATTCCCGTCATTTGAGGTTGGAAACTAGTATTTGGTAAGCCAGTAACTTGAGGTTGGAAGCCGGTGACCTGAGGTTGGAAGCTTGTCATAGGTGCTTGTTGGAACCCTGTAGCCTGAGGTTGGAACCCCGTTGGGTTAATTTGCATTAAACCAGTACTCGGTTTCTGTTGCTGTTCATCTTGAGCGAAAGCGTTGTTAGATCTTTCGCTTGGATCTGGAACAGAGAAACTAATTTCATCAACGTAACTTGTCACTTCATTTTTGATCTTTGGTGGCAATACAATTGGCAACTTATCACCATGTAATACAACATTACATAAATGTAATGCCAACACGAATTCAGGGAATAATAATGATCCTGCCTTATTTGTGTCTGCTAATGCCCAAACTTGGCTTAAAGTAGAGGCTGGCAATTTTGATTTAAGTAAAATCTTTCTAGCAACATCAGCAGAAATTGAGCGCTCGCCCCTTGGAACACTCTTAAGGAACAATTTTTCATACTTTTGTTGTTGTTCCATTGTGACGAAGGACAATCTAGTATTTGGAAGCTTCAACTCATCATTGATAGGCTTGGATGCATAACCGGTTGGTTGGGCTTTTAAAAAAGTATCGCCATAAGCGTTAAAGCCAGTTGGTTGAGCCACAAGTGGTACGGTGGTCATACCCGTTGGTTGAGCTTGGTTAAAAGAAGTCCCGGGAAATCCAAAACCCCCGGTTGGTTGCGCTTGGAAAGATGTTGGTGGCTGTTGTTGTTGGGGTTGAAATGTTTGGAATCCAGTTGGTTGTGCTTGAAAGCTGGTTTGGAATCCAGTATTAAAACCTTGTGGAAACCCAGTTGCCTGTGGCTGTTGAAACCCGGTTGCCTGAGGTTGTTGGAAACCGGTTGCCTGAGGTTGGAAAGTAGTTTGAAATCCATTCATAGGTTGTTGTTGCTTGTTTTGGTTCTGTGGGTACCCATTAGAGAACTGCGAGTTCTGAAACCCTCCAAAATTGTTGTAGGGATACATATTCGCTGACTCACTACGACTCTGTTCTCAGTTTTCTCTCAATGGCGATTAACAGGTAGCCGTAATTTCGTTTCTTTTGGCGATCGCTAGCTGGCTCCTATTTTTTTCCATCATTGATCCAAACTTGTGATTTAAACAGGTGTCACCAGTGCTTAGTAACCCATTGCGCAACTGTATGTTAATATATGTATGTTTCTGTGTATATCATCGTCTCATTTCTTATCATGCATTTGAGGACACAAAAACTATTTGAGACGATAATAACAATTCTGTTGATTTCTGAGTTGGTTTCAGTAATTGATCAAAAAATACAGGGATAATTAGTTTTGGATTATGTCATGTTATTTGTTCGTGCTATCCAACGTGGATCCTTCAAAGTCGCTTTAAAGAAAATCTTGTTGATATCTATCGGTTTGGGGGTAGCACCTATCAATAGCACAGTTAAAAGTAGTCAATTTCTTTGATTTCCTTTTGATCCTTCCAAATAGAAGCACATTACTAACTCAATATTATAGACATTCTCAATCACTTAGAACTTGGTGCCTTGAAATGGTTGCCCTCGTTACAAATAGCACAACAACTGGAAGAGAGTCTGCTTTTCTGGAGCCAAGTTAACGATCTCAAAGCAAATTATGAGTTAATCCCATTACTAAATGGTACCTATATTGATCTGGGAACAGTCTGCGGTGATGGCAATAGTTTTGAATTTCAATCCGTTATAGAACATATAGAACCTATACATGGTGTATCTGTTATGAATCAAATGAATGATGAAACCATAGAGCCTCCATTTATTCCAAAGATCGATAGACCTTCCAATGCATTAGCCCATATGAAACACAAATTTTCAAAAGAGCAAGAGAGCCTGGAAAAGATGATAGGAATTTTCCATCTACTGAAAGAAATACAGATTGTTTCAAGCTTTCCACAGAATGTAAATGCGACAAAAAAATTGGACTCCTCAGGGGTTTATTTTACCACATCTAATATCGTGATCGGTTTGTGTGGAACTTGCCTTTCAGTCATCGGTATTAATACTTTAAATAGAAAATGATTATTCAGAAAATTATTACTATATGTTCAAATTATGTCCGAGGCTATAAGTGAAACATATGGAGCTATTCGTGAACATGTGCTGGGCATTTTCCACAAGAGTTCTAATAACAATATGGAAAAATACGATGATGGTTTAACTAGAGCTGTTGGAGAAGAAATCATTGAAACTCTTCATAGTATGAATAGAAAACTTGAAACTAACATTGATACTTTTCGATTTGTGTCCAAAGGGAGAGAAGTTACAGATGTTCTAAAACTTGACTCAATACAACTGCAAATGAGATAATCTAACCTCAAAATCATTGGAATGCTTGAAAATCATCATCAAAGACAAGAGCTATTCGAGGGCAAAATCCTTGAAAAGTTTGAGGAGCTTGAAAAGATAGTTTTTAGATCTTGCACCAGAATAATAAAGAATAGCCATGAAATTAATTATACATTTGCAACAAAAGACGGAAACAATACTGTTTAGATAATGAACAAAAATCTTCTCTCAATATACAAACATCGATACTCGGAAATTTCCATGGTTACAAGTAGCTATTCGATTACACACGTTTATTCCTGAAAAAAAAAAAAATTATGGTACATTTCATGACCCAAGAAGTTAGTCCAGTGATAGATCTTCGTCCTCGTCAGAATAATCACTGGAGTTATTTGTGGTATCAACTTGCATTATTGAAGAATGGTCAATATCTTCATCGTACTCTTCCCCGTCAGAATCTTCTTCCTCGTCCTTATTTTCATCGTTGTCATCTTTTTTGGAAGCTATTCTGGTATCGTATTTAGTTCTTGCGCCAGATATACGTCTTCTACTGCTAATCGGTGAATTATCTTTGTCCGCATCATGATTG
Organism: Saccharomycopsis amapae; assembly: GCA_031125765.1. Taxonomy (NCBI): domain Eukaryota; kingdom Fungi; phylum Ascomycota; class Saccharomycetes; order Ascoideales; family Saccharomycopsidaceae; genus Saccharomycopsis; species Saccharomycopsis amapae. The sequence goes on from JASTVC010000016.1 coordinate 21,016, forward strand.
TTACCTTTTATGGTTGATGTGCTTTCATTTGCGCTTTGGAACGCATCGTCATTATCTGTATCTGCGCCTTTGCTCCCCAAAATGTCTCCATTATCAAAATCTCCTTCTTTTTCATCATCATCATCATCATCATCATCACGTTCCCTGAGAACAATGGACTGATTCGATGGTAGTTTCATTAACGAAGTCTCGGGAATAGCCAAATCATCTTCGTTTGCCTCACCTGCGATTGCCTCTAACAGATCTTCCTCTCCCTTCTCTTTCTTCTTTTCCTCTTCCGATGGTTCTGTCAACGCTTTCACAAACTCATCGTTATTTTCCTTTGTTTTATCTTTCTCGAGTTCTTCAACGATTGCCAGGACCTCTGCTATTGAGGAAATGAATTTATTCAAAGCATTAATTGAGGCTTTGTCAATCCCTTCCACGTTGGTATCCACTTCGTCCTTAGCTTGTACCGCCTTTTCGTAAAGATTGTCAAGTTCTTCTTTGCCAAGAGTTTCAGAGATGATAAACTTGGATAAATTCATGGCAACCGTTTTACAATAAAGTTTATTTTCAGTTTTCAACATGGTTTCTAGTAAATCCATGACAAATATAAAATGATGTTTCTGTAATTCCTTAGTGGCATCTGAGCAGTTAACGATGTTGTAGGAATCTGTCCAATGAATCAATTGTTGAATTATAACTGATGGAGAAGTCATGGACCATCCTGTAGCATCCTCAGCTTCTTGGAGTTCTTCAAATGTCTTCAACAGTCTACTGAATGAGTCTGCTGCAACTTTCGCAACTTTTTCTTGATGTCTTGGATGAGAAAAAGCATAAACTGGCAAGCAAAATGATAGAGCTTGGACTAAATCATCATTAGTTGAGTTTTGAGGGTGGAAGTAGGCCAATAACAAAGTCTCGAACAATTCTTCGTCACTAAATACATCATTAAGATAAAGTTTGCATAAACCCTCAGCAGTAATGGCCTGGACCCCAGGAATTTCATATTTCTTTAATGATCTGAATAGTAACTTATGCATGGATAGAGAATCAACGCAACCTTCAACATCTAATACTTTGGGACCATGGACAGATAAAATGTCAAAGATGATTTTTAAACATAGAGCATGTAAGTCCCCGTTACCTTTGGCACAACAAATCCCAAAAAATGCAAGCTGTTCTGTAGCTAGCATGTCGTCTAACAAACAACATAACCCGAGACATTTAACACCACCTTCACGGATTGCAGAAACTTTTGAACGAATCGCTGGATTAATAACGCTGTCTAACAAAGAAGTCACTGGAATGTTACCACGGAGTGGCTCATGGGTCAATTCAAGCATATGTTGACAGATCGAAAGAATTTGAAGAGCTCTATTAACTTTAAGCTTATTGCTTGCCACTTCTTCAGTGTCAGTGGTTTCAAAATCCATTTCCATATCCATACTGAATTCTTCGTCCTCATCACGTATGTCAATAATGATTTCACTAACCAATTGACAAAAATCTTTTTCATTGATCGAGATTTTCTTGAGAACTTTTAAAACAATCTCTACTTGAGAGTCAGTTAAGTCATCATATAATGACATTCTTAAGGTCTGTAGCATTTCTCTTCTCCCAACTTCATCACCAAAGTCATAATTTTTGGCAATCGATAATAGTTGCTCAATGACAAAATTAATGTCATCAATATTTTCTGTATCTTCGGAAACCGTAGCCTTTCTAACTTTCAAGTACTTGGTTAGCAATCCAGCAAACTCCGTTGTCACTGGGAAATTTTTTTCAATCATTTCGTTCAATTCATTGGCGATACAATAATTGTAAAACATTTTTGCTAAAAATGACGCTTCAACGTTTAGCTTTCTCCAAAACTCGTCTTCAAATTGAATTTTGTGCACTATTTGTGGCCTTTGTTCAAAGAAAAACTTCACGGCGGTTTCGGCAATTTCGCTTTTTATCAAATGCAATCTTTCTAGCAATTCCATCAAGTCACTATCACAATTCTCGTACCATTGAGAGCAAAACATCTTGATGGCAGCTTGCTGAACAATGTTTTCTCGATCTTTGAGCCCCCAAGTCAAGATTTTTTCACGCATGTTACGATTCAACAATCTGAAATCCCCAATTTCTTTGACAATTCTAGAATACACCAATTTTCTATTGATAGAATTAACATCCTTGGCTCTTTCCATAAGATACGGCAAAGTGACCTCGTTTTTATCTAAATTCAACAAAGCAGCACGTCTAACTTCAGCCGACGAATCATTTTGGATCACGAATAATAATTTGGCAATCGCGCTATTTTCGTCAGAAAGATCTATTTCCTCTTCCTGAAATCGCGTAAGACATAAGACAGCCTTAAGTCTGACGTTTGGTTCTTTATCAAACAACCGCTTGTGAACCTCCCAGATTAATACATTGTATAACTCATTATCAATTTCGGCGATGCTATTTACCACAAGTGAAAGAAGATGCATTACACGATAGCGAACGTTTTTGTCCTTAGACTCCACACCACGAAGCAAATGGTGAATGAAATACTTGACAAATCTGGACCCCACAGTATCCTCTTCTTCTTCTTCTTCTTCTTCTTCTTCTTCTTCTTCTTCTTCTGCTTCCGCATCAGGTTCTCCTTGTTTTATAGGCTCATCGTCTTGGATACTAGATACGAAATTGACCACCAATTTGACAATCCGATCAGCTACCTGCTCGGCCTTCTTTATGGGAAGTACTTTGTTAACCAACCGGCAGAATGAGATATTAAACGCGTCTTCGAACCCCAAGTCAAATGCTCGTTGTTGAATTGTCCTCATTACCACCAAATGTTTACGATGGCCAACATAAGAGGCTTGAGCATCTTGGAACACTTGGGCCAAGGATCGGGTGATTTGTTCAGGAACACTGAGGTTCTTTGCCTGGTTTAGAGCCTCTTTGTGCGATAGATAGGTAGTCATTAATGGGTCTGTTGCTTATGGTATTAGTTTGTTAGAGATTGCCATCAAAAAAAAAATACCCAAAGGCATCGAGGAAAAGTAAACAAAAAAAAAAAAAAAACATCGCCTCGTAACCCTTTTTTTGGCGTCGATGACAAAAAAAAAATGCTTTTCAACCACTTTATCTATTTGAGTGATAAATACATCATCTTCCTTCAATAATAAAATCTAAACCTTCATTTAACAAAAATAATTCCTAATGAATTGATATCTAGTAAAAGTAATAATATACATGTATGGGTGAAGAACGACTGAGACAATAGTAAGCAAACAAAAAAATGCGAAAATAAACCGAATAAGTATGAAAGCTGTAAATTAGAAACGTTGACAGACTTGTTAGAGTAACGAGTGATGGCAAAAAGCTTTACTTGAAGAAATTTGAAAGAATGATTATGATGAAGAGAATTCTGGGAAACTAGTGAGATTTCAAAATAATGGGGCCATCACTTCATTATATAATAATTGTTTGAGTTCGTCAATACTCAAATCGTCCTTCTTTTTATCAAAATCAAAGAAGTCGTCAGGAATAGGTTGAGCATTTGGCTCGTCGTTTGGATCATGATACAATTTCAAGTATGGGTGTTTCAAAGCATCATCAACGGTGATACGTTTGGCTGGGTTGAAGGTCAACAATTTTTCAAGAAGGTCAAGGGCGAGTGGGTTAGCGTTCGGGTACATTTGATCGAATGGGACCTTTCTCTTGAATGGGAGGGAACGGATATATTCACGAGCACGGCGTGATTTAATGCCATAATAATCTTCCATCAACGGCGTCCCAAGAACATCCATGATCAAGTATAATTGGTTATGGTAATCACGGCCAGGAAAGAGTGGCTTACCACTCAACATCTCCGCAAGGATGCACCCAACAGACCACACATCGATGGCGGTTGTGTATTCTTGGAAAGTTAACATGATTTCTGGGGCACGGTACCATCTTGTAGCGACATATTCGGTCATGAACCCAAAGTTGTCCTCAGAAGAGGCTACTGAACGAGCAAGACCAAAGTCACAGATCTTGAGATCACAGTTAGCATTAAGTAACAAGTTGGAAGGCTTTAAATCACGATGAAGCACGCTGGCAGAGTGCATAGCCTTAAGAGCTCTCAAAGTTTGGTAAATGAAGTATTGACAATGGTCGTCGGTTAATTGTTGAGTCTTGATGACTCTATGTAAATCGGTTTCCATAAGCTCTTGGATAAGATATACTTCATTGAAAGTTTCGTATGAAAGAGGTTTCTGGATATCCAATATACTGATGATATTCTCGTGGTTGAAGTGTTTAAGGAGCTTAAGTTCTCTAAGGGTTCGAAGGCAGAACATAGATCTTTCAAAGGGAACAATCTTCTTGATAGCCACTTTCTGGCCTGTTGGCTTATGGATGGCCGAGCAAACGATCCCGTAGGCCCCCTCACCGACGATTTCGAGGATCTGGTAGTAGTCTGAAACGTTGAAAGAGATTTGCCTTGGTTCCTCTGTCATTTCTGTGGTGTTATTTTTCTATTTAATGTATTTAATGTGTTTGGTTTGTGTACTTTATGGGCGTGGTCTAACAAGTATATTTTTTTTTCTCGAGTGTAGTTGGTAGTGACTTTAAATTTATATTTTTCGTCCTGGCTCCACGTATCCCAAGCTCAAACAGTCCTGAAACACCGTGTGCAGACGGGCGACATAGACATTTTTTAAGCCTGCAACACAAGCAGCAATAAGGCTCTCCTTGTGGAAAAAAAAGTAGTCGTAAATTGGGAAAAAGAAATGGGACACCTTTCAACGAGGAATATTTCTTTCTCTTTCTTGAAACTTGTTTTAATTCCTCATGTGTAGACATACATTAATACATACGGTAAGCCATCTGTAGACAGACCACTCACACATATGTTGGGTGCTTTTATAATATAATAATTAGTGGCTTGTAGCTAATCAGTCCAGCAATGATGACAAGTTCTGCCCAGGTAATGTAATATCTATAATAGTTATAATCACTGGATATTATCCCTTTACTTTGTAGTCTGTCTTTGCTTTCTATCTAGAGGGGGGGGGGGCCTATTAGAACAATACTACAATTAAGGAAAACAGAATAATATCAGTGATAGATATCTATAGTATTAATCATATCGCATTGAAAATATATAGTGTGTTTGCGTGTGTATGTATTCATCCTCCCTATTAAGGAAATCGCTACTGTCAAAGTTCCAACCTTATGTCACACACACTTTATTGACAGAAACGGTAAGTAACGGTGCCAACTCGCGATAAGCTTACAAAGTGAAGTTCCAAATAACAAGAGAATATTAATCAACTTAAATTTTATCTCTAGAATTATGGATAAAAAAAAAATCCGGTAAATACAATATAATATAAAACAATAATAAAGAACGGAGAAAAGAAACCATCAGTACGTATTCTTTTGCAAATAACTGATGAAACGATCAATCTTCTCGAAATTCTTATCGTCTTTCGCAAACTCCCGATGCTTGGCCTCCAATATGTGTTTGGAAAAATCACTGTACTTGATCCGGCAATTCTCACAGTACCCTCCATTCTTGGGCTGCTCGTCATTTTTCTCCTTTTTTTCGTTATTATTGTGGTTCACACAAGACTCGAGCTTCTTGTTGGTAATGTTCGTGGTATCAGTGACATGAACTTCATCAGCTTGCGATTCTTTGGTTTTCTTTTGTTGACTTTCTTTGTCATCATCCGTCTTTTCATAAATTCTCTTCTTCAAGCTCTTGAATTCTTTGGAAGCAACATGAGAATGGATAGGACCCAATCCATTGCCACCATTCAATCCCAATTTGCTCCCTCCCAAGGCAGTACTGGTTGCAAATACCAGCTGACAATTACTTTGTGTGATTCCTGAAGCGTTCATTTCATAGAATGATCTCTTGTTGGAGTTGATGGCATTGCTATCCACTTGCGGTGGAGGAGCTGGTTGGTCATGCTTATCAGAGATGGTAGTACTAACAGCAGCTTTAGTCACCGTCGGTAATCTTTGAATCGATAATTTAGAACTATATTCGTTATAGTCATCCAAAACCGCATCATAATAATCAAACTTCTGTAAATCTTTGTCCTTTTGTTTTTCTTCATCGCAAAACATTTTCTTGAGCTTTGATCTAAATTTTTTACGATTTTCAAACATCACTTTTCTTCGCTTTATGATCGTTGGATGCTCAGGATCAAAACTATCTGCCAAAAATAAGCATCTGCCATCCACCGAAGGATAAATTCTCGCCCACGGAGCATCGATCGCTAAATTCGAAAATCCTTTGGTAGACCATTCCTTAGTGACAATTGGACGGTATTGTTGTTTGAGGTCATGGAAGAAAACAAATGGGTGTTCAAAATACACGAAATCGTTTTGTCGAATGGTCATATCACGATCTGTTGGGCCATAAAGTTTTTCCTTAGATAAAAGGGTAGCCAATTTGTCATTCGTCTGGTATGATGAAGATTTATTTGCATAAATTGACTTATAACCTAGATTTCGAGAAAATGTCTTTTGTGGAGCTACCTGGTAATGGTGGTTCTGGGCTTTTTGCGACTTGATCATCTTGAACACTTGTTGTTGGTAATTGAGTTTTTGCTTTTGTTTTTGAAGGGACGCTTGGGCTATCGTCTTCGTTTGACTAGACTTGCGTAGACTTTTAATCAATGACATTCTATTGTCATTATGTATATCGCTAGGGGAAACGTACATGGTTTTTGAATCTGATTTCTTTGTAATAGCGCTGGTATTTAAGGAAACGCTCTTGTTAAGAGCTTTCGTTGGCTTTTCTTTTTCTTCTTTTGGTTTCACGTCAGCATTATTAGCTTGCGCATTCTCATTATTCTCTTGTTCAGTAGCCGCCTCTGTGGATTCTTCTTTTTGATCATCGACGTTTTCAATCTTTGCTTGTTCGAATCTTTTAATTTCGTTTGCTTTTAGGTATCTATAACTGATGACATTTTTCTTTGGCCTTGTTAATTCTTGCAATTCAATTTTTGTACTCAATCTGGCGAAAAACTTCACTGCTTTGTCAAAGCTCCAAATACGAATTTTGGTGTTATGATAAAAGATATCGTTTGGCTGATACTTGGCCTGAGGATCGAATGTTCTTCGTGTGATGATCAATGTCACTTCATTGGCGTTGAAGAAATCAACCACTCGGGCATGGTAGTGGAAACAATGTATTTTGAGTTGTGATCTGGTCTTATCGCGTCCCGCAGACACCACGGTTTCGTCGCTCCCCGTACTATGATTTCCCTCGGTGCCAGAAGCTTCTTTGGCATTGTTTCCTTCTGAGCGTCGAGTAGGACCGGTACTTCCATCTAAATAAATCACAGAATTGGCAATGATCTGTTTCCAACTGAGTTGCCAACCGTAAAGGTATTCCGCGTCAAAAGTCTCGCCGTTGACAACATGGGATTTTCCAGTGGTGTTTTCTTTGTCTTTGTTATTGTCTTTCTCTTTCTCCTTATCTTTTATTATTCGAGATGACCTGCTCCGTACTATATTAGCATTATGTTGCAGTTGTTGTGTTGGATCAATATGATGCAGTTGTAGTGGTGGTTGATGGTGATGATGGTGATGATGATGATTCTTAAGTACGATTGTGTCCATCTCTAACCTGTCACTTGCTATTTCTCTTTATCTTTCCCCTTTTTCGACTCTCCTTTAAACTTATAACAAATAACAAACGGAACTTGGGAGTATTTATATATATCTCCTAAAATTACTAGGGCCAAAAGAAAAAAAAAAAAAAAAAAAAAAGACCATCTGAACGTGTACGCGTCGCATAACATACAACGCGTTTGGGTGAAAAAAAATAAAACGCGTAGCATAGTGATGTGCACAGCAATTCTCATCGAGATCATAGAGCTCTAATGAGGGATTTTTCATACATGCAGCTGCAAATGCAATTGAAAGGCTTTTATGTTATGAAAATTATTTTGAAGTTCCTAGCTCGGTTGTATGGATCACTAGATAACACTCTTAATTATTATTATTATTCTAGCGGTAGTTAGTGCTTATTGATTCTCTACAATAATAATTTTTTATCAATCCAGACAATAAATTCAATTTTAAATAAAGGCATAACATAAGTACATAGCAAAAACGATCAGCTGTTCAAGAAAAAGCGCAGTATTCCAAATTAGAACTTGATATCCTTCAAAATTGGCTCATTGATATCATTATATTGGGTCTCGCTGTACAACTTCTTTCCGGCTTCAGATTGCCACCATGTACCATTAGGGAAAACAAATTCTTCAATAGATTTTTCGTAGAACTCTACAGAGTAACCAGGATCTTTTGGAGTTTGGTAGTAACCTTTCTTGACAATTGACGGGTATTTGATGTGTTCATGCAAGTGATCAACGTATTCCAAAATGGATTTTTCACCACTAATCAACAAATAGTTGATGGTAGACAAATGTTGGGTATATTCTGGCAAACCAACCCCGCCGGAATGAGGAACCACTTGAACCTTGAACTTTTTAGCCATAAGCAAGATGGCAAGGACTTCATTAAGACCACCAACACGACAAGCATCAATTTGTGCATAATCTATGGCCCCGCATTGGAACATTTGTTTGAAAACCATTCTATTTTGACACATTTCACCAGTGGCGACCTTAATACCAGTTTCCTTAAGGGCGTCACGAACGGCTTTATGACCCAAGATATCATCTGGAGAAGTTGGTTCTTCAATGAACCATGGTCTGTATTCTTTCAAAGCCTTCATCCATTCAATAGCTTCAGGAACAGACCAAGCTTGATTAGCATCAACCATAAGAGTGTTACCTTTGTCATAACCCAAGACTTTACGGGCAAGGGCAAGACGACGTTTATCGTCGTCCAAGTTACTACCAACCTTGAATTTGAAATAAGTGTAACCTTCTTCGATAGTTTGATGAAGTAAACGCTCGGCTTTTTCATCAGAATAACCCAACCAACCGGCAGAAGTGGTGTAAGCAGGAACAGCATTGTTTTCCAAAACGTCTTTCAAACGTTGTTCTTTACCGTGCTTGGCATTTTCCAAGATTTCAATGGCTTCGGATGGGGTCAATGCATCTGTAATGTAACGGAAATCAATCAATCTGACAATTTCTTCAGGGGAGAAATCAGCAATCATTTGCCAAACTGGCTTCTTGAGGTAACGAGCCCACAAATCGAATAAGGCGTTGACAAGGGCCCCCAAAGCCATATGGGTGAGACCTCTTTCTGGACCTAACCATCTGAATTGCTTGTCAGAGATCAAGTGTCTCCAAGTGGCACCAAAGTTGGAGAAAAGAGATTCGAAAGATCTGCCTTGAATACGCTCACCCAAGATTTTGATGGCTTCACAAATAAGATTTTGGCCCTTACCATCAGTGAAAGTCATACCGTAACCGGTAAGGTTTGGATCTGAAGTTTTGACGATGGCGTAAGCAGCGGAGTAATCCCCAACGTTAACGGCATCAGAACCGATTTTTTCAAGGGTTGTTGGGAAACGAATATCACGGGTTTCGATAGCGGTGATGGTAATATCTGGAAAGGTTGGCATTGTGTGGAGAGTAAATAATATAAAAAAGTGAAGGTTGAAAGCGAAAGGAAAAATCTGATCAACGAAATAAAATTAGGGAAAGGAGGTGTTTATTTATAGTAAAGTCGCATATTAGACATAAACACCCGGTGGAACATGTCTTTTTGCGGGGGTAATTGATCATGGTTCTTAGTTTTCTATTAAAAATGCTGTTATCGTAGGCTATCTTACAAAGTATGCTCGAGGATCAAAAAAAACCAAAAAAAAAAAATAACAAGAAAAAACCGAAGTAAATTATTGGCTTAGGGAAGCGATAGTAGAATATAATATATATATAATAAAGGGCAAAGGATTATAGGATAGAACAATTTTTGTATTGCCAGTGTAACAGATAAAAACAACGGTAACTCAAAGAGCATCTTCGGGGTTCTGTGGGTTGTGTGAATGGTGGGGGAGACAACGCAAGAGACGGCGGCTAGTAAGGATCCCGCGGCGGACGCATTGGCGGGAGACATGTCGATGCACTCCCGGGGAGCGGAAAGGCTCCGCTTTTCCATTTATATTATTGTCGATTGGGTGGTAATTTCAATCAGTGGATATGTGAGAGATATGCGAAAGATGCTGGTTTTTCGCTGGCAATTAATATGTATGGGGGAGTCTACTTCAATGATGATATTATGATAATAGGATGCTACTGATGAATGTTGAGGTGTCACGCCCTGTTTCCATATTTTATTTCCTAAAGGAAATAGTGTCTTTGTAGGAACGTACCCAGATGCTGGGGCATCTCATAAAACCGCGTCCCAAATAGGAAATCTTTCTCAAGCGCATGCGCATGCATGTATTTTGGCTTTGCTTCCAACAGAGTTAGCATGGAAAGCCGGGTGAACAGACTCTTGATGGCTTACCATCTTAGATATTGAACAGATATTGAACACTATATAATCATAGGTTAGAAACTCACAAATATTCATAGGTTAGAAAAGGCCGTAAACTATACAGAGAATCAATTTTTTTTTTTGTTCTTGTTAATAATCATGTTAAAAAAAATACTTTCCATGTTGCGCTTGGTAGAGATAACAATCCACTCTTTCGTGCTATATGTTTTTAACAAATACCTATCGCAAACTTCTATTCACTATCTTATGATATGCATAGATGTTCTCCAAAAGTTTTGAATTAATGCTCGCGAGATTTCATACATTTTCCGATATATAAAGAAGTAAAAGAGTTGTACTATTTTTCCTTAGGATAATGTACAATATTCTATATGATTTGCAAAAAGTATATTCCCCCATCGACAGTTCCTCATTTTAGAATTTAATGGAACCAAACATCTTTAGATAATTAAAATATTTTACAAGCAGCGGGAAACTAATAATAAGATATTTGTGGGACTAATTGATTTTGTTCCTCAACATAGTCACCAAAAATCTTCAAAAATTTATATCCTACCAATGATAGATCCTCTTCGGAGAAAATAAAATAAGGAAAACCAAAAAAAAATACAACACTAAAAATGTTTTCGTTTATACAGAAGAGTAATTATTTGACAGGAAAAAAAAAGTATATTTTAGATGATCATTCTGTGAATTATAGTATTATCGAGAAATATCTCGAAATGGAGCTTTGGTACATCTTTTAAAAAAGCGCAAATCAAAACATAAACAATAGTATCGTGAGTCTACCAAAACAAAGATAACACATATCGTTAAACAGACACTCGACGAGAAAGTCTGGTAGATATATATACGTATATTCGTAACAGTGCACTTCGTTACCTGATGTTATGTAAAGAAATTGCTTGAAGATCTATTATGCATTATGAAACGCGTCTCAAATTACGTTGATTTCACAAAAAATCAGCGGTAAACTAACAAGGGAAAAAACTACATTGATTACAAAACAGAATGGAGGTTCTTCAAAATCTTTGGAGTTCCAGAGATCATTATTATATTAATGCTTCATCTAGTGTTGAGATCTAACTCCACGCGCCCCTGCATTATTATTATTATATTTTTTTTTGGCGTCATTTTTTTTTTTTGGATAAAAAAATATCTACAAAGCTCATCGTACCCAGATATTATTAGAGATAAACAAAACTAATAAAACCAGACAAAATACAAATGTCAACTGAAAAACCATCAGAGACACAGACATCCTCTACCACACCAGATACCACGCAAATCAAAGGGGTTGTGCAAGGCAAAGTGATTGGCCAAGGAACATTTGCTTATGTCAAATTCGCATACCTAAAGAAAAACCCTTCCCGAACATTTGCCATCAAGTTTATTAACCGTGCCAAATGCCGTTCTATGGGGCTCACAGACGACGATATGAGCAAAGAAGTCATGATACATAAGAATTGTTCTGGCCACCCTCATATCATCCAACTTTTGGACATTGGTTCAGATAAGCGATTCATTTGGATGATTTTGGAATACGCCAGTCTGGGAGATTTGTTTGATAAGATCGAACCAGATGTGGGGTTAGAAGAGGATGTAGCCCATTTTTATTTCAAGCAGTATGTTGGAGCAATGAGTTTCTTGCATAGCAGAGGAATTTCTCATCGAGATATCAAGCCTGAGAATATCTTGTTGGATAAAAACGGGGATTTGAAATTGGCAGATTTTGGATTGGCTTGTGTGTTTAGAAAGAAGAATGGCGAAAAAAGATTCCAGCTGAAAGCTTGTGGGTCACCACCTTATATGGCCCCGGAAATTGCGAAAATAGATACCCTAAAGGGTTACGATCCAGAAATGGTGGATGTTTGGTCGAGTGGGGTGCTATTGTATGTGCTATTGACTGGGGAAACATTATGGGACGAACCAACGGATTTTGATCCTGATTTTAAATATTATTTGGAAAACACTAATAAAATAGAGTTATGCTACCCGTGGTCGAAATTAAGCGTTGAAGTGGTAGCATTATTGAAATCAATTTTGAAGTTTGATGCCAAAGACCGGTTTTCATTTGAAAAAATTAGAAAACATCCATGGGTGAACCGTGATAACAAGCTTGCAAATTCCAAGGGTTTATGTGATGATCCAAGAATTTTGGTGAAAAAACTTATTGCTCGTATGAAAATTGATTTGGGAGATGACGAATTCATGAGAGTAACCCAACAGGCCACACAAATGTCACAGATGATTACCGATGTAGGTAAGAAAACCGCGACTTCTCAACCCACGGTCCCAAAAGCAAGAATGTTTAGTGGTTCTAATCCTCATAAAAATAATAGCGACGATAAAAAAAAAGGTGATAAAAATGATGGGTTTGCCCTACCCACATTGGCCACCAAAGCAAAGCCCGGCTTTGTTGCTTCACAACAAGAATTTACGGAACATAGTAAAAGACTTGAAAAGAAATTAGATCGTCGTGATAGTGACCTATTGAGATTCCAAATGATTTCTAAAGACCCTGCCATTTTGCAATTTATCAATGCGTCAGATCGTCGCAACATGTTCAGTCTTCAAGCGAAAATGCAAAGTCAACAGTATACCAATAAACCAAACCGCGATAGCGAATCCGACCCAAAAAGACGAAGAATCGCCGTGGTTGAAGATTTTTTCGTCCAAGCTCAACGACTAACAAGATTTTTCTCAATTTTACCAATAGAATCGCTTCTTGAAATATTGTTGGACTCGCTACATCAAATGGGCATAAGTATACCAATTACCGACGAGACCCTTTTGAAAATCACAGAAAAAGAATGTTTGTCCAAAATTAAGGCCGCAAAAAAACTTACAGGATCAGACGAGTACCAGTACGCCACGATCAAGATTGATACCATGGACAGTAGGAAAGGTTCGATGAAAGGCTACATTAGAATCACAAAAATTGGCAATATCACCTTGAAGAAAGTGACTTTCGATAAGTTTAAAGGTGATCCCTTACAATGGAGAAGCTTCTTCAAGAAAGTTACTGTGTTGTCTAGAGAGGCAGTTTATGTTGACCAAAGTTTGAAATAGAAATACCAATGTTTTTTTTTTTTTTTTTTTTTTTTGAATGTATTATAGAGCTTATATAGAATTGTTACCTCTCAATATTATGTACTCCAAGGAGATGACAATAGAATTACAATTTTTTTGACAGCAAATAATAATTTATTTCTAAGGAGTTTTCGGAAAATTTAATATAAACTATCATTTATCACTGTCTCTGGACCAACTGTTTGAAAAAAAGAGAGACAATTCCATCTATAACCACCAATAGCTTGTAATAGATTTCGGAAAAAGCTTAAATAAAGAAAAAAGAAGAGAGAGAAAGAGAACAAAAAAAAAACACGACCTATCACATTGAAATATCAAATTATTTGAATTCTGCAAAAGTTTTTTTGAAATTTTCCACCAAGGTCTTATTTTCCTCAGCTGTCCCAATACTAATTCTTAGGGCACCAACACAACCCAATTCATTACCTCTATATCTGATCACAGTCTTCTTATTAATCGCCATGTTTTCATACACTTTCTTTGCAAATTCTGAGTCCGGCTTGCCTTCATTGTTCAATGTTTCCATCAAGATGAAATTGGCGTCCAATCCGCCACCAATCACCTTCCCAAAGTTGTCAATCTCCTTGAACTCTTGAATCAATTTGGAACGCTCGGACTTGATGATATCGACGGTGCTTCTCATTTGTGCAATACTCTGTGGTGTCAAAGCTTCTTGGGCAATTGTTGATGTCAATGTAGAAATATTATATGGGGCCTTCAAGGAATTAAGCACCCCTGCAAGTTCCTCACTAGCAAATGTAATACCTAATCTGATCCCCGCCAAACCAAAGGATTTGGATAATGTTTGGAAAGTCACAAGATTAGGATATTTGTTGACCCAAACTGACAAACTGCTACCAATGTCAGCGAAATCAACGTATGCTTCATCAGCCACCACTAACCCGTTCCAGTTTTCTAGAGACCATTGAAGGAGTTTTTCCATCTTTGAAGGACTGACAAGTCTCCCAGTTGGATTACCTGGGGTAGTGATCAAAATCATTTTGATGGAATTTCCTTTAGATATTAAAGTTTCTTGTATTTTTGGCAAATCAATTTCAAAATCTTCTGGACACAATGGAACCGAAACAATTCCCACATCGTTGATTTGTGAGCTGATTTTATACATCCCATAAGTTGGAGGACAGATCATAAGACTATCGACGCCAGGACGGCATACGGTACGGATCAAGGCATCGATACTTTCATCAGAACCAACCCCAAGACACATGTTGGCAGCACTCAAGAATTTATCGTCTTTTGTCAAACTGACTAAAGCCCCAGGGGTTTGGGCCTCGCTATTACGGAAGTGTGCCATGAGAGTCTTAAAATCAATCTGGTGAGGATCAGGGTATCTATTGAGTTCTGAGTCCTTGAAAGCTTGGTACAATGAAGAAATCTTGGAAAGGGCTGGACCGTGGGTGTTCTCGTTAGCATCGAGAAGAATCCCTTCTTTGAAATCATCACGGGCACAACGATAAGGCTCAAGAGAGTATATCTTTGGTCTGACGAGGGTGGGTAAGTCGAATTTAGCCATTTTGCTTATATATTGTTCACTAAGGAAGTTGAATGGTGATAATGATAGTGATATGAGTCTTTAAAAAAACAAAAAGAAGTAAGCGATTTTCCAAGATGACTAACTCACAGTGGGACCCGTGGGATTGGTATGACACCTAAGCGAGGGGGTGCACGACCTTGTTACGTAAATAAATAAAAAAAAAAACACGACAAAAAGACACAAACAGAAAATATAAACAAAAACACTGATTTTAGTGCTGGGGACAGCAATATATTTAACAAAGATATATTATGGGGACATTTACAAACGAGCAGAAGGAAAAGATCGCCCTGAAACTTAGGTTCAACTGTAGGTGTTACTTCTTTGTCATTCAAAAAGGTCCCAAGCCAGAGATTACTAACTAATCCAATGATTTAGTGGATGAACGGATCAAGAAACTTCGATATGAACAAGACGCTTTGGTGGCGAACCTTGAAAACAAGATAAAGCACAGGTTAAATCTCGTGCCCAAGAAATACTGGGATCTCAAACTTCGGGATGTGATCGAGCTTGAACGTCACGAAAAGGTCAACTTTGCGACACTTTTGAATGTCCTCAGCACCAGCGCTAATGGGGTCGATTCAACATCAACATCAAACGCCAATGTTGTTAAAAAGCCTTCAAAAGAACTCAATATCTCCTCTTCATTGTCTGAACGGTCCGCCGCACTTAAATCGAGCAGCCATAATGGTCCTGGATCAAGGGTGAAGAACTCAGGTCTGCCGTCAAAAAGTTATGTACCCAAACTCCCTAAAGCTACCAACGGATCGTCATCCAGTTTTCGTGATAGAAGTGGCGAAAGCTCCTCGAAAAGTAAAAACGTTAGTAATATGAGACCGCCAAATATGAGAAAAACTCCATCGCCGCTCAAATCACCTAACAAATCACCAACTAGATCGCTATCCAAATCGCCGGTAAAGAAAACTTTGATAAGGGGAATCAAATGATGGCAGGGATTTGTGAAGATTGTTTGTTTATTATTCTGATTTGTATTTTATTTTATTCTTTTTATTTTTGTAAAATGGGCGTGTGTTTGTACTATATTGCTAAAGTCATGATAACTAAAGAA
The DNA here is from genome assembly GCA_031125765.1 of Saccharomycopsis amapae. Taxonomy (NCBI): domain Eukaryota; kingdom Fungi; phylum Ascomycota; class Saccharomycetes; order Ascoideales; family Saccharomycopsidaceae; genus Saccharomycopsis; species Saccharomycopsis amapae. The sequence continues at coordinate 37,116 of JASTVC010000016.1, forward strand.
GATAATCGCATCATCTTCGTAAGAATATATCTTTTTTTTTTTCGAGAAAATTAAATGATCGACCTATAATAAACGAGTGCAATATTGAATAAGAAAGCATTAAAAGAGAAAAATAAAAAAAGAAACAGTAAACAACAGCCCCATACTCATGATGATTTTTCATATCCATTTTATGACTATATCTTCACCCTATAATACCTAAAATCCATTCTCTTTCAACAAACTTTCTAATCTTTCTAACTTTAACTTGGCTAAACCTTTAGGATATCCCTTTTCACAAACGTATAGCAAGAAGTAATCCTCCGACGATTTTGAGTTGAAAATCAAATACAAAAATACATCTTTCCCATCAATTTGAATATTGAACCACCGCAATCCATTCACTTTTTCTTCTGAAGAGACATTTTCAATCAACAGCCTTACCAATTCTGTATCTTTATCTCTCTTATGGTGTTTCCCAGACTTCTTTTTAGACTTTCCTCCGACACCCGCAGCCATCGAGGTATCAGGCGAGTCGATATCAGTGGCCACGGGTTTCTTTGGAGTTTGCAATTCTTGATAGTGAAGGTAATCTCTCTTGAATGCGCTATAACAAGTGAAAACATAGTGAGAAAGTAGTTCTAATGATGAATGAGCATCACTGACAACGTCCGCTAACTTTGTACTAGTGGAACTGGTGAAGCTAGCATTACTTGTGTTATGGCTATTATTATTATTATTGTTGTTATCAAAATCATTGTTGTTGTTAATTCCAGAATTCTGTTTTGCGTATTCAAATCCAGACGATTCGGCTGGCTGCTGGCTTATACTTCCATACGTGGTGCTGCCAATATTATTAAATTGTGATGCTTCAAGGGTGGTTTGACTAATATCGTTCCCAAGCTCTTCTGCCTGCGCCTGTAATTTGATAGCCTTAATCTTTTGGTAGTCAATGGAAGTGAACTGATCCAAGAATGTGGCATACAAAGGGTCTCCATTTTCAGAGGAGTCAAAGCTCACAGAAAATGGTTTTTCGACGGTGATGGAACTAAGAAGTGGAGAGCCATTCTTCAGCGAAAGGATTGTTAAAGCTAGTGCTTGGGGTTGATTAATTGATGATGAGCTTGAGGAAGGCGACTTAACAGTGGCATCGAGAAGAGAGCAAATTGCTTTAGATTTGAACATTCTGTTGTCTCGTGGTGTAAAAGATGAAAAAATATGGGGAAAGTCTAATTGACGTTTTTTTTGTTGTTGTCGTTGTATCTACAATCAGTGATATGCTTCTTCTCTCTCTCTTCCTTTTTTTTATTTTTTTTGGACTTTGTGCACGTGACACATCATCAAATTTTTTTTCCTTCTCATACAAACTTTTCTTGATCTCAGATGGCGATGATACAAGAAGCAGGAAGAGGTTTTACGATACAGGGAAAGCTAATTTCCAATTGGTTTATATTACAGCTCACTAATATTTTATTAATAAAAATGGCCGACAATTTCTCTGACGAGGAAAGTCTTCTTGAAACCGCTAGCAATTCCAAAACTTTTCTTGGTTATGTCGATGTCCCAATTTCTGCCGATGAACAACCTACTTTAGAGGATCTGTTTATTGGGGGCAATCCAATCTGGCTAGATGGACAATTACCACCCTCCAAGATGCTAACCTGTGGTAACTGTGATTCAGGACTTGGTTTATTATTACAATCATTTGCCCCACTTCCAAATTCTGCCAATGATAGAGTGATTTATGTTTTCGGGTGTCAAAATTACAAATGTACTAGACAGAAAGGAAGCATCAAGTGTATCAAGGGGGTGAAGTTCAAAAAAGTGGAGTTGAGTGTTGAAGAAAAGATGAAATTGGCGCAACAGAAAGAGTATGAGGTGAAATTACAAAGTGGATTGTTTGGTAAAGACAAAAATGATGACAATCCATTTGGAGGTAGCAATCCTTTCGCAACTAGCTCCTCCAGTGCCAGTGCCAATCCTTTTGGTGGCAATCCATTTGACAAACAGGAGGAACCAAAAAAAGAAGAAACAAAGGAAGAAAAGAAAGATACCAAAAAACCATCCTTTTCACAAATCGCCAGTAAAAGTGCTCCAAAGCCGAAAACCACCGTGGAAAAAGATGTTAAGTTATCAGAATATCCTGGCTATATCTTGTATGTCGAAAAAGAAAGACTTGGTACTGATGACGATGTCTTGCCACCAATTCCTGACAATATCCAATTCGAAGAGGCGGATGTCGCAGACAGTGTGAAGGCCTCGTCGACAAAAACTGAGGAATTCAAGAGTGAAATACTTGATGATCTGGAATTCCAAGCTTTCTCTAAGAGAGTAGCACATAATTCTAGCCAGGTATTGCGTTACGAACTCGGAGGAGAACCATTAATCTATTCTAGCAAGAATAAGGCCAAAATTGAAAATGGTGCTCCGGCCCCAGTATGGAACAGCCAATCGGAAAGACAGTTTGAACTTCAGCTTATGCCAAAAGCAATCATCGATCTTGAAGTCGGACGTGATGTGATGGAGGGTATGGAATGGGGAACAATTATGGTGTTTACTGATGTTGAAGATTTTGTACCATCCCAAAATATGGTTTCCAAAGATATTGGCTACGTGGAAGAATGGCCTGTGGTTGAATGGGAGGAACAACTAGATTACTCCAAGATTAAAGTCAAATGAAACAGGAGGATAAATATGTCTCAGAAATAATGAAGTCATACATAGGAATGTTATATTATATTGGAATTGATAACAAACTCGCAAGAATAAGGTTTAAACTTCGTAGAAAGCCCAGAGAGGCAGGTATTTTTTTGATCTTTTCAGAACTAACTATATTATAAAACAATTCAATTTTTAGGATTTTAACCTACCAAACCCGTAGAAAAGACAAGGAGGCTTTATTGCAAAAAAAAAAAGTAGCTCAGCTTTGTAGGTCCTGTAAAATTTTTTTCTTCTCCTTCTTGTTATGACGTGTGCGTGATCGACAAGGCTTCGCAAAGAAAATGTGGATATATTTCCGTTGCCAACGTTTGATTTTGTCATCTCTGAGTCTCCAGTATCCATGTTTTGCTGAGAAATGTAGGTCATGTCCTGGCCCCACAGAAAATGTGAGAAGGAATCGCATGAGATCCATGGAAGAATGTGTCTTGGTGAGTGATCCCGCTGCACAGGATCTTCCACGGATGCGATTGGCAGTGAAACGTTGGGTGGTAATAATAGCCACAGCCTGATTTAGGTATATAAAACCTGAGGATTCCCATAGGAGAGAAATAATATGATAGTGGATGCTATCTCATTTTGTGAATCTTGTTTTGTTTTTCAGTATCTTCTAAGCCAAGGTGGTTGATTTGTTGAACAATCATCGTTCTACCATATACAGTAAGTATTTATGCGTGGTGAATCTCGCTTCACTAGAAAACGGTACATAAAAAGAAAAAACAAAGAGGAAACGAGAACTACAGAAGTGGAATAAAGAAGGAAATAAAAATAATATCGAGTCATATTGAAAGAAGACAGAAATGTATATGAAAAGAAAAAGCTGTTGGTGCGCCTCTCTCCGTCTGTGCGTCTTCCGATCCCCGTGTAATTACAACCAGCCCTTTTCATGCATTGTTTAACATAAGCCATCATGACATTTTTGAATCAATATTTTACGAATGGACTCGCCATGACTTTTTTTTTTCTTGATCTTCTCTTCTCAATTGGCGTTCTGTAAAAATCATCGTTTTTTTTTTTTCTTTCTGGTTTCCTGGTTCAATAATTTCATATTACTGTTCATACTGACGACATCCATATCAGATCATTCATTATTTCACAGATTTTCATCAAAGAAGTCGATTTAGCCAACTTCAATCAAAAAATATCAGATAAATCTCTCATTTCCATATGAAGTACATCTTACCAATCGCATTAGCTTTGGTCTCGATTGCCAGAGCCGATGACTGTTCGACCACACAGTACATCCATGCTCATAAGAGAGCAGTGGCTACTGCTTTCGAGACCATCACTGTCTTTGTTGACGCCAGTGGCTCTCAAGTAGCCTACACTGAATCTATTCCAAGCACGTCTATCACAACTGTTGCTCCTAGCGATACTCAATCAGCCAAGTCATCTTCCAGCACATCTTTTAGTGCATATTCCAGCACATCAGCATCGACTTCCGCAACTTCATCAGCATCGTCGTCATCTTCAGCAAGCTCATCGTCGTCATCTTCAGCAAGTTCATCGTCATCTTCTGAATTAACCGAATCCTCAGCTGAGCCTCCTACTGGTGATTTAACCGCCTTTTCGGATCCAACAGAAAAATTCGAAGACGGTACCATTGACTGTACCTCATTCCCTTCTGGTCAAGGGGTCATTCCATTGGATCATTTGGGTTTTGGTGGTTATTCTGGTATTGAATACATTCACTCCTCTGATAACATTGAAACCGGCGGTATTTGTCGTGAAGGGGCATATTGTTCCTATGCTTGTCAATCGGGGATGTCAAAGACCCAATGGCCATCGGATCAACCAGCATCTGGTGTTTCTATTGGGGGATTGCTTTGTGAAAATGGTAAGCTTTATCGTTCCAACACCGACACGGATTACTTGTGTGAATGGGGTGAAGACATGGCGTACGTCAATAACCAAGTCTCTGAACAAGTGGCGGTGTGTCGTACCGATTATCCTGGTACTGAAAACATGGTGATCCCAACCGTCGTTGATGCTGGCGCGAAGTTACCACTTGCGGTTCCAGATCAAGCCACTTACTATAAATGGGAAGGCAATCCAACCTCTGCCCAATATTACGTCAACAACGCTGGGGTTGCTTGGGAAACTGCTTGCTCATGGGGTTCTTCGGGATCTGGATACGGTAATTGGGCGCCATTGAACTTTGGGGCCAGTTATGCTGACGGAGTCGCTTACTTGTCCTTGATTCCAAACCCAAACAACTACGATGCTTTGAACTACAACGTCGAGATTGTTGCTTACGACGGTACTGCCACTGTTTCTGGCTCTTGTATTTACGAAAATGGTAAATATAACGGTGATGGGGCCGATGGTTGCACAGTGGGTCTCACAAAAGGTAAAGCCCAATTCCGTCTCTACAACTCCAGTTAGAACATTACCTAAATAATATTGCAAAACTTGCCCGGTTGCTTTTGCCAATATTATTATTATTATTATTATTATTATTATTATTTTCCTCTTCCTGCTTTATTCTTTTTCTCTTATGTATATTAGAAACTCTTTGTTAAATGTCTTTACATTTCCTCCCTCTTCACTTCTTGTTTTTCCTCGTTTTTCCTAGATTATTCAGTGCTTTTTCCTTAGATATAAATGGACTCTTTAGTTATATTCGCCACCTCTCAGTAGATTTGACAAATTACCATTCGCTATTTAATCAAAGTATAATAAAATCATAATAAGAGTATCCTTATCATATAGGGCGGAAGCAATTTCCTGGGAGACATCTGCCAGGGCGTATAACCATGTTATCCTATTGTATGGTATTATTTTTTTTTCCTAAACGGCCACGAAGATAGCTGTTTGTTAACTTATCAACCTCTTGTTATTGTTTGTTGTTCGAGGATTTCGTAGAAATTTCAGTTTATTCTTGTTAAGTGGAAGAAAGCACACCAGAAAAAAAAAGAAAAGAAAAGAACAACTTCGTCAATGTCCCACCAGCGCGGGCACACCTCGGGACAGTTCAGTCTCGTTAACGAGTTTCGTCAAAGCATCGATAATCATATCGATACTTCCTACGATATGAGTTTCACCTTTGACAGTGAAGACCCAACCCACAGACAGCATGCCCCTTCTAATGACGATGTACCGAAGATCGATAGAGATGATAGTATAAAGGTTGTACGGTCTCGCAATGGAGAAAACATCAGCATGATGACTAACGGCCGGCAACCTCAAAGTTCTGCATCGTCAGGACAAAGTTCAAAGAAAAGTGGATATAAGTCCAGACATTCACCAATTCATGAGGTTCAACCAGGCAATGTATTCGGTGGTCAGCTGTCAGCCAAGAAACAGGAGAAAAGTACCGGGTTTTTTGGGCGATTCAATAAGAAGAATGTGAAACCTTCATCGACGACGTCGTCATCCAATAGCTCACAATCAAACATTATTGGAGTCAAGTACGATGCCACCGAGGAGAAAGATGCTCCTGTGGAAGTGATGTTTTTACCTAGTAGAAACAAAAATGCCTCAGAAGATAAGTCTGCGGTGGTAGCGGCAGCGGCTATTAAGCACCATCAACAGCAGCAACTGCATCATAGAAAAGAAAACGCTGGCCAGATTGGTCAAAATAGCGGCGGTGGTAGTAACAGTCCATTCAATGTCATTTATGGAGACAGCCATCACGATTCAAGGATCAAAAGAACTAATACTGGATCATCGTATCATAGTAACAAGAGTGGATCGGGAATCCACAACACCACCCCTAAAAGATATGATCCAGAACTGAGCTCTGCATCAGCACAACCTGCGTTCAATATATACAGTGGCAACTTTGCCGCCTCTGCTAGTAGTCTACTGCTATCGACGAATAATGTTCAACCAAGCTTCAGGGACGAGATGGTTTCACCAACGGAGATTCAACGATCTAATAACAATGCTTTAGCTCACAAATCCTCTATAGAATCTCTTAAGGATACTATCAAATCAGAAGGAAAGAAACTTCGAAAGAAATTATCTACTAACGAACTTGGTATCACGGGGTCCGGAAGTAACAGGAAGAAACACAACGAATCACCAGACTCCGACCAAGGGGCATCATATTTCTATGGGAGTACCATTGGTCAAGAAATACAAATAAGCAAACGTGGTGGGGGTGGTGGAAGTCAGTCGGGAAGTGCACCAAAATTACAGAATAAGAAATCTTTTTTGAGAAAGTTTTCTGGAGGCACGGCTAAGAAAACTGTTCCTAATACAGGGAGAAATGGTAGCGGTGAGTTAGCAATGGAATCAAGAGGCAGAAATTTAAGTGGTAACACCACTGAAGCAGAATCAAACGAATTACGGACCGTTCCTAGTATCGTCTCAAGTATTGACAGCGGCAAAAAAAAACGCACTGCAGGGCTTGAATTATACAATGACAATTTCTCATCTCCCACTCTCGTTAGTATTGCTTCTAATACAAGCGGAAATGGTAAAGGAACACCAAAACATACTGGTGTGGTGAAGGAGGGTGATCCTGAATGGTATGTCAAAATCATTATGGATAAGAATCTCAATAATAAGCAACTTACAAATCTTCAAAAGAAGCTCAAGAAAGGCCATCCCGATTTTTTGACCAGGTTTTTGATCGCCCAAGGCCATGTCGCGTTATCGGTGGTTTTGCTTAAAGTTGCTAGGAGAAGTATTAAAACTAATGAGCAATTGGACCGTGAATTTATAATTTTAGGGTGTCTTAAAAATATCATCAACGATCAACGCGGGGCTGACTTGGTGATTGATACGCCCCAATGTATTATGGCATTGACATCTTCTTTAGTGTCACCCCGTCTTTCTACAAGAAAGTTGGATACCGAAATCTTGGCGTTGTTAAGTTACTGGAAGCCTCCAATTGGCCGTAATGTGATTTTGAAACAGTTTGAGAAGTTCGATAGTAACGTTGTTGAAAATGAAGAGTTTATATTTCAGCCCTGGTTATCTGTGGTTCAGAAATCTCTTGATAGTAAGGATTTACTTGGCTCAGTAGTAAGAAGTTCGGGCGATGAATTTAAAAGCACTAATTCTTTACAAGATTACTGTTTGACTACATTGTTCTTGGTCACATCACTCGTGGAAGGGTCTGATAAATTAAGAGAGCGTATGAGAATCAGAAGCTTATTCAAGAATAGTAGCATCACTGAAATTTTTGAAAAGATGAGAGTCTTGAAATATAGCTTAATCGACGAACAGATTGATCGTTATGAAGAGTATGCTACATTTGATTATGAAGAATTGATGAATATAAGCCACGAGAAAGATACTCCTGTGGAAATTGAAGAGATCACTGAAGATTTGATTCAAACTAATAAGGGTACCGAGCGTGAAAACTACTTATCGTCTATTGTTCAAAATTTGTTACTTTTGAACAACCGTGGCGCACCAAGTGAATCAAAAAGAAAGAATAAAGTCCAGGGTCTCGGGATTGGTAATGTTACCAATGAAAATCCTGAAGATGATCTTAACAGAATGTATTCTTTGATTGACTCTGTTGTCTATCATATTGTTTCTGAAAGTTCCATGCCCGGTCTTGATTCTGAAAATGTTTTGAATGGGGCGATTCAAAGAATTATGGACAGAATGCAAACAGATGATATTGCACGCCGTGCAGTGATCGAGTCTAAAGACTTGAGTGCAAGATTACAAAAAATTGAAAAAGAAAGAAATGACTTGCGTGAACAATTAAAGTTGGGATCACAGGGGAGAATTGAACAACTTGTGGAGGTGATAAATGTTAATGAAGCTAACATCAAAAGTCAAGAGACTGAGATTTCTGAGTTGAATCAAAAAGTTTATGATTTGGAAAAGCAACGTAAATTGGAAAATGAGCGTTACGAGAAGAAGTTACAAAAGTTGATTAATGCCAATCATCAAAGTAATTCCAACCATTCAAGTCCGGTGAAGATGTCGCGTTCTGGTACCGTGAAGTCTCAACATAAAGTCCAACCGGACTCCTCAAACACAATCAATGCTAATCTACTAGGCACAAGTCAAAGTTTACAAGCGATAAAGAGAATGTCTCTTCTAGGATCTCCTTCTGCTGGTCTTTTAGCTGATGTCCTCAACTTATCTAATCAAGGTTCGCCAAATATCAATAATGTAGGATCACCTCAGATCAATTCTGTTGGAAATCTTGAAGCCATGAAAGAGGAAGTTCCGAACAATAATAATTCCGAATCTCTTATTGAAGATACTTCGAAGCAACAACCACACGCAGAAAAGACTGAAGCTAATGATTCAAAAGACTCATCTTCATCAGTTGCACTTAAAACTTCAGAGAATGCTTCTTCTGCTCCGACAGGACCTCCAAAAACGGGTGATGGTCCATCACCACCACCACCACCACCACCACCTCCTCCTCCGCCACCTCCGCTTCCTCCTTCACTTACTAAATTGAGCACTACTTCGGTACCGCCACCTCCGCCACCAATGCCAGGGTTTTTGTCACCTTCGTCTCCGCCACCTCCTCCACCACCAGTTCCTTCGTTCCTAGCTCCAACTGGCTCTCAACCTCCTCCACCTCCTATGCCTGGTTTCTTAACTAATAAAGGGGGTCCACCGGCTCCTCCACCGCCGCCGTCTGGAAACAACACCTTGTCAATGACGAGATCGGTGTCCGTCAACTCTATTGCTAGTAATGGAGGCGCGTATGTGCCAAAACCAAAAAAGAAGTTGAAACAAATTCACTGGGATAAGGTTGATGACGTCAAGCCGACATTTTGGGCTGATAAGGTTAAGACTAATATGATTGATGAGTTATGGAAATTGGGTGTCCTCGAAGAAGTTGAAACATATTTCCCAGCGAAGGAGAGCAGAATAAAGGTCAAAACCAAGAGCAACATTGCTGATGGTGAGAAGGTTTCCTTCTTGAATCGTGATTTGGCTCAACAGTTTGGGATTAATTTACATATGTTTGCCAATATTCCGGAGATGCAGTTTGTTTTGTCAGTGTTGAAATGTGATAAGTCGGTAACTGAAAATATCAATGTGTTGGAATTTTTCACAAAAGACGATTTAGTTGATGTTAGCGATACCTTGAATAGAAACTTTAGACCTTATAGTACTAATTATACCATCAAACCACCAACTGGGCCTGAGAAGGATCCAGAGGAATTGGATCGTGCTGATAGACTTTATGTTGAGTTATGTTACAATTTGCGACATTATTGGAAGTCAAGATCCAGAGCTTTATTGGTCCGGAGTACGTATACAAAGGATTATAAAGATTTGGAACATAAGTTGCAAAAATTGGATTCGGCAATTGATGCAGTCAAAGATTCTGCTGCCCTTAAGGATCTTTTGGATATTGTCCGTTCTGTTGGTAATTTCATGAACGATATCACTAAACAAGCAAAAGGTTTCAAGATTGGAACTTTGCAAAGATTGAAGTTTATGAAGGATGACAAAAATACCATGACGTTCTTACACTACATTGAAAGAATTGTTAGAACTTATTTCCCAAACATCAGTGAGTTTGTGGATGATTTGGAGGATGCTGTTGCTATCGCAAAGTTATCGGTCGAACAATTGGAAAATGATTGTAAATCATTTGAGCAGCAAATTCAAAATATTGATGACTCTGTGACTAGGGGTAATTTAAGTAATCCAGATAAGTTACACCCAGATGATAAGGTGTTGTCAATCATCAAGAGGGATATTCCAAGAGCACATAATAAGTCTAAATTATTGATCAGCCACTTAAAGGGAACATTGGATAATTATGATGACTTGATGGTTTACTTTGGTGAAAATGCGGCGGATGTTACTGCTCGTAATACTTTTTTCCAAAAGTTTTCCAACTTTATCCAAGAGTACAAGAAGGCACACGTAGAAAACATTCAACGTGAAGAAGAACAGAGGGCCTATGAAATCAGAAAGAGATTGATTGAAAGTAGAATAAAGAAGAACAATAATAATGCCAATGGCATATCCGATACTCCAGATATTGATAGTTCCACGAAATCGTCGAAGATCAAGAATAAGAATGCTGATAATGGCGGAAAGCAATCAGATGATGTTCCTGATCTTGTTGATGATGATGATGATGATGATGAAGGCGATGAAGATGATGAAGATGATGCGGACAATGCTGACGAAGAGGAAGAAAACGCCAGTACTGCCGTCATCGACACATTACTACAGAAGTTACGGGAAAGCGGGCCTGAATCAAATAACGCATCGTCAAGAAGAAGACTTGAAAGGAAGCAACGATTGTCATCTTATGGACTTATATCTGGCGATCCATCGGCTTTGAACTCACCTACTACTGGGAGCTTCTCGAGGCTGAGCATATACGGATCAGTTGCGCCAATGGAAAGTAGTAACAATGGTTCACCAGAGTCTACGAATGGTGAGGATGTTACCACTAGAGCTCAAAATATGTTGCAAAAGTTGCGAGTCGATAAGGAGGATGAAACTATGGCACAACAAAATCAACAGCCTCTTAGGGCTAAAGATAAACTACGCGAGATGAAAAACAAGGAAAGAACTTCGTTAACCAATCGTGGCTGATTTTACTGGTTTGGTATCAGCACAATTCCAGTCTACTTTTTTTATGCTTTTTTTTTCTTGTACCGTTTTCAAATATTTCATGTGTATATTATCTTTCGTTATTGTTATCAATTTTTTTTTTTATATATCATATTCCATGTCAATGTTACATTATTGCCATTTGATGAGTAACTCTCAAAAGCAGCTTTTACACTGCTGCAAAACATGTCTGTGCTAACACACATTTGCTAAACGCAGTTAATGAAGCCTCGTGCTCATAACCTTCATTTTTATATGTATTTTATTATTACTTTATTACTTTCTTCCCTTTAGATAGATTGAAGAAGGAATCGAATTTAACCTTAATTATATTTATTATTTGTTCCTTTTATCTTATCGATAGAACTTGTCCTTATTATCTTGACCCCGAAAGGTAGATACAGTTATAACTTGAATACAGTATCTTGAGTGATTCGATTCAGTTAGCTACCCGGTCTAGTTCTATTACGAAAGGTACCAGCTACATGTCGTCAAAGTCTCGTGACACATTTTTTGCATGTTAGTCATTTCGAGAATTGTAAGTCATCATATGAATATATATATGTATATAAACATACTCATAGTGGTAGGTTAGATTCTGTTTTGTTGATAGTTGAACACAAAATCCAAGATGAGCTCCGAAAAAATAGCCTATGTCGTTGACGTAGACAGTGGGAACTTACAATCATTGCAAAATGCCATCGAGCATATCGGTTACCAAGTGAAATATCTCTCCAACGGTCAAGAATTGATGGATCTTATGGAGAACAATAAAGATCCAAACACCAAATTGATTTTGCCAGGGGTCGGGAACTACGGTCACTTTGTTAAGCAGCTAAATGAAAAAGGGTTCAGAGATCCAATGCTAAAATATATCGCTTCTGGTAAACCTTTATTTGGGATCTGCGTAGGTCTACAGGCGTTACTTGAAAGTAGTACTGAAGATAATAACGCTTCTAAAGGGTTGGGGTACGTTGAAGGGCTTTCATTAACCAAATTCAAGGACTCGACCAAATCTGTACCACATATTGGTTGGAATAATACTGCGGGGTTATACATTCAGGGCATATCCAAGGATGAAGCCAGTGAATATGAATTATACGGTTTAAACGCAAATCAAAGGTACTATTTTGTCCACTCGTACGCTGCCATCATTGATGATGAAAAAATGGAAGAGCTTTTATCTCAAGGTTTCAGTTTGTCTATTGGGAAATACGGGGATGAGAAATTTGTGGCGGCCATTAACAAAGATAATGTCTTTGCAACACAATTCCACCCTGAAAAATCGGGCAAGGCTGGTGTTAAATTAATCAAACTGTTCTTGGATGGGAAAAAATTGACCAAACTTGATACCATACCATCAGCAGTTTCTGTCAAAAAGAATATTAATGGGTTAACCCACAGAATTATTGCCTGTCTTGATGTACGCACGAATGACGACGGTGACTTGGTGGTTACTAAAGGTGATCAATATGACGTTCGTGAGAAATCAACTGATGGTAAATCCGATGTCAGAAACTTGGGTAAACCTGTTGAGTTAGCTGAGAACTATTATAAGCAAGGTGCTGACGAAGTGACGTTTTTGAATATCACATCATTCAAGAATTGTCCTTTGCAAGATTTGCCAATGTTGGAAGTTTTGAAGCAAAGTAGTAAGACCGTTTTTGTTCCTTTGACTGTCGGGGGTGGTATTCGGGATTTCAAACAACCTAACGGGGAGGTTGTCTCGGCTTTGAAGGTTGCCGAAATGTACTTTAAGTCTGGTGCCGATAAGGTCAGTATTGGATCTGATGCTGTCTACACCGCTGAACAGTATTACGATGACAATCAAGTTCCAAGTGGGAAATCCCCAATTGAATCTATTTCAAAAAGTTACGGGAATCAAGCAGTGGTCATCTCGGTAGACCCAAAAAGAAGCTACGTTGAGGATCCAAAATCTGTGCCATTCAAGTGCTTCAAGACTAAATACTCTGGTCCAAAAGGTGAAGAATACTGCTATTACCAAGTGAGTGTTAAAGGGGGCAGAGAGTTCTCCAAAAAAATTGGTGCCTTTGAATTGGTTACTTGTTGCGAAAAATTGGGAGCTGGTGAAATTTTGCTCAATTGCATTGACAAAGATGGTGCTAAGAATGGTTATGATTTGGAATTAGTTGATTTCATCAAGAAATCGGTAAATATTCCTGTGATTGCCAGTTCTGGGGCCGGTAAACCTGAACATTTCTTGGAAGTCTTCAGAGAAACTGGTGTTGATGCTGCTTTGGGGGCAGGAATGTTCCACAGAGGTGAATACAAAGTCATGGACGTGAAAAACTATCTTGATGATAGTGGATATGCTGTGAGATTCGACATTGACGGTTAATCTTTTCGATATATATAGATATATATAGATATATATTAATCATCTACTAGACTGTATTTTGGACGATGGCGCGTGATTGTAAGGCAAGCACCAGAAGATCCTGTAACTACTAATTAGACAAATGCAAAAGAAACTGGAAAAAGGAAAATCTAAACAAAATTCAGGCATACCCAACTCTTTCAAAAGCGAATGCTAAATAGAATTCAGCAGCTTGTTTCTCTTCACCCTCTAAACCATATTTTCCATCAGATCTTCTCAAACCGTTCCTCAATTTTGGTGAAAGCTTGTTCATCCACTCGGGAATTTCCTCACGGTATAGATCAAAGAACGGTTTCTTGTAACGTAATTCCAAATCATATTCTTCAGCAAGAGATCTTAAAATTTCAAATGGAACCACGTATTCGGGAACATGATCCACCGCGTCTTGCAAATTGTAAATATAAGTATTACCATATGGGTTTGAGAAAAAACTACCATTTTCAGGAGGATCCTTGAGAAACTCGACACTATATAAGGAATTGCCCCATTTTTTTTCTCCCGGTTTCAAATGTTTAATTTTAAATTTGATGAAGTCAGAAGATGGGATAGTTCCAATGAAGTGACCTCCTACTTTCAAAGATCTGGAAATATTGGCCAAAGTATTGCGAATTTTTTGCTCAGACTCAAACGCATAGTGTAATGCAAACTGAATGGAAACAACGTCCACTGGAAACTCAATGGAATCAGGAGGAAACACAGAAAGCGCTTCACTGATGTCACCACCAAAGGCATCACATGCAGCAAAATAGACCAGGAAGCTTCTGTCTCTTATATTGTTAGATCTTCTAACCGCTTCTTCAATGGATGCGGGTGAGATATCTAATCCAATATACAAAGAAGATTGAGCTTGTTGCCATTTGAATAAGTCCCCACCTTTTCCGCACGCCAAGTCCAAAACTTTATTGCCTGGCTTGGAGAATTTACCAATAAGCATATATTTGAGGATATTATTGAAATTTCTGAGCTTGAAAGTGGCCGAATCCTGTCTTTTTTCCTTCCGGGCAAAATGAGTCCGCTGATTATAATGACTTCTTACTATATCATTGACGTTGCCTTGTTCCTGTGACATCAATTGCTGTCTTTCCATATTAAGGTTCCTCTGTTCAGCTTCTTCTTCTCTTTCTCTTTGAAGCTGTGCCCTTCTCATTTGGTCGTGAACATTTTGTCTTCCCTTTGGACGCTTCAATTTTCTATCCAGGTTTTGCGAAGGCTGACCTTGGAGATCAGAATAATCAAGTTCATCCTGATTAGTATTTTTTCGCACATATTCTTCTTCAGTATGCTCACCATGAAGAGAAACCAGCACCACTTTTGCCTTTTTTTGCTCCTTCTCATCCTCTTCTTCGTTCCTTCTTCTCAAAGAAAACGCATTTGGTTTCAGGTTGACGATTTTTCTTTTTCTTGGTCTTCTAGGGTTTATTTCATAATCAAAAGTTTCAGTGTCCTTCGGTTGCTCTTGGGGATTTGGTCTTTCAGAAGAATTTACGTCTGCAATACCAGCATCTTTCTCTTTTTCTTCAGCTTTCCCAGCTTCCTGAACTTCCTCATATTGCTCAGCTGTTGGGTTTGGATCAGCATAAGGATCTTCATCATTATTAACATCGTGGCGGGTCTCCTCTTCGACTTGGGCCTTTGTCATAGTTGGCGCCGAATCATCGTAATTCAAAATTGAGCTTATGCTACCTCTTTGCAAAGAGGCTACAGCGGGTGCCTTCGGCAGTTGGCCTTGAACACCTCCAATTATGGGGTCAAGAGGTTTGATATTATCGGTGTGGTTATTTTCTGACATTTTTGCACAGTTTTTTTCACTGTTATCTACAATTCTTGCTCGCAACCTCCCATCAAATGAATATTTATTTTCAGCTCCAGAGGGAGGGGAGCTTGATAAAAAATGGTCACGTGCATAGATATCTACAAAATAAGATAGAAAGGGATTGCTTTTTTCATAATAGAAAAACAGAGACTCTATGACTGAAAACTCAAGAAGCTAGAGGTTTCTGGTATTGAATCGCTATTATCATGCCCATCTGATTATTCTGGCCATAAACCTGCAACAATTGTAGAAGGCGTTGCCTAATTTAAAAATCCTTTTTGTACGCAAAAATTGTGATGTTTGGTCACGTGTGTTGTTTGTTTTGTTTACAGTTTCAGGAGTGGGTTGATTGTAAACAATTTCCTCTATTCCTTGCTATCAACAACAACAGCTATTATCAGAAAATTATCAGTCAGCTTTTCGCTAAATCTATCAGAGTCGAATTATTACGGTTTTTCGATCCTTCCCGTTGCTTCCGACTCATCTTGGGAAAAACACACGAACAAACTAACGAACGAAAAAAAGGGTTGCTTGCAATGCAACATAGCAGCATAAAAGTAAACAAAAGAATTCAACAATAATACCCAAAGTATGACCTCCAAATCTTTAGAAGACAACTCTATGGCTAATGTGCTAGACTCTGAAATCTTTGAGTCTTTAGATCAACAATCAAGGAAAAAGAGAAAGACTAAAGTATCGCTTGATAAAGACACTAAAACGAAAAATCAACAAGCTGAGCCAGTTACGCAGAATGACGCCAACAACAATTCTATATTATTCGGAAGCACCCCATATTCTAATAGAGTATTGAACCAAATTAATTTCAATACCAGTGATTTCATGGTAACGCCATTTTTCGGCAAAATAACATCTTCGGTCAACAGAGTTCTGCATTTGAATTCCCCTGCTAGAAAAAATAATGACTTCCTCTTCAACCTAACATCGAGTCCCTCGGCCCCAAGATGTAATTCCGAAAACAAGGACATTGATAACATGCCTTCATTCATTAATAAATCTGTTCATCTCAGTGACTTTTTGACAGTGACGCCTCAAAAGAATCTGGGTGGTGACTTTAGTTACTTGAATCAAAATTCAATTTTTAAATCCCTCAAGAAATCAGCATCGAAACTCAATCTCACTAAAAGCATTAGAGATAAGCCTAAAGATTCGGGAACCCTAGATTCTAATGTTGACCTTCTTAACGATCTTAATAATGGTGACGATTTTGATCTTTATAAACACCCGGGGTTTTCCCCATTTTTGAGATTTGGTACAACCAGCTCAAAGAAAAGAAATTTCTCGCAAATAGAATCACCAGTACAAACACCTATGAGGAACGGAAAATCTAGATTAGGGGATGATTATATCACCAGAGTCTTGATGGATTTCAAAACTCCAAAAAGTTTAAAAAAGAAGATTGAAAATTATAATCTCCAAGATCTCGATGAGAATATTGAAGAAGAATTGAGACTTCTCAGAAATTCTACGGCTTCTAGGTCAACTTTGTCCACCAGTGTGTCACGAAGAGAGATTGAAAATGACATCAAAGATAAGGAACACAAGCCTTTAAACGGTGACAAACTTGACAGTGATAAAGCACCAGAGGAGCCCAAAGCCGTAGATCCCTCAATGGCTGCTTTTCAGTTCCAAAATGGGCATATGTTTGTGCAGCCCCCAATGGGTCAATACACAATGCAGCAACCAATAATAGAATTTGGAAACACGCTACCGCCTGGACCACCTGCACTGGCTCCCCAAGGTTTCCAAGGTGTGCCATATCCTATTCCAATGGGTGGCCCAGTACCACCAGGTTTTCCTTTGCAAATTTTCCCTCCAATGTCAATGCAGGGACCTTATATGACGGGCGCTGTGCCATTGCACCCAAATATGGGTTATCCTTACATGGGACAAATGATTCCTCACAATGTTCCTACTCTTAGCTCCTCTGTTGATAGCTCAGCTAATTTATCCCGAACACCATTGAAACAGCAAGCGAGCGTGAGCGACTCTCCGTCGACGATCCTAGCAACTAGTACAAAGAAAAAATTAACTGATAGTGTTTTACAGAAGGATTATCTAGCCAGCCCTACTCCAGACGCTACTAAGCATGAAAAGAAAAATAGATTGAGTAATACTTATATACCTACTTCTGCTGAATCTGTTCCAATGATGGGGACCTTTGGCAAATCAAACTCTACTTCGAAACCTTCGGCACCGGCGAAGAAGCAGAACAAGGGCACAAACTTTCAGTTTGTGTTTACTGATGTTAAGTCTTTATCATCCTATAACCAAAGAAAGAGTATGACAAAGAAGAAAGGTAATATATTTAAGAGATCTGCATCAGTCAGTACTTTTAGTTCAAATAAAGAAAACTTAGACCCTTCAAATTTTCAATCAGATCGCTCATCGTCTGGCAGAGTTCAACGCGAAAAAGGTTTAAATAACGCTCTTACTGAAGTGAAATCAGCTAATGTTGTTGCTAATAATGATCCGCAAGCCATATCAAAAGGAACTCATCCTCAGAAGGCCCAATTTCATAGCAAGACCATTATTAGAACAACCTCCGTTCCAGACTATTATAGAGACATTCCTAATTAGCCACCTGATCATAATCACTCTTTTAAATACCCTTTTATCTCTTTTGGTTCTTCTTTTACTTCTTCCAACATTTGATTTCTTCTATACGAAGAAATCTCTTTTCTTATTGTATAATAGCATATTCATTTCCTGTGTACGCTTTGTTTTGTTATTCTGAAATTTACATTTGATTCCCTTACTATAATATATAGTTCTTAATTAAACAAAGTCTATATTTAAATAGATCCAGGGTATCCCAATATTTGATTTTAGAGCTTAGCACACGGCTATATATATATAATGGCTTGTTGTTACATATAATAATGGGAATGTTTCCATGAAACGTAAAATTTTTACAAAAGCAGTCTGCAGAAAATATCAATTCGAGTTTCTCCTAATTTTGTCCCAACTGGAGCCGCCCTCATTTGCGCCCTCTACGTTATTTTCAGCTCTAATCCTCTCCCAAGACGAAGAGTAAGTCTTTTCATTTTTATCCTTAGCAGCGGTATAATTGGAGCTACCGCCAGCAGCAAGGCCCATGTTTTCAAAAATATCATTATCATCAGATTCTCTGGAACTATTTCCGAAGCCATCGCCAGATTGATAATTATTATTGTATGAAGGTGTAGTAGCTGATGAGCTTGTATCAATTGTTGTCGAATAAAGTGGGTCTGGAGAAGTTGGGGCAGAAGCATTAACTTCCTGAGAAAACCCCATTGATGGTTCTTCATGTGATTCCATCGTTTCTGCTTGTCTTCGAGACAGTTGCTGGGTTTCAATTACTCTCTTGTGCTGTTGGTTCAATCTTGGGTCTTTTATTGCTTTTTCAGGATGACGAATTGTCATTTCATAGTACACTCTCCATTGTAAAATATTGTTGTTTTGGCTCAACAAATCAGCAACTTTAACTACCTTAGCTTTCTCGCCATCCACTGGGGAATGTTTAGCCACCAACCCTTTATAAGCAGAATTTTCCGAAATTTTAAGCGTCACAGGGAAAAAAAATAAAACACTGCCTAACCCCCAAAGAAAAGCCTTGACCCCAATATTGTTCTGTTTCTGTTTCTGTTTTTGCTTCTGTAGCTCATTCAACTTGCCAAAGAGTTCCTCATTTGTCAAGTGTGGACTTTGATTCCTCAAGATTTTGACACGCAGAGTTGCTAAACTAATCCTCGATCGGTTCCTGAATAGTACTGTTCCAAATCCCAAACCGAAGGCAGCAATGCATCCGAGTCTTGATTTTGATCCAATTTCTGAGAAGTAGTCTCTCAAAGTAATTCGTTCTTCTTTTGTTAAAGTGTGATCCAAGTCATAGAATTTGGTATAGTATTCAGAATAATGCAGCGCACTTGAGTTCCGTGGACTATTATTCATTGCTGCTAAATATAAAAATGAAATATTATCTAACTAAATGATGAATTGAATCAATACTTCAAAGACAGTTAAAGAACAATCGGGAGTAGGGGAGAATGAAATGCTGTGATGGAACTTGTCCGGGTAAAATATTAAAACGCGCAAGTATTATTCGTATATATATCTTACCGTATACGGTGAGGAGTGTTAGATCAGTCAATTGGTTGAGAAGCCCCCACTATATATATTATTACCATATTGGGGTATTTTGGGGTTTATTCTTTAGTCGAGTTTCTGAAACGTGACATTTTTCCAGATGTGGTTAAATTCTTTAGCCGAGTTTCTGAACGTGAAAAGATGTCGTAGAAATATACATGAAAAATAAAATGAAGATCATGGAAAAAGCTCATAAATAATGCAGATTCTACATATATATTTTTTTCAATACATATGTATATTTTTTTTTA
Source organism: Saccharomycopsis amapae (assembly GCA_031125765.1). Taxonomy (NCBI): domain Eukaryota; kingdom Fungi; phylum Ascomycota; class Saccharomycetes; order Ascoideales; family Saccharomycopsidaceae; genus Saccharomycopsis; species Saccharomycopsis amapae. The sequence goes on from JASTVC010000016.1 coordinate 56,935, forward strand.
AAAAAAATTGATACACCAAAGCCAAAGCATCAAAACCAAGGGATAAGAAATACCAACAAATTTGCCAATGTTACCAAGTTAGTGACCAGTTGATTCTAATGGTTCTAATCAACTTTCAATTTGTTTTGAAAGTTTTGAAAGTTGGTCAATAAAAAGTAACAGCTCTCTTGATCCGTAGATTCTATATTGTTAACAATCTTGTCATAACCATCTTGGAATTTGTCTTGGGAAATATTGCCCATGTGTGCACCCATAGTATCGTCGTGGTAGAAAGTAGATGATACTTAAAAAAAAAAGATTAATTATCAATTTATTGATTGGTTGAGAGGTATAAATCCTAGTATTTTTTTTCTTTCTTTTTTTTTATTTGTTTGATTTGCTTTGGAGAAGAGAAAAGACACCCTTTACTTATGTAGTTTTTTCTAACGTCTTTGTGGCACAACATGCAGCAATAGAGAGTTTGCAAAGTTCAAACAAATTATGATAAAATTTTCCTGCAACATGAATACTTCGCTTGTGATATTCAATGTGGAATTCAATAACTTCATTGATTCTCTGTTTTCTTTCTCCCCTTGTCAGAAGGTTCGACTATTGTTTTCCATGGTTACTAATAATAGATAATACAATCTTCTATTATAATGTATTTTTTTTAATGCTCGGTGATTTTGATTGTACGCAATCTTTATATAAGATTAGCTATGGGAAATATTAATTGAGTAATGCAATGTAGTGGCGAGAATCTTCCTTCACCAACCCTGCGGTCAACTTGGAAACTTGGGAACTTGGGAATGGTATATCCGCTCGAAGTTGATCTTGGTTATGTTCCCACATCCCCAGTTGATATCACCTACTCTTGGTCAGGAGTGGGACGCTATGCCGATGACCTTACTTGTTCTACAAGGCTCTTTGCCATATAGTTTATTCAAATAATATATTCAGTTTTACAAAACATGGTGCTACACTGTAAAGTGTCATAAAAATGTCACGTGTAGAAGCTTATTAATCACAGAATAGGGGGGTTATTTTCTCTTTATTGTTGGCGTATCCCATACATATGGTGTACAGTGTGGGGGTTATTTTTTTTTATTATATAATAATTATAATGTATATAGTGGGTATATAATATCCCAATAAGGTAATAATATATGTATTGGGGGCTTCTAAACCTATTGACTGATTTAACACTGCTCACCTTATTAGTACTTGTATAATGGCCGTATTTGACTCGATGCCTGGCGATGGGACAGACTGGTGGGTCTTTTCTGAGTATATTATGATCATTATTGAATTAGGGCTGTTGCAGAAAAAGCCTTGATCAAAAAAGCTCTTATTCTCAATCTTCCATATAGTTCAGGATCTTAAATAAACCTGTTACTACAACCAGGCTTGAAAATAAAAATTCACCCTTAATTTATTATTTAAACAAAATCGAACAATTAAAGAAAAGCAGAAACACATCAAAGCAAAAATGGAAAAGAAATCTAAGAAATTAACACATACAAAAAAAAAAAAAAATAGCTAAAAATCAATCTAATTCAACTCTGACAGAGATTTTACCTTTTGATCCTCTGATAACGTTTCTTAACCCAATATCATCTTTAATAGCGCTATACATTCCATTAGAATCCTTATTAAACAAGAAAATGTTTTCATCGGAAACTAGCTTTCTGTTAAGAGCAGGGCTTCTCTTTTCAAAATCACTCTTAATACGGATGAAAATCTTGTTCTTCAACTGACACAAATTAAGTGACACAGGGACCTTTGTGATAAATATATCTTCACCGTCATTATAGAACACCTTGACTCGGATTTGCGGGCCCGAAATTTGGTGTTGAGTAAAACTTAACACGCCGTCAGTGTTGGTACCTTCAGTAGAATTCTCTGATGAAGAAAACGCGGTTGAAGTAGGCGTAGAGACACTGATACCAAGATCGAGGGCATGTGGTGGGTTTGAAGAAGCCTTGAAAGATGAAGCTTGAGCACTGTCAATGATGCTGACATTTCCGATACTCAATTCACTTTCAATTTCTTGCATGATATCATTATTAGACTTGTAGAACTTTGAATATTCGTCCTCCTCGTCGTCTTCTTCACTTTGGCTGAAGGGAGAATATTTCAATTGGTTGAATTGTTGTTTATTTTTGGTAGATATTGGAGTTGGATGAGTTCTTTTTATCGAAACAGGGGTTGGAGGAGCTAAAGAGTCACCCATCGGAATTGGTGGCAAGTTCTTATTAATGACTTGCTGTTTTATTTTTGGTGATGAGGTAGCGGAAATTGTGGATCTATTATGTTGTCTAACAGATTGTTGGAGAACATTCATACTATTGGCACTGATATTACTATGAGTATAGAGACTATTGCTATTATTGTTATGATAATAATCATCTAGTTGACCATCACCACCAGTAAATGAGGAAGATTCTGATTTTGGAACCGCAATTTTTGGAGATCCTAAAGCAGTATTATATTGTGGTTGCTGCTGCAGCAATTTAAAATTTTCATGATCATCATTAGGAAAGCCTCCTTCTTGATCATTGGCACAAATTGGCCTCTCAAAAATAATAGAGTTATCCAAAGAGGCAACAGCTGGGTCATCACCATTCATATCATAATCGCCAAATCTTGGATGAACCCATTCCTCAAAAACTTCATTTTTGTAGCCGTCATTTACCAACTTGAGATATAATTGGTGGAAATAAGCATTCAAATCGTGGCACCTTTGTAGCAAATTCTTGGAAGGGTTATTTGGGTCAGGTCTAGGAATTGGACCTGGCATTTTTGGCATCAAATGAAGATCATTATCAATGTAGCTCTCTGCATTATTAATGTAATCAGCGATACGCATATGCAAATCATAGAAGTCTTGGTAGTAACGACGTAAGAATCTTTTGTTTCCATTCTTGAAAAAGATTTCAACTTTATACCAGTACCGGCCATTGGCATTATAAACGTTAGATACACAAACATTGCCGATTTCTGAGAGAATGTTAGGGTAGCTGGGCTCACTATTTTCCTGATCAAATCCCGTTAAAAACCCATCATAATCCTCGTCTTGATCTTCCTCGAGGTAAGGATTAATATCATTTTCAAGCCCTTCATCATCACTAAGAGCAGGACTGCTGCAATTTGATAATGATTGTTTCAAATTGAATGAATGTATTGAAGAAACAGTCGAGCCAATAGTGGAGTTGGAGTTTACTCTTCTAAGGTCCTTATCAAATGAATTTACCGTTTCTGCAGACTCCTTGCTGTACTGGCCTTTGCCATCATAGTTGTAGTTTTGCTCAGGAGTTGAAGAATTGTACTTTTGATAATTTATTGGCGTTGGCTTGCTGACAGACAAAGATCCAGATCTCATTGGAGTAGCGTCAGGCGCCGAAAAGGATGTATATGGTTGAGGAGATCCCATTTCCATGGAATATCCGTAATTGTTCTTTTCATACTGGCTCACAGTATCTGGGGTATTCAACCAATTCATATCAAATTTTTGCCTTTGGCCATTACCAACCCTATTATCTAAGTCCACAATTTTTACCAATGATGTTGGAATCAAACCTGGCATACCGATTCGACTAATATTCTTCACCAAGATTAAACCATTTCCTTTTCTTGACATCAACTTCAAATGCTCTTTGGCATAAACAGAGATCTCATTTTTATTTCTGGCCTGGTAATCTTGAGCCGCAACTAAGATTATGGTAGGAATTTTGGACGATGGACTGGTTGCAATTGGTATTGGTGTAGAAGCAGAAGTTGGTGAACTGATGAATCCGTTGCCTCCCTTTGGAGCACTGGCAGAGAGATTAGAATACTTTTTGTAATGAGTTTTATATTGGAAACTGTCCGAGGTTTCCTTTATTTGAGTCAAAGAATTCAATTGGCCTGCTTGGCTGGCTTGAAGCATCTGGTTCGCCTGGTTCATTTGAGGAGGAAGTGAGAAGCTAGTGATAGAGCTCCGATTTTTCCTGTCCTTTTCCTTGTGAGATTTAGATCTCTTGGAGATCGACTTGAAGTAATCATTGTGGGCATTTGTATAGTACAATGGCTCCATTTTTAAAATTTTGTCAACACTTTGCCAAAAAAAAATCTGGTTGTCCGGTCTCATATCCCATATTCAGGGGGCTCCTGTAGATATTATATATGACATACATAGTGAGAGATTCCCAAACACGCACAATTTTAGCCCCCAATCCTGAATCACGGATGATCTATAATCTTACTTTTGGCAAAGATATACCCACCCAGGAACAGTTCCTTGGAGAGTTATTATATGCCTAGTATCCAGCAATCGATACCGCTTGTTACATTATAGTCGTTTTTTATTATTCCTTCCATATTTTCCTATAGCTCCTGAATTATAATAGCCCAGCTACAACACAAAAAAATGTGCCAAACAAAAAAAAAAAAAAAAAAAAGTGAGTGTTCCACGTGACAATTTACCGTTTCACATCTTTTTTAGCCATGATTTTGACATCAGCCTACAAGCCATGATTTTCAGTTAATAAAAGGCCACAAATGTATTGGGCGGTTTCCTTCCACCGTGATGTTTCATTCAATTCAATTTAGAACTATAGGTCAATTTCAGCAACTGATTCTGTACATCATCAATTAACAATTTGACCGTTCTTGTCTTCTTCCTAGATTCCCTATTATCTTTCATTCGTCTTCTTCTTTTCACATCCCCTGCTGGCTTGGATTGACAAACGTTAAGCTCCTTTTGTATTTGTTTGAGGGCAATAAATAACTCATCCTGGGACAGCTCAAAAGATCTCTTATCCTTGGGGGAACGGTTATTCCAAGGCTTTATTGCTTCCGTATCCTTTTCTTGGATCATTTTCGCTTCAGGTGACAGACTGTCATCCTTTTCATTTTTAATATCAGTATTATCAACAACGATTGATTCCTCCCCATCTGGCGCTGTTGACAAGTTATTTTGCCAATAGATAACTCTTTCTTTATCGCTAGTGTCACAGTAACTCACAATATGAGTCGCAAGAACATCAACGAGAACACAGATGATTTCATGAATGTTTTGGTTTGTAAAACTATGTCCTTTTTTTCTTCCAAGAATTTTCTTTTTTAACTGTTCTACTGAAAAATTTCTGCTCTGGTTGTTTAAGGAATTCAGTAACCCTTCCTTTGAGTCAATGTTGGTACTTGAAACATATAACTCTCTTAAAATTTTTTCATATGCAATAATCATGGAGATGAAGAAATTTATAACCTCTTTCCCGCTCGCAGTCATTACTGCTAAATGTATTAAACAAGGATCGAATTTGGGAATTGCTGAAGATTGATGGGAATAATAAGACCAAATAACTAAAGAGTTAATCTGCTCCTCAAGTAGATGGAAAGGAGATTCAGTAAAAGACTTCAAATTTTGGCTGCTGCTGGTGGAATTGATTTGTGTGTTGGTTTCACCACTCGACAGTTTAATATCAAAATGTAAACTTAAATCAGTGCCTGAAAATAGATTATTGGAAACTATTAAGCTCAAATTAAAAGAGTAGCTGTTTTGATTGATTTTCTGTTTCAATAGTTCAAAAATCTTTGCATTCAAACTTATCTGCCCTCCTAATCTATTGCACAAAAAAGTATCAGAATTATAAATCCGTACCACGGTGCTGATTGATTTTAAAAGCTTCGGCGCAACAAACTGCAAAATTAAACCATGAATAACTTTTGCTTCCTCGTTCACCACTGGGAACAACAAATATGACAAAACATTCAAAATTAATTGAAAATCCTTCTTATCATTTTCATCTCTTATAGGCGTTAAGCTCCAGATGAAACCATCTAACCAATTAAAAATATCCAACAAAGGAGCCAATAAGAATGGTTGGAAAAAATATTCAACTCCGTTTTTGAAAATTTCAAAATCAATTAATCCTTGTTTATATGCCAAGAACGCCTGCTGGAAAATAACTGGAATCAACCTAAAGCATTGTTTGGCAGATGACTGACTTATTAGCTCGTCGGATATGCCGCTAGAAGAATAAAATAATTCACTTATCCAATTATTGATCAATTTTTGGCCTAGATTAAGATGTGATTTATCTTGGTCATAATTTTCGAATCCAGCATCCTTCTTATTGCCAGATTTTGATAGAAAATGAAGACAGAATGAATTGTCTTGGTTTTTGATTTCTAATATATCTTCGAAGTTAACGCCATACCTCTTAATTATAGCAAAAAGAAATAAAAACATGCATCCAAAATCCGTGAAAGTATCTTGAAAGTTCAAATCCTCCTCGCCATCATCTGCTTCTTTCATGTTATCTAAGTAGTTCAATATTGGCTCGACAAATCTCATTGGACTCAAGAAATAAATAATAATATCCAAACTTTCTAAGTTCAAGAGTAAGGATAGCGACAACCTCCTCAAATATAGATCTTTTTTGTCGGAGATTAGTAACTTCAAAGTTTTGAGTAAAGTGAGTGAAATTTGATATTGTGTAGTGGCTTCAAAGCCAGGAATATCATATAAAAATCTCGTGAGGGCTGATGCATCAACAGCGTCAAATTCTGGATTCTTTGATAGAAATATATCATTAATATACTTTGCTAGGTCATAGATAAATTCTCCGCTTTGAGGATCTTTTGCAACATCGGTTGTATTCAATATTACCAGCTCTGACTTCACATCATTTTTTAAGCAAGATGCAAAATCTTCAGTCGTGATCAAATTCAAAGCAACACAACTTCTCAAGAAAGTTTGCCGGCTATCAATAATAGTTGAAGGAAGCGATGCAAAAATGTCAACTTCTTCACTTTTTTCTAGGATTTTAAGATAGTCTATTACTACGTGTGTTTCCTCAGGGTTTGTGATCCAATCATTCTTATTTTGTCGATCGTCGTTGGCAAAGAGTTTCAAAATTTTCACAATTTTAGCGTCCAAATATGAGATGGATTCCACAATAGCGCCTTGGATTGATTTTGAAAATGGGGATGTTCTGGAAGTTTTGGAGAGGCTAATTGATTTTTCAAGTTCTTCATCAGATTTAAGGTCGTCAAGGTCCATTTTCTCCATGTCTTCACCTTCTCCAAGCCAACATTCCCTTTTCTCCTTTATACGAAGTATTAATAATGGTAATTGCTTCTCAATGAACAATTTCCATTTCTTGAGTATCTGTAATGGTGACCTATTAACAATCGATACACAGTACATTTCCATCAGAGTATCTATTAAATTATTAATCAATAATTTCATATCATCGCCATCACTTCTAATATTCAAAATCTTCAATTCATTTTTCAAAAAATATTCAAATGTCAATAAAAAGAATTCTTCGTTGATACGCATGTTCTTGATCACATTATTGAGCCATATCAATTTAAGGGCTTTGAATGCATTGTGAGATGAGCCAGCACAGGATAGGGAAGAAATATGATTCAAATGCTTGAAATACTTTTTGATTAAGTCTTCTAAGTATGTGGACAAGTAGCTGAGTTCCTTATTTGATTGTGATAGCTTGTTTATGAATTCATATATGTGTTCAACAAATTCCTTAGGTATTATAAACAAGTCTTTGCTTGCCTTCAATTGTTTCGTATCATGTTTGTCTTTAATCTTATTGCTTGAGGATTTTCCGAACGATATTATTGTTTCAATTAGAACACCGAGGAAATATATTATTTCTTTGATAAGGTCAATTTGTGCGGTATCTGCGCCGGAGATGAATTGACTCAAATGTACGAAAAACTCGTTGTCAGACAGCTGACCTATTCCATCATTCTCCTTGTCATATGAATCAAATATTTGTTTTACCAATCTCTTAAGATATGTCAGATTATTTACTATTCCGTTTAAAAATTGGATTTGAAATAGTTGGTTGGTATCACTCAACCTGCTGAACACAGAACTTAGACCGATTTTAGCATTGGAAACATCCAGCATAATCACACACTCATAAATATATTCATAAAGAAATTCATTTTCCAAAGATGTGGCTAGATTCGATACCACCGTTATGAATTCGTCAATGGACACATTGTACTTCGCATCGAATTGAAAGAACAATAATTTGAAACTTGCTGGAGTAAATCGGCGCCTTAAACATGAATTAATGAGAATCTCAAGATTTATTGGCTGATATAATACGTCCACTGTGTTCTTTGAATGTGCCGCGTTTACGAGTGTCAATTCATCCATAATTGTGTGATATTTTAATAGAGACTATTTTTATCCAATGGCTCCTTCTGGTAGCACTTTTTTTTCTATAAGAAATGAAAATTCGCGAAACACCTCTAAACGCACTCAGTGTACCAACTTTGTGGATGATTGTCCCATCACGAAAAAAAATTAACTACTGAAAAAATTGACTAATAATAATGGTAGCACACGATATTGAGTCACCGTTATTGGGATTAATCAAACGACGAATTAAAGCTTAGAAAATGAGTGCACAAAAGCAGGCTCTGTATAAAAGGGTGATTTTAGTAGACAACTACGACTCCTTTACTTGGTAAGTCATCCTATTCTTTGCTGGACTTGTGATCCATGGAAAGTAGATCTGAAAGCAAAGTGGTTTGGAAAATACTAACAATTATGATTATAGGAACATTTACCAATATTTGTGTCAAGAAGGCGCCGATGTCGAGGTTTACAGAAATGACAAGATCTCAGTTTCTCAAATAGAAGCAAAAGATTATGATATCATCGTCCTTTCCCCTGGTCCGGGACATCCTGTAACCGACTCTGGTATCTGTCAAAATATTATCAAGCACTTTGCTGGTAAAAAACCAATCTTCGGTATTTGTTTAGGTCAGCAAGCTATGTACCACGTATTTGGAGGTATTGTGGAATATGCTGGGGAAATTGTTCACGGTAAAACATCCACGATTACTCATGATGGTAAGGGCATGTTCAAAGGTGTTCCACAAGGTATATCAGTCACTAGATATCATTCATTAGCAGGTAATCTTAGTTCTTTGCCTGATGAATTGGTTGTGACTGCAAAGACTGATAGTGACATTGTTATGGGTGTTCGTCATAAAAAGTATGTTATTGAAGGGGTGCAATTCCACCCAGAATCTATTCTTACTGAAGAAGGTCATTTAATGATTAAAAATTTGTTATCATATTCAGCTGCTACTTGGGAAGAACAAGAAAAATTGGAATCCTCAGACGCCAAATCAAATATTGTCTCATCCGGCAAAAAGAACATCCTTCATGAGATTTATGCTCAGCGCAAACAAGATTACAAAATCCAAGAAGCTATTCCTGGCCAGACTTTTAATGATTTGGAAACCTTGTATAGCTTAGAATTAGCTCCTAGTGTTTTGGATTTCTATAAGGCTCTTAAAGACAACATTGGAAAAAAGAATTCCGTACTTGGAGAAATCAAAAGAGCTTCGCCATCAAAAGGTGATATTGCTTTGAATATTAATGCCCTTCATCAAGCCGAAAGATATGCTAATGCTGGTGTCACTGCCATTTCTGTTCTCACTGAACCACACTGGTTTAAAGGTTCTATCGAAGATTTGAAAAATATCCGCAAGTTGCTAGATAAACTCAGCGCCGACACTGGATCTAGACCTTTGCTCTTGCGCAAAGAATTCATTTTCAACAAATATCAAATCCTTGAAGCTAGACTTGCTGGTGCTGACACTGTTCTCCTTATTGTCAAGATGTTGGAGGTTGCTACGTTGAAAAAACTTTACCAATACTCCGTTTCTTTGGGTATGGAACCATTGGTTGAAGTCAACACTGTTGATGAAATGAAGTCAGCGGTAGAACTCGGTGCTAAAGTTATTGGTGTCAACAACAGGGATTTGACAACTTTTAATGTGGACTTGAATAAGTCTTCAAGTTTGGTCAGTCTTTTGCCAAAAGACTCTATATTGTTGGCTTTGTCTGGTATATTTGACAAGCAAACAGCTGCAAAATACCATAAGGAAGGCATACAAGGTTTTTTGGTCGGTGAAGCCTTAATGAAGGCCAATGACCCAGCAGGGTTGATTAAGGAATTGAACGAAGCTTGATTCATCTTTCCATTAAAAAATTGATAATCCATTCTTGTTTGTTATAAATTTTTCTTTTAATGTTTCAATACTATAATATACTATGATTCGTAATGTGTAACAGCTTGAAGGTCGTTCTAAAATTCATTAGAGAAGACGCCTCTCTTTTTCTATTGAGCACTCGTAAACATGGAGACTAATGTACCTTTTTAAGCGATTGGTGTGTAACTTCTGAATTCATTTTATACAAATTTCTTACATCTTGTTTTTGTGCCATAATTATATACACAATATACAATACAATATATATTTGATTTTCCAAAGATCATCATTCATTCTATGAAAATTATCACTAAAAACACACAGGGTTTATATGTAGGCAGCAAGTTTTTCAGTGAAATTTTTTCAACTATCTCTAAAAAAAATATCACAATCTATATATTTTGCTGAATTTTATCAAAGTCTGTAATGTCTGCTCTAGTTGGCCTTTTCAGATGAGAACAAAATAGCACATGAGAAAAAAAAATGAATCGACTGAAAATCTGAATATCATATTCAATCAAGTTTAGCCACCTCTGACGTGAACTCGTCTGCAATAACATACTCAAATCCTTCAACACCATCATCATCACTATCTGCAGCTTCACCAATAACCTTCCTTTTTCTTAAAAATCCAACATCACACAATTTGGGCCACACAACAAACTGCAACCCGTTTCCAACAATAAATAATATTGACCAGTTGATTATCACGAAGCACGCACCTAGTAATATCAAATTCGAACTGGTGGTGATTGAATTGTCTTTAGGGAAGAATATCACCGAAAAGAAAAGTGCAGTAGTGGAAACAAGTAAATAAGGCATCAGCTGATATTTGAACGGTCTGCAATCATAAAATGGTGAAGAGCTCATATTTATGTTTGAAGGATAAATGAGGCTATGGGCGGCCTGAAAATTTGTGAGCGAACCAAAAGGAGTATAGTTACTGTTTTGGCTCATTGAAAATCTGCTTGGATTTCCCATAAATAAACTATTGGTTTTCTTATGGCCACTCTTGGACGAAGAGGCAATGGCTGTCGTCAATATATTTTCCTCGTTAGTATTTTGTCTGTCGATGGAAATTCTTGAGGGAAAATTATTGGCTGTGGTGGACTTTGTGTCATATTTCTTATAATCTGTGGTTTCATTGAATAATGAGGGTTGAAAGTTCCCCAAAAATACATCATACGAATCTTGTCTGTAGCCATCATAGAAATTATTTTTGAAGTATCTGACAATAGAATTAATCAAATCTTTGATAGCGCCATCCACCGTTCTCTTCCCCGTTCTGGTAAATTCACTCTTGAGAGCTCCTGTTCCTGAGTACGCTTTTGAAATATAGTTCCCATTGTTTGTCCAGATATTGTTGAATGCTGAAGTGAATGTTGGGACCATAGAGTGATTAGAACTTTCCACATCCAGTAGGGCAGACTCCATTTTATATTGAATATTTGGATAGTGATAGTAGTTGAATTCCAATTTGTTAAGCTGCTCCATTAAAATCCACTTCCCAACAACACTTTGAACCACATTAGTTCTATCTAAACAATCCATACAGTTTGTTCTAACAATATTCTTTTGGGTTGACATAACGTTAACTGAGATATTATGTAGAGCAACGTTCTGTTTGAAAAAATCCTGGCCGGTAAACTCAACGCTGAAATAATCATTGGAACTAAATCTGTGATTTTTCAATTGCTCGGTTACCAAATTAATATTCTGGTAGTTAAACTTTTTGCACTGATCATGAAAATCAAAATAAATATAATCTATTGCTGGTAGATTCTGATCATTACTTGTCAAGGCTATTATTTCAGAAACAGTTGATTCAAATGCATTTTTGATCGGTAATTCATGGCCCTTGCTGTTGATCAAATTAACAATGTAGACTTTTTCCAAATCATTGAATTTCTCTTTCAAAGAAGTAAAATGTAGAACCGAGCTATTGAGATTGGTATTTTTGGATACTGATAATATGGGTTTATATTTCAAGTTGTTAATTTCTGCCCAATGTATAGGTATAGATCCTCTTATTTGTAAGAAACTCAATGCTGACACTTTATTATCTTCCTTTACCAAAACAATCTGTTCAGTTTCATTAAAATTAGCGACATTTCCCTGAGAGTCCACCCCCCTCTTAAAATATCTAGTTCCCGCTCTATGCTTGTTTCTTCTGGATATGATACCAAACCAAAATTGTCGAGATTCATGTACATTCAGGCTTGGAACTTGTGTGAATTCGGCAAATCCATAAATTAACGGTATCAAAAATTCACAGACAGGATCGCTGTTTCTTTCATTTGACAAACCAATAAGCTCAGATAATAAATATTCATTCCAGAAGTATTCGGTGTTGAAAGAATTAATAAGGTCCTTATTCATTGATGTAGGGTTAAATGTGGATAAATTAGTTATTGTAGTGCTCCTCACATCATTTTCTTTGTTGAAAAGCGATTGGAAATTATGAGATAAATCGAGGGACTGACAATAAAGTAAGTTGCTCTTAGTCAAATGATATTTCAACAAGTTGACATAATATCTATCATCATTACTGGATGAACTATTGGTGAAAGGCATACTTTCAAGCTTTATTGGAATAAACTCACAATCAGAGAGCTTATAGACATCATTTGCCAATATTTTGGTCTGGATAGAAGCTCCCAGCGCCAAAATTACATACCTGAACGTGGCTAGATTGATTACGCCCACTATCCCAAGGCAATGGCCTATATTTTTCCGGAAAGTGTTGAAGTAATAATTATAATGATCAAATGCATCACTTTGCACTAGCGACAGCCCAAATGCGTCAATTTTCAAGATCAGATTGGAAGAAAAGCTCTTAAAAAGCAAAACAGATTCCGAGTACCTAGTATAGTATATTGACATCTCTGCTCAAGTGTGTGTAAGGGAAGTACTTCCTACTTAGTTTGTGGCGGAGCTAGGCGCCGTTTAAGTGTCCACTTACTGATCTCAACAAAATCATAAAATTTATGGGTTTTATGGTGTTCGGGTTTCATTGTTTATGTTGATGCTTTTGTTTATAAACATAAATCTGTCACAGATATGAAGAGGGAGCACAGAGGATCTAAATAAATCTAAGATGCAAAACTTCTCGTTTGCTCTAGCTTATACATTATTTCTGTCTTCTGTACCAAAAACTTAAAATTGAATATTATGGGTTCTGGTAGTTAAGAAATATTGTTTGTCGAAAGCTGTTTTATACTGAGCTTTTTTTTTTTTGCGAAGATCCAAAATTGACCACGTTCTATTGATTAAATGGAATTAATGAAGGCAAAGAGTATCCAAATACAATACGGAATTAAAAGGGGGTATGAAACTTCGGAGGAGAATAATAAGTTCCAGTAAACAAAACTCAGGATGTCACATGAATGTACCACTAGCTTGGTTTGTTTGATCCTCCGAAACGGGTTCATGCAGGACATGCAACATAAAACATCATGAGAAATAGGACCGGACCAACCATATAAATAAATCCCAGAGAACCCTGGAATCAAAAAATGAGTTGTATGATTTTTTTATGCTGGCTTAAATATTTGCAAGTAACAGAAGGGTCTTTAAAGGGTCTATTTAACAAAAAGTCTCTCATTGAATCAATCATCATGGCCAGAGGTTTCTTTTTCACTACATTCTTACTGCTCATCAGTATCGGTTATCAAGCAGCTATTCCTGTGAGTGTTGTCAGTACCGAGTCTTCTTCATTTACAGGTATCAGTGGTACTATACAATCCCAACATTCATCTAGTTCATTGTATCTGGCAACAGATTTACCCATTGAAAAACAGCTACAACAACTACTTACTCAAGCCACTTCCACTTCTTCTGCTGGTGATAATAATGCGTACGATTCTCTGATTGAAATTCCAACCTCTCTCCAGGGATTTAGCTTTATTGGTGGCTCTGTTTTGACAGCATCGTCTTCTAACCTTAGTTCTAGTGTGCAAACCACCAAAACCATAAAAAATAATACCGATACTCAGTCTGCTTCAACAAAAACCGCTTTCAAATCTACATATAGCTCTACCTCTAGTTCAAATTCTACTTCTGCCTCTAGTTCAATTTCTACTTCTGATGTCACTATTGGATCCGACTGGGCTAGTCAATTGATACTTATTTTTAACATTTATTCTCAAATCAAAAATGGAGGATTGACAGGCTCATCATTGCTTCTTAAAGGATCCTCCGGTGCGCTTTCTGGTTCCCCACAGAGTGTTGATCTCTTCAAACAAATTGTCACAGTATTGCAACCAAATGCTACATCGTCTCAAAAGGCTGTGATAGATTCTATTACTGCATCTGATATGAAGACAGATGATACTCTCCAAAAAATGCTTTTCAACAATTCTGGAATGTTCACACAAAGTTTTGGCACTAATGGAATACTTTATTCGAAGATTAATACTTTTCGTGGTGCATATGAAGCTATCGCTGCTGAATTGCCCGATGTTACTAATAGTGTTACCTCTAATAGAGTTACTTGGTTGAAAAATGTTGCAACGAATATTGAACAGGTATCAACTGGACGTTACTATGCATTCAAGGATTCATTCGCTGGTAGCGGTGTTAGTATATCTTCGTATGGTGTTACATATAACGATACTTCAAACTACATTAAATTTGAAAGCAGTAGTAGTTATAGCAGCCTTTCCTCTGCTATTGCTGCCTTTAATAAGAAAGCTGGAGGAAAAAGTCAATTGAACGTTGATCTTATCCAAGATTGTCAGATTGCCAGCGAACTATGGGCTCGTGTTATTGATTTGATTAATAATGCTAGTGGAAATACTTGAACCAAGTTTTCGCTTGTTTTTGATGTTTTTGATGTTTTTTATTTGTTTTCTCCAATAATGCTTTTACTATAGATTTTTTTTAACAACATAGAACTTTATTTATTTTTCATATTTTTCATTATAATTGCCGTTGTTTTTGTAGTGTAGAATATTTAAATGGTCCATATATCATATATCATTTCATACATTATTCTGTGGCTAATGCATATTGAGAAAGATTTTGTCATGTTGGTTGGAAGGTTACAAGTGGGTTCCTTAAAGTACGTAAACCTGAGGGCCCTCACCAAAAAAAAGCAGAAAAATTCCACCTGACACTCTATCCCAAAACTCACCTACATCAAGCTATCATGTACCTTCACTAGAATGTTATTATTTTTTGTTAACAGCTGGTGATCATATTGATAGTGCAATGGCTTTACAGGCGTGTCTGGTAACTCATAATGGGGTAATTCTATTCCTTTCACTACTAATTGCTATGGGACTCGCCATCGGAGGCGTACAGCTACCACCTGAGTAACTTACATTTGTTGTATTGGAGTGCCTCAGTGAGACCGGAGTCATGGTATCACATAGTTACAACTATGCGTTTTGTTATTGATTATTCTCCTTTGATGCATATCGATTCTCAGAAATTATTGCTGATGTCATTACTAAGTGATTGATAGCGGAAAAACGCGAGTTGAAGCTCGTAACTTGATAAAATCAGTAGTTTATATAACATATATAAAGATAAATAAATCTGAATGTTGAACCCTTTATATAACAAAGTAGAATAACAGTAGGGTGTTTTGACGCAGTTATAGGCAATGCTAAGAAAGAAGATAGTAAAGTGCAATTTTCGTTATAACTGAATTATATTGAGACATTATTATTCAGCAAACTCTATTATCATTGTTACATTTAACTACATGTTATAATCTCCTTTTATGTTTAACTCTTTATTATCTTAATTACTTATTATTACCTATCACTGCCTCTAAATACGCTACTGTCATTCTATTTGTTATATAAAGGGTTCAACATCCCATTTTATTTATTATTATATATCTTATATAAACCACGGTGTAATAATCTACGTACTGATCTACTTGTTTCCTTTTTCTTACCTATAAATAGAGCTTGTTTCCTTTTTCTATTAACTCCATTTCATTATACAACCAATCATTTTCTCTCTATTATTTCTTATCTCCAATATCTTTATTTACTTCTTACTCTTTTTATCCTTTTGTTTCATTTCCTTTTTCTTACCTATAAATAGAGCTTATTTCTCCTATTCTTTTATATTATTCTACTTTAAAATACATTAACTATCACGTTCCGTCCTAAAAAACGTAACCAAAACCATTACACACGGATTTTTATACGAATATATTACTATATTACTATAAATTACAACTTTTTAACTATATGCTATTATCTCCTTTATTTTTTTTTACCTTTTATTAGATTTATTACTTATTATTACCTATTACTTCGTCAAAACACGCTACTGTTATTCAACTTTGTTATATAAAGGGTTCAACATCCCGATTTATTTATCTTTATATGTCTTTTATAAACTACGGATTTTTATACAAATATATATTGCTATATTACTATAAAAAACAACTAATACCAATATTTAGTTAAATATAATAAAGATGATAAGTCTCGCTAAATAATAGAGTGTCTATAAGGCTCAGATATTACAACATTTTGCGGTAATATATTAATATTCTTATTATTTGTGTACCAAAACGACGGTACATTCGATTATAAACTACTTTCCATCAATGCTTTGAAACATAGTCAATCTGCTCTTGGTGGCCAAGTTGGTAAGGCATCGGACTGTAAAGTTCCTGCAATAATCCGCAGATCGGGTGTTCGAATCACCCCCAAGAGACTTTTCTCATTTTTTTTGGAGAATGAAGCTATTTTTTTTAATTAAAGTACTATACTACTAAAAATACGCAAGGGCGTGTGATAATCATTTTCTTATAGTATTGCAACTTCTTCATCTTATTTTTTTTTACTTTCTGACTTTCCTGAAATATATTAAGTGCAATTTCGGACGTAATCATAGATGAGGTATCTGATTAGTGAATAGCTACTAAATAATAATGTAAAAACATACATTCCTTTCAAGGATTTACCTTTCCCTAGTGTGGCTAATGAAGAAAGGCTATACCACAGGAATGGCACACCCGACAATTTTCGGTTAATTTACACCCCAAAAACAGTTTAGTTATGACCTAAAACGACCGTCCGCTAATCCTGCCAGAAGAGTGCGGTTACGTCAAATTCTCGCTTTACATATTTAAGCTAAACTGGTTAAATCATAACAATTAAACAGAACAATAATACAAACACAAAATATTGATCTCAACTGAATCAGAAAAATCATGATATAGCAACATATGCTACTTTGTATAATATAAAAAAGACAATTGGTTTAGCAAAACACAAAGGCAAGAAGGACTGAAATAGAATAATACTATAAAAAATGTAGGGGATGTACTTATGTAAAGCAATGGAGTTGAAATTAAAATAGGTGATAGGGATGAAGAGGATTGAAGTATAGAAAATACAATGGACGAGAAAGGAATGGGAAATCGCAAAAAGAAATAAGAAGTATGGGGAAGGCTTATGATTCAATTAACCTAACCAATAACCAGGCACACGCCGCTGCAAACCCACCAACAAATAACATTTGGAAACCTTCCGATATCTTTTGCCAGTTACCACAATCATTACCAATTGAGATGATTGTTTTAACGTAGCCGAAGATAAACAATGCAATTGCCATGACTATACAACTGACGATCAAACCAGTTTGAACAGTAGCAACAAAAAAATAAGGAATCAAAGGAACGAACCCACCAAAAAAATAAGAGAGCCCAATAGTAAGGGCAGAAGTTATTTCTCTCCCCTCAGCAGGTTCATCAAGGCCTTTCCCATATCTTATGATGAAATCGACCAACTTTGCTGGCTTTTTCTCTAAATCATCAATAAATAAGTTTATAGCACTTTCATTTGTTATACCAATATCTTCAAGAATGTCAATGACTTCACATTCTAATTCATTTTGATTTTTGAAGTATGATTGTTTTTCTTTGGTGACAGTATTATGATAATATTGACTCTCGGATTTGGCAGCTAAATAACCACCCAAGCCCATTGAGATTGCACCAGACACTAATTCTGCAAAACCACCAGTGATCACAAGTTGCGAGTCCCCCAAAGATGTCAAAGCTGAACTCAACGCAAACGGGACAGTTAAACCATCACTCAAACCTATGATAATATCACTCATTACTCGTGGATCAAATTTATTAAGGAAGCTTGTGAATGCTGTTTGATTGGAAAAGTTCGAGCCGCGACTACCAATCGATTGTTCTTCGGATAGTAAATCTGCACCTCTATCAGAAGGTATTAGTAATTCAGGAGTATTAATACCACCATAATTATTTTGCAGTGTAGTTCTCAGTAATAGTTTGTTGTTTTTTGAATCATCCTTGGAAAGGGCATTGGCAATAACGTTTTTAAGGCCAACCACTGACATTGTTACTTTGCTTGGTGTGTGGGGTTCAGATAATTATTCTATTCTTGTAATATTTTGTTTTATTAGACAAATACTATCTTGTGGGAAGAAGAGATTGCAAAGAAAAGGCAATAAAAATAACAAAAACAACAAAATAATTGAAATAAAAAAAAAACAACACAAAAAAATACATCAGGGATTACATGCACTAATTATATAGGGCTCGCGCAAAAAACTTTGTGCACATTTCTAATAGAAAAATCGCCAGAAGCAGATAACAAAAAACAAGCTTTTTACCAATAAATTCTCAAAAAACAAAAAAACAAAACATCAAAATAGCACTCTGGATTCGAGTAAGATTTGTATTATTTTAACTGATATGTTCTGTTTCTTTTCGTAGTCCAAAGTTCTTCAGAGGTCTTCTTAAATATTATCCAATAAGAATGCAGGGATTGGTCAGCATGAAAAATTTACGATCCGGCCGGACAGGTATACATTACGCTTATTGCTAACATCCCTATTATCCTTATTGTTTTGTATATTCAAAAAACATTCCCTAATTTAAATATTGTCATGCTGCGTCGATAGCACTGTGCTGTCCTTCATTGGATGTGACAATCGAGGAATCGTGGAAATATTACCTAGGCATACCAGGAGTTGGTTTAGGCAAGATCTTTGTTATTTATTGTAGTAACCAAATGGTTGATCTCTATCTATCTAAATTCTGTACCTCATTATTAATATGAGACATAAATCATTAGCGAAGTGTGTCGCTAATAGTTGAACGTTCGCCAATGGTCAACATGAGATGCTGGTACCGCAGGAATGGTAAGCACATTATGCACCATAAAATAGGAATTCCTGATTTTAACCACAATTAAAAAAACAAACAAACAATAACAAAATGATTATTAAAGTGACAGATTATGCAATTACAATTAAATTTCTTCGAAAAACAATATTTTATTTCTAATGATGCCAGCTGTAAGCCGACTAAAATAATGTCATGTTCTATGTTTTGCTAAGAGTACGCATATGGCAGTTGTTTCGCAGAGCCAGAAGAGCCGATTTACATATACAATACACAGAGAAGTACCAATTCTGATGTTTGTATGTAATATCTTGAGCAAAGTTGATAGTATAAATTCAAGAAGCAAGAAGATAAGCACGTTTCAAAAGGAGAAAATCCGTTTTAATACCAAATCATTCAAACCCGAATTGACTAGAAAGTTTACGTTACACCCAATTCGGTTGGATACCACAACTCTTTCATAACAAAAAAGTAAAAATAAAGATAAAAATAATAACAGTAATAATAAAGATGAAAATAATAACAGTAATGATAGCACAAAATAATTAATGGGATATCAAGTACTCTACTAATTCCAAATTGCTTTTTAATACGGTCTCTTACAGGATGGTTACACTTAAGCGAACACTCACAGAGGCAATATATATTCATTGACTGTTGTTGCTTGACAAGACACGAAAGAATAAATAAATACATGGAACAATGCTCTCGAAAGACGCTAAAAATTGTCTACAATAGTTGTCGGACTGAGTTACAATTTCATAAAAACAAAATTTCATTTGGAAAGGACGAAATAATCACTGGAATATAAAATTCTATAAGTAATGGTACTCTAGCGAGTTCCACTTTAGCCTTTATTATCCAGCCAGTTCACTTCACGGTCATCATATTGAAGAAAATGATAAGATATCACAATAGTGGAAGAACAGAAAAATAAGGACACAAAAGAAAAAAAAATCAAGGATGCAGCCAATGTAGATAAAAGATAACTCTGAGTGATATTCTCATTATTCAAACATGCATAGAAGAATAATTTACAAGAATTCAATTCTTCCACTTTTTAAGACCAGAAGTGATAGAGACTGGCATGCAATAAACAGGATCAATAGCGTCCAATCCCGGATGCCCGGTTAGACTTAATCCAGCAAGACCAAAAACGGTATGAAAAACATCCACTTGGTTATCCGGTCTATCGCTGATTCCACCAGTTTCGAGATCTTGAGAAGAAAGAATAAACCATCTCAATTTGTCTTTATCAATCCATTCAACCCTTTTTAAGATCGATAGCGATGAAAGCACCCACCAACTATAGCAGACATCAGGAAGCTTTTCTGGACGGCCGTTAAGACCTCCTTCGAATTCTTTGGAATTGTTGAAACTATCCTGTTGGCGCTCACTTAACCACCAAGCCAATAGCTCTTGTTTCTCTTTAGAAAGATAATGCAATCTCTCAGCAATCGCAAGAGTACCCAAACATGTGAAAATTTGTGCGGCATGACTTTCAGCTCCTGGGACAAGGCCAAAACCTCCATCAAAGTTCTGACACCGCAAAATGAATTTCACTGCCGGTTCAACAACATCGTCCGTAAGCTCGCCCAAAAGAGAGAGGGAAGATATGGCATTGTAAACGAATCTGGTATCAATTTCCCCGTATTTATCCCCTTGGAATGATCCATCAGGCAATTGATTGTCCTTGATGAATTTAATAATACCCGCTTTATCCTCATCACTTAATGCAGCGTCCAATTCTCCCAACATCACCAAAATCTGCAAGCCCGATAATGTCAGTAATAAGTGGCCATCATGTTTAGGGAAAGCGCCAAATGCCCCGCTTCTAGGATCTCTACAGCTCAATACATATTTGACTATCTCTTTCTTATCAAGCGCATCAGGCGCATTCAACATAAAAAGAGCAGTCAACCCCCAATATAGCCCATTCAATCGTAGGTGCTCAGTCAACCAATATTCATAATCCCTGGTATGATTGTTAAGATTCACCACATACTCAATGTGTTTCTGAACCGCTAATTCTGTCATAATGAATATATGATATCCATAAGCTCCAACTGTCACTATAACTACCGTAACTACGTAATTTTGGGCTCATCACAGCTACACAAGGGCCCAAAACCGTATTATCCTTAACACCCACACACCGAGAAATCACTGAAAGCTGAAAAAAGCACAAATTGTCTGCTCTCTGAAAAATTTTCTTCTCCCCTTCTTTCTTATTTATGACAACCATTTCAGTAAACCAATTCTACAACTCAGACAAGTAAGTCATGAGCTAATGAACTAATGCCTCAACTTTCACGGCCTTACGTAGAGTGCTGTGATATTGATCTCTAGTTTTCTAAAACTGAAAGGCACTCTTATCGTTTCTTGAACCAATTATACATGAAATATGGTCAAACATTTCTGGCTGAGTATCTGAAAAAATTATAATTCATATTCTTGAATCCGATAAAACTAGTGAGTATAACTACTCAATCCTAGAAATCTATGACTGCAGTGGCAGAATTTTTCCACTTGACTTCTGTTTTAGCTTTGCTGAAATGTAGGAGACAGTGGCGGAATCGGGCTCATGAATCCTTATTTTTTTAAACAAGGACACTCATGTTGGTTCGCTTACAGTTCATAAAGAAATTACTAACACGTTTTAGTATTTCCTTCCAGAATGACCAGATCCTCTGCCCTTGCCGATGCTTTAAATGCTATCAACAATGCCTCTAAAACTGGCAAAAGACAAGTGTTGCTTAGACCATCCTCTAAAGTCATCATTAAGTTCTTGCAAGTTATGCAACAACATGGTATGTTCATTTCATTTTGTTTATTCGCTTTTTTCTTTTTTTAATGCTCGTCTTTGTCATTTATTCTTTTCTCTCCTAGAACCCGGGTTGATAACTGGATGGTTTGTCGGTCAGGATGAAAAATTCTTGCAATTTAGTCCCTTTCTGTCTTTTAAATATCCGGGAGATCAATTTTGCGAAATCTTACGCATTCATAGAAGGTATTTTCCCACTTTTATGAGTGTTTAATATTTCTCTACACTTTTTTACTTTCATGTTCCATACTAATGGACGAGTACATTTTTTCCCTGTCGAACATTAGCACTTTAAAGATCATAATATTTTTGTTTAGGATTGCTATACTAACATCGACCAGGTTATATTGGCGAATTTGAAGTGATTGAGGACCATAGATCCAACAAAATTGTTGTCCAGTTAAACGGCAGATTGAATAAGTGTGGTGTCATCTCCCCAAGATACAACGTTAAGATTGATGACATTGAAAAATGGACTGACAATTTATTGCCAGCCAGACAATTCGGTTTTGTCATCTTAACCACATCGGCAGGTATTATGGACCATGAAGAAGCTAAGAGAAAGCACGTTGCTGGTAAAATCTTAGGTTTCGTTTATTAGTTTTGTCCTTTTTTCTTTGTACTATGTATTATATGTTTTCTTGAATATAAGCTTGATAGCCAATAAATAACGATAATTCTGAGCGAATTGAGTACAATCTGTAATGGTCCTAGTAGCATCTGATTTTTTTACGATCAGAAGTGGTTAACTAAGAAAGCCAATCTATCACGATGTGTGCGTGCAAGATATTTGAGGTGTATTTCCATCTACAACATTTCCCTATATTTTACATCTACTGCTTTTACATAATATATCTCAATTTCTCTATTGCAACCTTCCGCTGATAACAGGTATAATAATTTGTTTCATTTGATAAAGGAAGAAATTAAAAGGATATAAATCACAAAAATCAGCCAAAGCTGCCTGCTGATAACTATCCAGTACATAGAATGGCATCTGAATTAGGCATTCCACCTTCTTTTCTACATGCATAGAAAACAAGTTCCTCAGCTGGCATGGCGGAAAAAAAAGAAAATATTCTATAAACTAAAAATGATATTAGCTCATTCCAATATGGAAAGACTTTAAGATATAAAAAATCCATTAAAACGGCAACTAGTCTTTTCGTGGGATTTCAGATTTTTCCAAAAATACTATAAGCACCGCTGCTCATCGAAAATTTTTTGTGTAGAAAATTTTTTTTTTTTTTTTTGTTTGTACTACTATAGAAGAGACACAGTCAGATATCACCGACTTCAGAGGAAACCACGACTTCAAAGGGAAAAAAATGTCAAATTTCTTAGTTATCAGGTGGAAAAAGGTAGCTGAACGTTTCTCTATTATTTCCAAAGCCTTGTTTAATGAGAGCATTGGCGAATTACCTAATCCAAATGATTTTGGGTCAATCGATGATTATTTGAACCAGTTGACATTCTTAGTTCTTGATGTCAAGTATTCGCCAGTAGTGGTGTATTGCTTCAAGGAAATAATTTATGAAATTATTGCCAGATTGGTATCAGATCCCTCTGTATTCGAACAGTCGTATATTAAATCCAAGAATGTTGTTGGAATACAAAAGCATGGGATATTGGTTTTATATGCACTTGCCAAAAACATTGCACTTTTTGACAACGATAGATGTGCTAGTGCCATTGCCTTGATAGAAATGCTTTTGAGAAATGTTATTTTTCTTCAAGATCAAGATAAACTGTTGAATCAACTAGAAATTAATTTGATTTTGATCAGTTTTTATAGATTATTGTGCCATTCACATTCTTTCAACAAATATGTCAGCCTTAAAGTTATTAATTTGATTATCAACAATTCTGATTCTACTCCAGAAAACAAATTATTGGCAATCAAGATTTTGGTGAAAGCTCTCAATTATTCCACCATAACTCAAAATAAATTAATCAGAGAACAAATTGGTCAAGTCAGTTATGTTGGTCAGTTTGAAGCAGTGAATGATTTCAATTACGAATTTTTAGATGTTTATGAAGGTAAAAGAATCTCAAGCTTTTTGTCTCTTCCATGCGTTGAAAATACTCAGGAATCACAAGACGATCTAACAATCCATCCTGAAAACCTTAGTCTGCACATTAGATTGGTCTACGGGACTTTGGTTCCTAGTATAGACAGTGCAACACGAACTGCCAGTAAAGAAAAACTCTCTATAAATAAATTTGTACCTGTTGAATCAGCTATTAAATCTTTAACGGAGTTAACAAGAAAAATCCTCGTTGGTAAACCAGTGTTATTGTTTGGTGGGAATGGTTCTGGGAAATCGCTTATACTTAACCATCTCCATAGTTTGATCAGGGGGAATGATAATGATTTGGTCACGATTCATCTTAATGATCAAACCGATATCAAATTATTATTGGGTACCTATGTCTCCTCTCACGAGCCTGGAAAATTCATCTGGAAAGACGGTGTGTTGACGAGTGCTGTGAAGAATGGCAAATGGTTAGTAATTGAGGATATTGACAGTGCTAAGAACGAAATCCTTAGTATTTTCAGCAGTTTAGTAAAAAGCGAGGAATTGAAAATTAATGGTAATGAGAGAGTCAAGATTAAGAATGGTTTTCAGCTTATTGCTACAATCAGTGTTGACGATACTGATCAGCTTTCTAAACTTTTGACCAACAATTCAAATATTAAAGGCGACAATGTTTTGGATGTTGAACAATTCAATTATTGGCAGCAAGCCCTTTTCGAGAATTTTGAAAAACCGATATACTCTGCTGATAGAAAAGATATTTTACCAGATTTGATCTCCTTGAACAAATTCGAATTAGTCTACCATGAATCTCCAACACCATCAGATTTGTTAGTCATATTAGCTACTAAGTATAAGGAAATATCTTTAGCCTTACCAAATGATTTACTTTGGCAAAAGATAATATCGTTATTTTATTATATGAGGTTCAAGATATTTACCAAGAGATCATTTATTGCTATGAACAATGGACTAAGTTTGAAAAAAATAGATAATTTTGAATTAATTAGATTGGCAAACCGAATCAGTTTGCTTTTCCAAAATAATCGTGACGCTCTTAATAATAACGTTACTGTCAACGATCTCATGGAGAAAATTTTTACCGAAGCATTGGATATCTTTACATCAAGTTTGCAAAATGATACCATCAAGAATTTCCTCATTAATAAGATTGGTTTGTTTTTGGAGATTCCTGCAAGCCAAATTAGGCTTTATACAAATATTGATAGTAGCAACTATCAACCAGAGTTGCAAGTGTTTGACAATGAAATACATATTGGCAGAAATAAATTGATCATTGATCAAATTAATAGCAACCATCAGGCAGATTCTAAAAAGACTCTTGAAAATTTCGCTCTCACTAATCATTCGTTGCATTTACTTGAAAAGCTTTCCATTAGTGTCAATCTAGTTGAGCCAGTGTTGCTTTCTGGTGAGACAGGTTGTGGTAAGACAACTGTCGTTCAAAATTTTGCTAAATTATTGAAGAAAAAAATCGTTGTTCTCAATTTATCTCAAGAGACTGAATCAAATGATTTGATTGGCGGGTATAAGCCAATTTTGAATAAGCAAAAGTCTATTATTTTACCTATTCACAATAAATTCTTAGAGTTGTTTGGGCAAACATTTAATCTACTCAAGAACGAGAAGTTTACGAAGATCTTGAATAAAGAATTCAAAAATGAAAAGTTCAGTAACGTTATTAAGCTTTGGAAAAAGGCTGTTGGTATGGCTCACGATTACATCAACAAGCAACAGGAGAAACTATCATCTGAAGATGATCAAAGCAATGAAAATGATAGTTCTGTCTCCAAGAAGAAGAGAAAGTTAAATGATAAGTTGGTTTTGCGTCAACAATGGAAAGATTTCGAGGAAGAAGTTCTCCAGTTCCAAATCCAATACGAAAGATCATCTACAGATGCTAACTCTCTCCAGTTTGATTTTATTGAAGGTTCTTTGGTAAAAGCAATCAAAAATGGTGATTGGGTCCTTTTAGATGAAATAAATTTGGCTTCTGGGGAGACTTTAGAAAACATCTCTGATTTATTGAGCAATGAGCCACATAATAGAAGATTGTTGCTAACAGAAAAGGCCTCAACTGATAGTGAAAAAGATGAAATAGCTGTTGCTCACCCTGAATTTAGATTATTTGCCTGTATGAATCCTTCAACAGATGTCGGAAAAAAGAACTTGGCTGAAAATATTCGTTCCAGATTTAACGAAATATTCGTCGACAGCCCAGACAAGAACAGAAACGACTTAAGGTCAATTGTTCATAAATACTTATGGAATCATTTGGCTGGTGATGATTTCTCAAATAATGAAACGATTGATGATATTGTTGACTTGTATTATGAAGTCAAAGCGTTGAATGACAAGAATCTTTTGGTTGATGGTTCAAAGAATAAGATCGTTGTAAATATCAGAATTTTATCAAGAGCTTTGATATTCAGCACTGACATTGCAAGAACCTACGGCGTGAGACGCTCATTGTACGAAGCATTCAACATGATTTTGTTGACTTTGTTAGACTCGAGCTCAGAGCATATTCTTAAACCAATCATTTATAAATACACAATTGGGAAAGCCAAAAATGTGAAGTCCATCATCAAAAGAATCCCACCAAGACCAAGCCATTTGTCAGAAGATAGAGCCATTCAGTTTGCATATTATTGGTTGGAAAAAGGTGAATTTGATGTTGTTGAACAACCACATTATATTATTACTCCATTTGTTGAGAAAAATTTAATTAATCTTGTCAGAGCCACCTTATCGAAAAGATTTCCTATTCTTATTCAAGGTCCAACTTCCTCAGGCAAAACTTCCATGATCACCTATTTAGCTAAGATCACTGGTAATAAGGTTATCAGAATTAATAATCATGAGCATACTGATCTACAAGAGTATTTGGGATCTTATGTCAGTGATAGCGAAACAGGAAAATTGGTTTTCAAACATGGTCCTTTGATTGAAGCCCTAAAAAAGGGTTATTGGATAATTTTGGATGAATTAAATTTGGCTAGTTCAGAGATCTTAGAAGGTATAAATAGATTGTTGGATGACAACAGAGAAATTTTTTTGACTGAAACACAAGAATTGATTAAGCCACATAAGAATTTCTTGTTATTTGCTACTCAGAACCCACCGGGTGCAGTTTATGGTGGTAGAAAGTTTTTGTCTAAAGCTTTCAAGAATAGATTTTTGGAACTTAATTTTGATGATATCCCTCAGGACGAACTTGAAATTATCTTGTGTAATAGGTGTCAGATTCCTCCAAGCTATGCCAAAAAGATTGTCATGGTATATAAGGAATTGACTATCCAACGTTCTTCAAACAGAATCTTTGAGGCCAAAAATAGTTTTGCAACATTGAGAGATTTGTTCAGATGGGGTTCAAGAGAGGCAGTTGGATATGAAGAGCTTGCAACCAACGGTTATATGTTGCTAGCTGAAAAGAACAGAAAATTGGAAGACAAGTCAATCATTAGAAGCGTCATAGAGAAAGTAATGAAGGTTAAGCTAGACATTGATGAAATTTATTCTACCAAATTTGACAAAGTGAAAGATGTTTTACTTGATGATAAGGCCAAAACTGAAGTGGTATGGACAAAGGAGATGAAAAAGTTATCAGTATTGATTATTAATGCATTGAAAAATAATGAAAATGTTTTATTAGTTGGTGAAACAGGTTGTGGTAAGACAACAGTTTGCAACAACTTGGCGAAGAATTTTTACAAGCAGAATCTTGTTTTCTTAAATGCACATCAAAACATTGAAACAGGAGATATAATTGGTTCTCAAAGACCATTAAGGAACAGATCAAAGCTACAACAAACATTGAGAATTGAAATCTTGAAACAATTGTCCGTTATCGATTATGATATTAGTTCTACTAATGACTATGATTTGAATCAGTTAGTACAGATATACGAGGAATATAGGCCAGCTATCAAGGATTCCAGTGAAATTGAGAAATTGTTGAAGAATTTAAGAGTTCTATTTGAATGGAGTGACGGGCCATTGGTTAACGCAATGAAGAATGGTGATATTTTTCTTTTTGATGAAATTTCTTTGGCTGAAGATTCTGTTTTGGAAAGATTGAACTCAGTTTTGGAACCAGAAAAAACTTTATATTTGACAGAATATTCAAATGACATTGATCAAAACCTAATTTTTGGAAAAAAGGGTTTCCAATTTTTAGCTACTATGAATCCAGGTGGTGATTACGGTAAAAAAGAACTTTCTCCTGCTCTCAGAAACAGATTTACCGAAATATATGTTCCCTCAATGTCAGACTTCACTGACGTTGCCTTGATTGTTGAGTCCAAGTTGAATGATTCAGTCAAGCATTTTACTGAATCGATAATCAGGTTTTCAGAATGGTTCAGTGTCAAGTTCAGCAATAATAATTCATCTTCGAATAATGGTGTCATTTCTATTAGAGATATTTTAGCTTGGGTTGAGTTTATTAATAACGTTCATGAAAAAGTCGGCCTTGAGGCTTCATTGATTGGCGGTGTTTGTATGGTGTTTGTGGATGCCTTAGGTACAAATAACACTGCCTATTTGGCTTCTGAGATAACAAGATTAAGGGAAATCAAAGAAGAATGCGTGCGAAAACTTTCTGAATTTTCTAAATTGGAGCTCTTGGGCCTCTATGACCAAAAGGTATCGGTGACAGCCACCGATGATTTATTGAAAATTGGCTTATATGATTTCCCAAGGGGCTCTGATAGTATCTCAAGTGGCTCTTTATCATTCAATCTTCTGGCCCCTACTACAGCAATTAATGCTATGAGAGTATTACGAGCTATGGTTATTAAAAAGCCTATTTTACTTGAAGGTGATCCTGGTGTTGGTAAATCGAGTTTGATCGATGCTTTAGCAAAAGCTACAAATAACAATTTAACGCGTATCAACTTGTCGGATCAAACTGATTTGGTTGATTTGTTCGGTTCTGATGCCCCTATGGAAGGTGGAAACTTTGGTGAATTTGTTTGGAAAGATGCTCCATTTTTGAGAGCCATGAAATACGGTGAATGGGTCTTGTTGGATGAAATGAACTTGGCCTCTCCTTCATTATTAGAGGCCTTAAATAGTGTGTTCGATTTTAGACAGAAG
The DNA here is from genome assembly GCA_031125765.1 of Saccharomycopsis amapae. Lineage (NCBI taxonomy): Eukaryota > Fungi > Ascomycota > Saccharomycetes > Ascoideales > Saccharomycopsidaceae > Saccharomycopsis > Saccharomycopsis amapae. The sequence continues at coordinate 86,060 of JASTVC010000016.1, forward strand.
GTTTATATCCCCGAACTTGATCAAGAATTCGAGTGTCATAAGAATTTTAGAGTATTTGCTGCCCAAAATCCTCAGTATCAAGGAGGTGGAAGAAAGGGGTTGCCTAAATCCTTTATTAATCGATTCACTAATGTTTATATTGGTAAGTTGACAGGTGTTGACATGGAAATGATCTGTCATCACATATACCCAAATATTCCAGAAAGTACAATCGATAAGTTGATCAGGTTTGTTTTTGAATTGGAGAGAGAAATCAATATCAAAAAGCTATGGGGTATGACTGGCGGCCCATGGGAATTTAATATCAGAGATATTATCAAGTTCCTTGATGTCGATAGTCCTAATGCATTGGATCTAGTCTTCGCTCAAAAGTTCAGATTGGAAAAAGACCGAAAGAATGTTTATGGGATCTATGAGAAAATTTTTGGAAAGATGCCTGCTGGAGACACATATTTCCATATGGGACCAGATTTTATTCAGGCCAACAGTGCTGTGATGGAAAAGGAAGAAAACACATCTTTTTCAATCGATAGCCCCTTGCTTCCATTACAGTCCAATATTCCATTAATTGAGTCAATTTTCACTTCTATAATTAAGAAATTTCCTGTGTTGTTGGTTGGCCCAACTTTGGGTGGGAAATCTGATTTGGTAAGGTATGTTGCAAATGCTATTGGTGCTAGGTTGGAGACCGTCCATATCCATAGTGAAATTGATATAACTGATTTGGTAGGAGGCCTCGATCAATACCACATCAGTAGAGAGCTCTTTCCATTAATCCAAGACCTTGAGATTTTCCTAAAAGAATTTTTGGCAAGTGAAGTGGATTTGGTAAAGTCTTATTCTATTTGCAACTTCTTGGACTATTTGAAGTACTTGAGTGAATTCTTTTCAAATCATGATGAAAAAGAGTATGGTGGAAAGTTAGATGAATTAATGAATAACTTGAATGCTTTGAATTCCAATTTGGAGATCGAAAGACTAGTAGCATTTGGTGATGATTTAAAGAAATTAAGGGAAAGCAGAAGCAAACAATTCGAATTTTTTGATGGTATATTGGTAGATGCATTGGAGAAAGGATATTGGCTCCATTTGTCTAATATAAATCTTGTGAACTCATCTATTGTCGACAGACTAAACTCATTGACGGAAACTAATGGTGTCTTAGTTGTTAGTGAAAGCGGCTCGGCTGATGGTCAGCCAAAAGTTATCAAACCTCATCCTAACTTTAGACTATTCCTATCAATGAACCCAAAATATGGAGAGCTTTCTAGAGCTATGAGAAATAGATGTGCCGAAATTTATGTGGAAGCATTTGATGATAGAGCGACAAGCCTTGACAGATTATTTTTGGGATTGGATGAGAAGGTTGATTTGTCAAATACTGCAGAAAGTGAGAATATTGAAGGTTCATTTTCAAAGCTTGCAGTTACTGAAAGTTACAAATGGAAGAAAGAAAAATTCTCTAGTTACTTTATTAGTTCTAAACAGTATTCAGCAAGATACTTGTCCATGCTATTAGATATTATGAACAACACTTCTGCTAACTTGGGGATCCCAGACAAGGTTGCGTATGTTGTGGCAAGCTTTATTCCTTATGGACTATTTGAAGAGGTTTCTGATTTCGTCAAATTTGTTGATGGATGTGAGATATTTAATTCAAGTGAAAAGGTGTTAGTTGCTAAATTATTCAAATTTTTGGGATTCTTGCAAGACATTTCCTGCATTGAGGAAGAAATTCCAAAGCCTGCTTTTTCGAATGCTCTAATTAATTTATTCGAAATGAGTGATGCACCAACATTTGCATCCATCAAATTTTTGTACGGCTTTTTTGAATTTTCTGAGAAATTCAAAGTTTTTGTGAAATCTGGAATCGATGAAGGATCGAAAAAGTATTTGTTGGTAAATGAGATTTTTGAATTCTTGAAGAATGCTGTAACTGTTAAAACTTCTGATGTTGGCTATGGCATTTTGTCTACTCTTTGTGTTTGCGGTACTCTTGCTATAGATATAAAGGAACCAGAAAAGTTCAATTTCATCATTGAAAAAATACAATCTTCTTTAGAGCTTTTGAATTCTGTCGATGAAAGTTTTAGCTACAGCGATTTGAATGCTCTCAAATCTTTTGAGGTCTTGAACTCTGACTCTATGACCCGTCTATGGAATCACTTTGTCTTGTTGCCAGACTTGTTCGAAAAGTTAATTAAAGCATTGCCTGAATCTTGGAAGTCATTTATTAGAGTAGAATATCAAAATGGAAGAATTTGCGGAGTCTCCTTAGATTTGAATTTATTTAAGAAGTCTCAAAACATTGAGATGAATTCGAAGGGTTCTTTCATCAACGTATTCAACTCACTTCAAAAATTGATAGAGTCTTCTAAAACAGCTTCCGGCGATTTCAATATTACAGATGCTTCATTGATGCTTTCCTTGAAAAGTGGAAGAGATCTCGTTTCCTTAAGCGACAGTTATATTGGAAAGTTGGTTAAACCGTATCCTGTTGCTTTGAATAATGTTTACAGTGAAAGCTCTTTTGGTAGTATTCCATTTATTGAGGCCACTTTTGAAAGGTTATTTGATTTGAATAATGTCACTGGTGCTGACATTAAAGATTCTATCATGGATGTTAGGTATTTATTTGGTGAAATCTTGAAAAATTCAAATATTATCATCACGGACCAGTTGAGTTTTTATAAAAAGATTCTCAGTTTGTGGTTGAAAGAAGCTATAATGAGTCAAATTATTGAATTCCCAGACCTCGTTGAAATCCTAGAATCTGTTTGGAAAGGTCAAGCTAAACTAGAAATCTTTTTTTCTAAGATAAAGAAAAACTCAAAGCTCTCTAAATTGTGGATGACATTTGAAAAGTATTTTATGCCTTCTTTTATGATCGTGCTCGAAGATGATTTCAGCTATGAGAAGCTTGGAAAGGCTTTCATTTTCTTTAGTACTGGCTTGATTCAATTGTTCATCCCAAGCGCGCCATACGATCCAGCTATTTGTGAGTTTATATTGTACGATATTTTTGCCATTAAGAAGCAAGATTCTAAGGATTATAAGGTTGCTATAGAGACTGTTAAAAGAATTCTTAATGGTGACCAAACAATCTTTTTTGAAGGCAACTGTGAAGAAGAATGCGAGAAAATCCCTAAGCCACGTGTTGAAAGACCACAGGGAGAATCTATCAAGAATTTGTTTGATGAATGGTCGTCTTTTATGGACTCATCTGTTGGAAGTATGGCCGTTGAAAGGCTTTTAGGTGCCTTAAACACAGATTTGAAGTCAAATAAGATTTTATTACTTCATAAGAGCAGTGAAAGATTTTTGTTCAATTTAGCAGAAAATTTTACTGATTATATGGATTTGAACTTGATCTTCAAAGGTGGAATTTTGGGTTTGAACTTTGGGTTTTCCCTTTGCAACATAGACCCTACAGGTAATATTAAGTCTGATGCTTTGTCTTCTTTGACTTCTTATAGTGAATTCTTTTCCTCAAATAGAGATGCTTGTACTGCTCTCAGATCATTTGGATTTTTTTTCAATGAAAAGATGAATAATGAAGCGTTCTTGAATACTCTTAATAGCATTTTATTTGAATCTTTTGCAAAATGGAAGACAGAAAGAACCAAAAAGGAAACTGAAGAAAAGGAAGCCTCAAATGTTTACAAATTCAAAGGAGAAGAAGAAGAGGACCCTGAAAATGCTTACCAATCTTACTTCCCAGATTATGATGATGAGAATTCTATTCTTACTGATGAAGTCCAATATTTTAATCCTGATGATGGTCCATTTGTCTCCACCGTGTTCTCTAATGTGTTCATGTCAAGATCTGAGACGACTATGAGCGGAATTGTTGACGTGATTAATGAAAAATCATTCTGTTCCTCCAAAAAGTCAGGAACTGCCACTCCGTCAATGCTTTCTTGTTTGTTGAACAAAATGTGGAAGGCTGTTGAAAACCACGAGTCTCAGAACTTACAAAGCACTGATTTTTACTTCAAAGCAAATATTTATCAATTCAACAAATGTTTGAGCATTGTTGATGATATCAGAGTAGAAGTGTTGAGATTACTCGAGCAATGGCCAGAGAATGCAACTTTGATAAACATTGGCACTGCTTGTGACGAATTGAGAACTTACAAGTCTACTACCACTCTCGCCAGATTGATAACGAAAATGGAACAGATCCTTAAGTTCCTTGATGAACTTGTACAATATTCTAGCAATTTGGATAAGAAATTGATGCAAAGTTTTATTGGTAGAGTGACTTCATTGATTGTTAGTTGGAGGCAGATTGAGCTTGGTTCATTCAACAATTTGATAAACAATGAACATGAACTCATCGAAAAGAAATTGGTTGATAGCTACTATCTCTTATTTGAATTGCTTGTTGTTAGTTATGCCAGTGGAGAGAAGCAGATTGAGGAGATTGTGTCTTTATTGAACATGTTTATGAGTAATTCTACACAGGGTGAATTTGAGGGCAAATTGAATTTATTGAAAGCCTTTGATGTTTATATCCAACTTTCATTCAAGATGGAAACGGATCTCCTTCAAAATATCATCAGTTTCTATGAGCAATTTTTACCATCTATAAAAACTAGCCTTGAAGAGACTGTATCTAAATTGACAAAGGATATCAATGAAGTTATATTGTTAGCATCTTGGAAGGATGTTAATATTGATGCATTAAAGGAATCTTCCAGAAAGTCTAAAAGATCACTTTACAAGGTTGTTAAGAAGTATAGAACTGCTTTGTCTGTTAATGTGCGTCCTATCATTGAAACTGGATTGGATTATCAGTTGAGTCAAATGGAGTTCATCTGTGAATCTACAAAGAAAATGGAGACAACCCAACTAGCCTTGGCTAATGATATTTGGTTGAACCAACCAAAATTATTATTAAATCTTTCTAGTTTCCTTCCTAAGGTATCTGTGCTTCACAAGGAATTGAAATCTGAAGAGTTCCCGCAATTATTAGAGTTCTGCAAATCTATTTTGGGTGAAATGGATCGTCTTAGGAAAGCAACACCACCGGAGATGAACGATGATAATAAGAAAATTGTGAGCGCCTTGAAGACAGAGAAGAGACTATTGTTGAGTTCTACCATCAAAGATTTGAAAACTATGGGATTGAAGACCCAAGAAATTCAAAAATATAAATTGACTGCAATTTCTATTTTGGCTAAAGGAGATGCTTTTGAAGAAGTTGATGATAACATTTTTTTCAGAGTTTTAGATTTGTTACCAAGATTGAGAAATTCTGTCGCTGAATGTGCCGAAGATGTTCCTAAAGAAGATGCAACTAAGGGTCTTGCTATTGCTGAAAATTTGGTATTCTCCTTATTTTCTTTGAGAAAACCTATGAAGCAGCTTTTGAGTTATAAAAAGAAGTTGACTGCCAATGTTAGAATTTTGGAAGCTTTTGCTTTGCAAGTTGAAGATGATGTTGTTAAGCCTTCAAATTTGATCTCATCCAAGGAAAAGGCCTTAATTTTTATTTCAAAATTCTTACCTAAGTTGATTGATTTTGCTTTAGAAACTATTCAAAGAAGTTCAAATATGCTGAAATTCATAGTTCCTGGTGAAATATTAAGCTTTTTTAATAGCGCAAGAAGTAGCTTTATTGAATTTGAATCGTCATATGATCCAAATATTATTCTTACGGTGTCAAAGCTTAACTTATTGAATGAATTTGAGAATATATTGAATGATTTTAGTGTCAATTTGAGGGAGCTTTGTGGTAAAACTCCAGAATTATCATTTATTTTCGAGTTATTACATAATTGCACGAAGGAAGGCGTTAAGTATTCTGTTTCTGATGAAAAGGAATTAGAATTCCACGCATTTGACATTGTTCTTGAAGAAGCTATTGATTTAAGTAAATCTATAACCGTGGCTATGCAGAAGATTAAACAACTACAATCTGAGGAAATTGACGTCGATACTGAAAAGTATTTTATTAAGACTCAACAAAGATTTGTGAGCTACAAGAATCTTCTATATCTTGAACAAATTGTTGCTAAGATGCATTCATTGATCTCCAAGATTTCGAACTCTAATCATGAAGGTACTTTTGTATCTGTGATTAAATATTATTTGCCACTTATCAATGAATACAGTAATTTCACCAATACTATCACCAAGAAATTTGTTGATAATTATGTCGATGTTTCAAAATCCACTTATATATTAGCAACTGCTTTGTCTAAACTTGCGACTAATGGATTCTGTTCTCCTCAAAACTCCTCTGAGCAGGATGAGCAAACCGAATCTGGTTCTGGTGGTGGGCTTGGTGATGGTGTTGCCGCTGACAGTAAAACAAATGATGATATCGATGAAGATGATTTAGATGAAGATGATTTTACTGCCAACAAGGATGATGAAGATAAAAGGGATGATGCCATGGATGACAATGAAGACGATAAAGCTATTGACATTGAAGGTGATATGGAAGGCCAAAATGAAGATATGGAAGCCCAAGATGATGAAGAGAAGGATGAAGGTGATGCCGAAGACCTTGATGAAGAGGTTGATGATTTAGATGATCTTGATCCTAATGCTGTCGATGATAAAATGTGGGATGAAGAAACCCAGGATGATAAAAAGGAAAAGGACTCAAACAATATGCCTGAGGACTCAAAGGCAGATTCTAATGATCTTGAAGCTATGGATGAAGATAACGAAGCCAGTGAAGGCAAAAATAATGAGGATCCTAACAATGAAGATGGAGACGAGGACGAAAATAATGAAAATGATGATCAGGCAGATGAAGAGGAAGATGTTGGCCAACAAGATGATGAAGTCGTTCAGGACGACAATGAGCAATTGGAAGATACCGTTCCTGAAACCGAGGCTTTGAAATTACCTGAAGATTTGAACTTAGATAATGGTGAAGAAAAGAATGATGAAGAGGAGGAGGAATCGAATGGTGACGAAGATTTTAATATGGATAACGACTTGGATCAAGCAATTGACATGGACGAGGACAAGAAAGAAGAGAATGGCAATGAAGATGATGAGAATATTGACCAAGATATAAAAGAAAACGAAGATGAAGAAATGAAGGATGATCTTGGAGAAGATAATTTGAATGGTGAAGAAGATGAAGATGAAGAAATTGGTGAAGGTGAAAATGAGGAAAACAAAGATGGAGATGAAGATGTTGAAAATCCTGATCTTGACACAGAAATGGCGGAAGATAATGAGTCTAAGAAAAACGATGAAGCTGGTGAAGATAATGCTGATGATAATGCTATTGATGCTATCGAATCAAATATTGATGAGAATAATGAAAATATTGATACAGAGGCTTCTGCTAAGCAAGCTAGTGGTGAAGAACGCGAAGGTGATCAAGATTTCGCAGATAATGCCAACACCGCAGGCTCAGTGGGCGATTTCCATAGCCAATCGGATAGCAAAAAGAATGAAGATAAGTCACAAAAAGAACAACAGCAGGAAAAGAATGACGAAAGATTGAAGGAGTCGTTGAAACAACTCGGAGACTCTTTAAATGAATTCTACAAAAGATCTGAAGAAATCTTAGATTCTAATGAGGTATCCGATGAAACGGAACTCGAAAATTCTGCTGAAAACCCAGACCAATTACAGCATTTGGATAAGGACGATGAAGATAACCTTCAAGCATTAGGTAATGCCGAAAAGGACCAACTCCAAACCGTTGATGAAGACAAGATGATTGAAGAGGAAGAAGAAGATAAAGCTGAGGATGGTAGTGCTGAGGATGATGCAGCAGGAAAAAATGATGACAATATGAGCTCATTGGAAGATAAAGATTCAGAATCTCTGAAGGAAAATGACGATCAAATCGCAATGGATGAGGATTTGGAAATGAATAAGGTTGATAAAGATAATGAGAAGGACCTGGGTGATGCCAAAAAAGAGCAAGAGGAAGATGATTCCGAGGGAATCGAACTAGATGATAATGAAAGTATCGAGCAAGATTCCGAGGAAATTGATAATAGTGATGAACAAGATGATTATGCCAGCTCCAATATCATTGACTTGGAGAAATGCGGCGTGGATATCATTCCTCCAGTTGATTACGAGGGGGCTAACGAATTGTGGAAACAGTCAGAGTTTGCTACCAATGAACTTGCAATGTTATTATGCGAGCAGTTACGTTTGATTCTTTCTCCGACAATCAGTACGAAGCTCAAGGGTGATTACAAGAATGGTAAAAGATTGAACTTGAAGAAGATTATCTCATATATTGCTTCTGATTTCAAGAAAGACAAAATCTGGTTGAAACGTACTAAGCCATCTAAGAGAAACTACCAGATTATGATTTCTATTGATGATTCCAAATCTATGTCAGAAAACCCTCAAACCGTGAAGTTAACTTATGATACAATTAGTTTGGTTTCCAAGGCGTTGACACAATTGGAATCTGGTGATTTGTCTATTGTCAAGTTTGGTAAGGACACTAGTATCATTCACAACTTTAATAAAAAGTTCGATGCTAAATCAGATGGTCCTAAATGCTTCCAGTGGTTTGGTTTTGATGATACTGTCACTAATATGAAGGATTTAGTGGAAAATTCTATTGAGATCTTCAACCGTAACGGTAATGCTTCTTCGAACACTGATTTGTATAAATTGGAAATTATTATCAGTGATGGTATTTGTGAAAACCATTCAGAAATTTCTAGATTAGTTAGACGGGCCAAAGAAGAAAAGTTGCTAATTGTGTTCGTTATAATTGATGGGTTAAATAAGAATAAAGAATCTATCACCGACATGAGCCAAGTGAAGTATGAAACAGACGAGAGTGGAAATATGGACATGAAGATAAATAAGTATCTTGACACTTTCCCATTTGAGAACTATACTATTGTCGATAACATCACCGAGTTACCAGAAATGATTTGTCAAATCTTGAGAACCTTCTTTATGAGTAGTGTTTGATTATGTGACTGGGCTATTTTGCTACTATTTTTTTTTTGTTGCGCTATTTTTTTATGTTTATTTTTTCTTCTTGTTCTATTTTATTTATTCGATATAATTATATGTACAATAACTGTTTTATTTATTTTTTCTCGCATTGTAATGGGCTTTTTATACCTTCTTGATGAGCACGTTCTTCAAAAACCATGCTGATCACCACCCATACGAATGCATGCGGCAGAAATCCCAAATTATGGGTTCTGCTAAAAGCACTCGTGTAAAAATATATTCTTTTTTTTTTTTTTTTTTTTTTTTTGAGGTACCTCCCCATCGAAAAGCCTGAAAGGGGGATATAGAAGACTACTAAGATTATCACTATGGTAAAGGATGAACAAGTTGTTGGGAAGGTAAATCGAACAAGAATTACCCCATCATCTGGAGAGTCTTTTTTTACCAGCAGTAGTCTCTCTCCTGCGGCCAACACTGCGTATGATGGAAATAATGATGCTGGATTAGACCAAAGTGCTACCTCACCAGACTCAAATATTGGTACTAGTACTTGTGCTAATGAAACTCGGTATATTCCTCCTTGGACTCAACCGTATATTATTGGGGTTGCTGGCCTTTCAGGCTCTGGGAAGACCTCGGTTGCATCCAAGATTATCGAAGAATTGAACACTCCTTGGACAGTTTTGATTTCTCTTGATAATTTCTACAATCCTTTATCTCTGGAAGAGCGCGAAACCGCTTTCAGGAATGAGTTTGACTTTGATTCACCAAGTGCTGTCGACTTAGACTTATGTTATGAATGTGTGAAGAGTTTGAAAGAAGGTAATAAGACCAAAATCCCTGTGTATTCGTTTTCTAAGCACGATAGAACTGACAAGGAAATCACAATCTATGGTGCTAATGTGATTATTATTGAAGGTATTTATGCATTATATCATCAAAAATTAGTTGATCTAATGAATTTGAAAATCTACGTGGATACAGATTTGGATATATGTTTGGCTAGAAGATTGTCAAGAGATATCTTGTATAGAGGAAGAGATTTAGAAGGTGCATTAAAACAATGGACCACCTTTGTCAAACCGAATGCTGATCGTTTTGTGAAGTCAACGATGCAACAAGCAGATTTAGTGATTCCAAGAGGTGCTGACAATTATATTGCAATCGACATGATGATCAAGCATATCCAAAAGCAATTATTGAGAAAGTCTGGAGAACATTTGAAATATTTAGAGAAGTTGAATAACAGCATAAACAAAGTTGAATTGAAAAACATTAGCAACTTGATTGTGTTGAAAGAAACCAATCAAATAAGTGTTATCAATACCATCTTAACCAATAAGGCCACCACTATTGATGATTTCATATTCTTCTTTAATAGAATTTCATCTATATTAATTAGTAAAGCATTAGAATTGTTGACTTATAAACCACCAGATATTGCTATCATCGCACCTACAAATGTTCCGGTCGATAATGCCTTGGAAGTTATTGAAGAAGCAATTGCTGTGAATATAATTAGATCAGGAGATTGTTTCATGAATTCATTGAAGAGAACGCATCCGGAAATCAAGATTGGGAAGCTATTGATCCAATCGGATAGAAAAACAGGAGAGCCCCAATTACATTCTATCATGTTGCCAAAAAATGTTGGAGATAAAGCATTAAAGAAGAAAATCCTTTTAATGGACGCTCAAATTATTAGTGGTGCAGCGGTGATCATGTCGATCCAAGTTCTACTCGATCATGGGGTGTCCATGGAGGATATTATTATTGTTTGCTACTCAGCTACAGAGCAAGGTACAAGAAGAATTTTGGCAGCATTCGGTAAAGTCAAGATTATTTTGGCAAGAATTGGGTCAATGGATAGTCGTAATAAAGAGTGTGATAATGACTGGTGGTTTAGGACTAGATACATTGACACCATGTATTACGGTACTTGAAATCCCTTATATTCTCATGTTATTTTTCATTTTTTTTTTTTTGCCATTCATTTTCCTTATATCTTAGTTATTTATTGCATACGGAGTCCCTTAATAAAGACTCCCATTTATTTTACTCCATGTTATAGTTAGGTGTAAGGGCGTATGCAACATCCGTGCAGCAACTCAAGGCATTTTTTTTTTTTTTTTTTTTTTTTGGCCAAAGAAAAAAAGTTAAAGATTAATCAATTAAACCGCTTGAAAAAAAAAAAAAAACCGAGGTCTTACTTTTAGTGATATTTGATCTTCATTTAATGAACTAGTGTTATCTATCAAACCTTTCATTCAAAAGTATCGCTGTGGACATGGGTAATTTTAGATTTCCAATCAAAGTAAAGAATCCTGTTGGATTTCTTAATACCAGAATAATTCGTGATAATTTCAAGAGACAACAAGTTGCTGACCATGAGGTGACAGTAACTGCCTTAAAATTTATCTCTAGAAACACCTTGTTGCCTGCTAGAGTGAGATTGGAAGCTCAGTTACAATTAACAACCTTGCCAAACTATACCAGACAAGCACAGATTAAAAATAGATGTGTGGAAAGTGGAAACAGTCATTCTGTTAATAGAGCCTTCAGATTGTGTAGACAGCAGTTCAGAGAAAGAGCTAGAGGTGGCGATTTGCCTGGTGTGAAGAAGGGCGTGTGGTGATTGGCACACATCGATTGTAAATGGTCAAGAGCCGCTGTGCAGATTTTGTTGGCGTTGATAGTTAGTTTCTTCCTTGTATTTAATTTAATTGATTATTATAACTATTCACTTAGAAATAGAAGAGAAAGGGAAAACTTTTTTGTAAGCTAGTAAAAATAGCTTACTCTTATATATCATGATCAAGTGATTAAAAACATTGTATTGGGCAACAATCAAGGCGCAATGAGCCACCCTGCAAAAAATAATAATTCAAACATATAAAGCTCTGGAAACTCTTTATAGACTTTCTGATAAAAAACGAAAACAGATAAAACCGGTAGCAAACATAATAGATATGACTGTGTACTCCAGGGGGAGCAAGAAGACATGAAAGCATATTCAACATAATAAATGTTGATGAAGAAGCACCACTGACATGAGAATTCAGTTTAGTAATCCCTTATGATGAGAGAGAACAAGGTATCTCAAGAAAAACAAAAAAAAGAAACAAACAAAAGGAAGAAAATAGTAATGAATAAATTATTCTAGTGAAAGAATATATTTTAGCATCCACAATTGGCGTTTCCATTGACAGGCGAATCATTATTAACAGTCAAATCAACTCTGTCGCTATTTCTATTGTCGTTCACTGAGGCAGCCCCGGCACTAGTGTCAGGAATTTTATGACCGATAGCCATGAATATTTCATTGACGTTGAAACCTGACTTAGCACTAGATTCAAAAAACAATAATCCCTCGTCCTTTGCCAATTGTTTCCCTTCTTCAATGCTGACTTTTCTCTTTGAATCCTCACTTCCTTCTTCCTCGTTTTCAACAACATCATATTTATTACCAACTAAGGCGATAATGATATTCTTTGAAGCCTGTTCATGTAACTCTTTAACCCAGTGTCTAGCCTTAATAAATGATTGTGGTTTCGTTATATCATAAACAACCAAAGCAGCTTGAGCATTTCTGTAATACATCGGGGCCAAGGAGGCAAATCTTTCCTGACCGGCCGTATCCCATATATCAAACTTAATTGTTCTATCGTTAATCGTACAGCGTTGAGTTAAATAGGCTGCGCCAATAGTTGGTTCCTTATTTTCTTGGAAATCGTTGGAAACAAAACGAAGAACCAAGGATGATTTACCAACAGCAGCTTCACCCAAGAGAACAAGTTTAACCGAAGTGGATGATTTTGCGTTCATTTTTGTGATGGTATATTGAGATTTTTAACTGAGAAGATGGTAATTGACGCAATAAGATAACACGGACTTTGCTGATTTCTTGATAACGAACTAAGCAAATGGTCTGATAAGCAGGAGCAATTTTCGATACTGTTACGAGTATATATTTGACTGAGATCCAATAGCAACCACTTTGCCTTAAAGGTCAACACTTTCAAAATAATGCTCCTATTTCAATGTTTATATGTAACACGGATGAGATGGCTCCTTCGTTTTTCTTCAGAGGCAAAAAAAAAAAAAAAAAAAAAAAAAAAAATTAGATGTTGCTGGGTGTGGTTAGTAGTGATTCTTACATATTCTTACATCACCATGCAGAATATACGTTTGAGGTTCACAAAATACCTACATTAATTGTGAAATATTTATATATAGCAATACGATTATATTATGAGAACTCGGAATGTGATTATACTATCTACTCTTAAAAGTCTTCAATGGGTCCTTTCCTCTCCGTTTCTTCATCTTTTTCCCATGTTTCTTTCTATTCTTCTGCACTTTGTTGAATGGAACAAATGTTGGATTAGTAGTGTTTGCTTTCATTCCCTCCGGTAACAAATAATTTGGAATACTTTTCAAATGAGATTGGGTTCTAGTAGCATGTAGCTCCTTATCGTGTCTCAAAATCTGCAAATCTTGTGGGTTTTCTTCAAAGTGACGTTTCAATTTATCAGAAGTTAAAATTTCTTGTTTCAATTCTTTAATTCTAGCTTCTCTAATTGCTGTACCAGTAACTGCACGAAAAGCGTCTTCCACTCTGTATCTGAAACTATCCAAATGATTCTTATTGAATTTGTATGGAAGAAGTTCGAGCCCTAACTTCTGTTGTTTGTTCAAAATTCTTGCAAAAATCTTTTCATCCTTTTTGGCGGTCAAAAGTGATGATTGTCTATGACTACCCCAATCTTTAGAGTTCACAACAAAAGACAACGCAATACCTGACTTATTTGCTCTAGCTGTTCTCCCAATTCTATGAATATAGTTCTTAGAAGTAGTTGGCAAATCAAAATTAAGAACACAAGCAACATTCTTAAAATCAACCCCTCTAGAAACACCAAATTCTTTGTCTGACTTACTCTTATTAGTGTTGGACTTTGTGTTATTTTTTGTTATTTGCTTTTCAGAGAAATCACCTTCTTTCTTAGTTTCAAGCTCGTTGGCCTTTAGTTCATCATTCTGTTTAACTTCAATTTCTTCAGGGCCCTCGTTATCAGCTTCAAGGGAACTCGCGTCGTCTGTCGCGATCAACAAGTTGTAATAATTCTTGTTATATTGATCGATGATATGCAATCTTGAGTTTATTGGCAACTCACTGTTCAAAATACATGATTTTATTCCAAACTGCTCCAAAAATAGCTTCAATCTATAACCTCGTTCAATATTATTAACAAATAACAAAATTTTCCCTTTGATCAAGTTTAATTTCAATATGATGAATATAAGTAAGAACTTATCAAATTCGCTGGTCTTTATATAATATTGGATCAATTTATCTTTGTTCTTAACCACTTGCTCATCATTCAACTTTAAAATTTTAGGACTCTTGCAAAACGTTTCCTTTAAAGTAACGGTAATATCATCTGTCAAAGTAGCACTCATCAAGAACGTTTGAACGTTTAATTTGGATAAATTCAACAACTCCACAATTTTATTCAAGTCTTCTTGGTACCCATATGATAAGATTAAATCGACTTCATCGAGGGTTATAAAGCGCAAAGACTCCTGCAAATCTGAAATATTGAGAAGTGGGTCTGAGTCTTCTTGCCCTTCGATCAACTTCAAAAACTTATTTGGGGTGGTGATTAATATTTCTGGCTTAGCATCTAAAAAGGTTTTCAACACTTGGTTATTGTAATTATTGGATAAGTTAAGGACGTTAATTAAATTACCACAAAATTTAAGAAGCAATTTGGCAAACTCATTAACTTGGTTGGAAAGCTCTCTAGTTGGAACGAATATCACTGCCTTGATTTCATGAGTAGAACTACTAGAGCCGTATTCTTGGAGAATATTTTGGAGAATTGGAAGTAAATAGGCTGCAGTTTTCCCTGAACCGGTGGATGCCTTTGCAATAATATCACTCTTATCTTCAACAGCTAACGGAATTGCCTTGGATTGGATCAACGTAGGGTTTTTGAACCCCAACTGCTTAACAGCCTGGGAAATTCTTGGATCTAAATTAAGACTGTCAAAAGTGACAGTATCATCGACATATACATCGTCAGCCACTTTTATATTGCTCATCTTTGACAAAATACTAAAGCCTTTCTGTGTTTATTCACAAGAGTGATGCATGCACCGCTAATACTTCTAAAAAAATTTTGCAAAAAAATTTTGAAAGCTCATCGGTTCTGCACCCCCTATATCACCCCCGTTTCCCAACATTCACATTATTATTATCATTATTATTGATTCAAGTGCTAATATTTTCCCTACAATATATGTGGATTGTGCTAGAAAGTCTAAAACATAAAAAAAAGAATCATTAAATTGTTCATAATCATAAAAATACATATTATCAATAGATATTTACTCTTCTGGAACGCTTAGTAGGTTTCAACAGAGTGGGCTCGTGCTTCTCTTTCCCGTATACTATCTGGGTCCCTGCTACTGTATCGTCAGTTTCCTTTGTTAAATTCTTATTGTTACCATCAGTCTTCGCATCGTCGCCTGTATGGTTCAATGATGATTCTGATGCCTTACCTGACAATTTACCCCACTCTTTCTTCCGATGGGTCGAATCAACTCTGACTAAACTGCGCTTCTCATTGGAAGGGTAGACTTTGTTTGCAAACTTCAGAAGCTGGGAATCATTGTTACTCAAGTTTTTAGGATAGTAGATACACCATCTCAAATTATTTAGCTCGAATTCAGTAGACGTTTTGGAACAATAGCTGGCGCCAAAACACTTGAGAAAAAATTCATAAAGAAAATTGACCGAGTAAATAGGAATTTGGTTATTTTGACAGAAAACCAACTTTTTTTTCATTGATTGTAAGCTGCTCTTATTACATTCAACATCTTTCAATAGAGTACAAATTTCATTATCGTTTTTCTCAAAGAGGCGTTTTGAGTTTGATTCATTCAACCCAATTAATGAAGTATTGATGATTAAAAGATTTGAGTTTTTGTTAAGCTTGTCATTGAAAATGACAAATTTGTCTAGAGAACTAATAAGCTTCTCTAAGTGCAATAATTCCGCTCCTGAAAATCCACTGATGCTGGCCCTTATCTTTTCAGTCTCATCAAGAGTACCTAGACATTTACTAGCATGGGTATTGAATACCATCGGTTTGCCCCATAAGTCGCTTTTCACTTTGTTATAATATAAGCATCTTTCAATGAACCACTCTGTGATAATGGTTATCGATTTCCCATCGTGTCGCTTAATGTCTATGACGTTATTCAACTTTTCCTTATTTTGCAAATCGTGGGGAATTAATATATAGTCTACATCATCAAAGTTTCTATCATTGGATATGATGTCCGTTTCAGATATTGACTCTGCCTCTCCACTATGAGACTTGATGATTCTGACTAATACTGGCTGCCTCTTTGAATCAAAGCCATAGATGTGAAATTTTAGCCCCTCAAATAGAGGATTAATTGGGGGCTTACCTTTAATGTCATTTGTGCTCTTCTTTTCAATGAGTTGAATCGATGGTCCCTTGTCAACTGGCTTGTTAAAACTTTTGATGATCGAATCCCACGCATTCAAACTGGATTTGTTCTTTTTCGTCTGTCTAGCCTCGTCATTGTCACCGTCTTCATCCTCATCATCGTGAGCAATAGCAAGCAGCCCTCTCTTTTTTCTTGAATTCTCCTTTTGCTCATTCTTAAACACTGCAAACTCTCTCCAGATATCACAAGAATTTTTACCAATTTCGTTGAAATCAGAGATGTTGCAAATATTGTAAAATCTATCCTCCAACATGGCTTCACGTTTAATGGAATCTGTTATCCATTTAGGATGTAGAACAGGAATACCCCATTCGACAGATTTGCTGAACCTTTTTCCTGATTTATCGGTAGTCACCAAGTAATTTATTGATGATGTTAAACTATCAGTTGAAACACCTCCATTTAAGTTTATCAATTCCGCAAGACGCTGCTTTGTGACATTAAACACTTTTGCATCTATTCTAGAAATACAAATCCTTAAATCTTGGAATGGTTTGGACCTCGGTAGGAAACCAAGGTGAGAATGATCTTCACTGCCGTCTTCAGCAGTTTTGATGGTGATATTTTCCCCCTCAATCCATCTTTTATGGAGTTTAGCAATCGCTGAAGCTTCTATGAATATCAAATCATATCTTTTTTGCACTGAAAACCGGTATTTATCAGTGTTAGTATCACCGACAACAAGAACGCTAACATCACTCATCAAGTTGTTATAATAGGTACCTCCCATAGAATTGATCTTATGGGCTATGTCTGATCTCAAATCCCCAGAGATACCGGTACAACTGAACCGTATTCCATTAAAAGGTTTTGAGCTGCTGTACATATTCCCCCTACAACCATATAAAATGCAAAAACTTATTCCCTGAAAGGGTATATTTACTTCTTTCTTCTCTTTCTGTCTGTTTAATGGTGATGGGTTTTTTTTTATTTTATTTTTTTTTCGCGTTTTCTCTGACCTAAACGCACGCTGCTATTACAATCAACATTTACAAGCACAAAAAATAATTTCATCAAGTTCAAAAGAAATATAAGCCTATTTAAACCTAAAAAATATCCATCATTTCTGGTTCAGTTTCCTTTATACCTTCGGACATTCTTGGTTTACCTGCAAGCAACTCTCTTCTAATTTCCGGTCCAAAACCACTATGGAATCTTTGTCTGATAGTTTCTAATAAGAAGTCCCTTTGGTCATCTGTTATATCATTCTTATATCTTTGAGCAAATGCAAGGAAAGCCTTATACCATCCAACGGTTAACTTTTGTTCCCTTCCTACCACATCATCCTCGACATCCATCATATCACCATTGGCATTGGCAGCTCTTCTAAATTTCATGAAGTAGAACACCAAATCATCCACAGTTTGATAAGGCAAAGCATATTTCTTTTCAATCAAAGTGCAAATAAAAATTATTATTGCTGGGTGATACTCTAAAGTCAATAAGTGACTCAATGCCACAGATGAATGTAAGACAGGGATAGATATTTTGGACAAAATTGATGCTGCGATTTTAGCTTCATGACTAGTACAACCTGATTCAACAAGTGGAAACAAGAACCCTTTGAAGAAAGCACTAGGCTTGTATAAGGCCTTCTTTAAGGCTCTGTACAAATGGTAGTTTAATTTGTGATTTTCGTCATCTGCAATATCATTTCTAAATCTTTCCAACAAGACCATGTAGATGAACTTTTCGGCCTCTTTGGCCCCCAAGTTAGATACGAATAATCTGGTAGCTTCATATACTGCATGTGGACTCCAGCTAGGAGGATTTGTAACATATAAAACATCTTCCCAATTGTTTAATGTTGGGATAATTTTGAATAGCTTTGGTAATTTCCCATGAGTCCAAGTAGACAAAACCTCACCAATTTGAGTATAGGCAGCAATGACTTTTGGAGGCAACATAACACCCTCTCCTCTTTCCTCCTCTTCACCTTCTTCGGCTTTCTGAAGTTGTGATTTCTTATTTTCTATTTCTGCCATAATTTTGTCAGCTAAATTGTATGATTGAGAACCATTAAAGCTCTTTTGACTGTTCAAGTATTGTTCAAATAGTTTAGCATCTTCCTCGCTTATATGCTCTTCAATTTCCTCATCAGCATCGTCATATTCTCCCAATGTTTCAAACTCTTCGGCATCGGCTCCATCTGAATCTTCTTCCCCTGAATCTTCTGGTACTTGAAATCTATATTTGGATGTGATATTGCTATCCTTATTTAACATATTTTCCTCTTCTTCAAGTTCTTCTTGTTGAACCTTTGCCAATTGAAGGATCTTCCGGGAAGTGGCAGCATCAATGTATTCTTCATCTTTTTCACCCTTCAATGATTTAGATTTCCTAGAAGCTCTAGGGTTTTCTCTAAGCCTTCCACCCTCCTCGGTTATATCTCTGTATAAAGGAGAGTGCTGGGCCTTTTTCTTGGAGCTAGCAACAGTGACCTTTCCCATATTTATTCTTGTTTAGATATAATAACCTTGATCTACGGCTGCGTTTTAGAAAATATTTTTTTTTGATGTGAAATTTTTTTTATGAGAGATGAGATGCGGGTAGGAAACCCCTTTTCACGTGCCTCATCAAAATTTTTTTCTTCTTCCTTTCAAAAATTTTCCAGGCGCTTCTCTTCTATGGTATTCTTTCTAATGGTTGATAAGTGTATAAAACACAGAGGATGGTCAAGTCGTATTCTAGATATGAGCATAGTGCTTCATTCGGTGTCATTTCTTCCCTGAGTAATGTGGTTTACATGCCTCAACAATCGGGAAGAGCACTCAGCAGTGGTTTGGAAGATATATTATTGTGGAATATCAAAACCGGGGAATTAGTTCAGAAACTTAGAGATGGTGTTGACGTGGGTGCCTCAAACTCGAAAACATTGACTGCCCCAGCTGTTGTCACATATCTTCAATATCATGAACAAACAAATATTGTGGCTGCCGGTTACTCTGATGGTTCTATCAAGATTTGGGATCTCTCATCAAGCTCTGTTTTAATCGTATTCACTGGTCATAAGTCAGCCATCACTCATTTAATGTTCGATAATTCAGGTACAAGATTGTGTTCTGGTTCAAAAGACTCAAATATCATTATGTGGGACCTTGTGGGTGAAGTAGGTTTGTTTAAATTGAAAGGTCACAAAGACCAAATCACGGGATTGAGTTTTGCCAGTGACAACAGCAATGCTGATATAGATGAAATGGAAGAATGGTTAATAAGTACCTCTAAGGACGGTTTAATAAAATTATGGGATTTGAAGTCAAAGATATGTGTGGAAACGCATGTTGCTCATTCTGGAGAATGTTGGTCTTTTGACTATGACCCAAAATCTCAGGTTTTGATTACTTCAGGGATGGAAAATCAATTGAAAGTATGGTTTGTTAACTTAGAAAGTGACGACTCTAAATTAATTGAAAAGGGGATCTACTTGAAGCAATCTAATTCAAGAGCTACCAATATTGAATTCAAGTACCTTACTTCAAAACTCATTTTTTTCATGTGCCAAAACTCAGATAAGACTATTGAGTTATTCAGAATACGAACATCCGAAGAGGTTGACAAAGCCATATCCAGAAAAATCAAAAAGTTATCAGAAAAGGGAAGCTATACT
This sequence comes from Saccharomycopsis amapae, assembly GCA_031125765.1. Taxonomy (NCBI): domain Eukaryota; kingdom Fungi; phylum Ascomycota; class Saccharomycetes; order Ascoideales; family Saccharomycopsidaceae; genus Saccharomycopsis; species Saccharomycopsis amapae. The sequence continues at coordinate 106,122 of JASTVC010000016.1, forward strand.
GAAAAAGAAATAAATGAGCAGGTTGAGTCTGGTAAAATCAATATGTTGATACATCCAATCACAATTATTCGTTCCTTAGCTAAAATCAAATCATCAACTTGGGGTCAGTGCACAAGCAAAGGCTTAGAAATTTTGATTTCTGCAAACAACAACTCGATTGAATACTATCATGTTACATTGCCAACGCAGGTACGTAAGATTTCCATTACTAACAATGAAATTCTGCCTGTTAAGAAACATGCTGTAGACCTACTTGGTCACAGAACTGATATCCGGTCAATGGCGATTTCCCATGATGATAAATTGCTTGCTACTGCTTCAAATGGTCAACTAAAAGTTTGGAATATTAAGACTAAGAACTGTTTGAGAACAATTACATGTGGCTACTCCATTTGCTGTCAATTTTTACCTGGTGATGGTCTTGTAGTTATTGGTACAAGATCTGGTGATTTGCAGTTATTTGATTTGGCATCATCAGAATTAGTTTCGGAAATCACTGAGGCTCATGGCAGTGCAATTTGGTCTTTGGATTTAACTGAGGATGGTAAAACATTAGTTACAGGATCTGCAGATAAATCTATCAAATTCTGGAATTTCAAGGTTGAGGAGGAAACAGTTCCAGGCAGTAACTCAACCTTCAAGAAATTGAAGATAGTTCATGCTAAGACATTGGAGCTCGATGAAGACATTTTATCCATCAAAATTTCTAGAGATAACAAATATTTGGCGGTTTCATTGTTAGACAACACTGTTAAAGTCTTCCATTTTGCCACATTGAAATTTTACTTGAGTTTATATGGTCACAAGTTACCAGTGCTATCAATTGATATTTCTTTCGACTCAAAACTTATCGTGACTTCTTCAGCTGATAAGAATATCAAAATATGGGGTCTTGATTTTGGTGATTGTCATAAATCCATATTTGCCCATCAAGATTCTATTATGAATGTCAAGTTTTTGCCAGAGAGCCATAATTTCTTCTCAACATCAAAGGATGGAATGGTGAAGTACTGGGACGGTGACAAATTCGAATGCATCCAGAAGTTAGCGGCACATCAGTCTGAAGTTTGGGCGTTGGTAATTGCTTATTCTGGTGAATTTGTAATTACTGCATCCCACGATCACAGTGTCAGAATCTGGGAGGAAACCAGCGATCAAGTCTTCATTGAAGAAGAAAAGGAAAAGGAAATTGAAGAGTTATATGAGCAAACCTTATTGGAATCTCTCGAAAACGATGATATTGTTCCTAGAAACGCTGATGAGGATAGTGATGAAGTTGAAGGTGTGAATAAGCAAACCATAGAAAGTTTGAAAGATGGTGAAAAATTGATGGAAGCGTTGGATATTGGTATAGAGGATATTGAAACGCAACAAGATTATGAACTGAAACTTAAAGGACATAGAAATGGCTTGAATGATGTACCGATCAAGCCTGACAGGCATATTATGTTGTTGGCCAAAAATGTTAGCGCTCAAGAATATGTTTTCCAAGTCACCAAAGATATTAAGGCTTCTCATCTTGAAGATGCTATCTTAGTTTTGCCATTTTCCTATTCTATCAAGTTATTAAGGTTCCTAGATTATTGGACTTCTGAAAAGAAATATTTACTTAATAACTTGTCCTTGGTTTGCAGACTTTTGTTTTTCATCATCAGAATCCATCACAAAGAATTAATTAGTACCAAGGACTCCGCCATCAAAAGAAGATTAACTGATGTTAAGGACAAATTGAGAAATGAAATGAAGTCTATAAATGACGACTTAGGTTATAATATCCAAGGTTTGAAGTTCATTAAAACTCAATGGGCTTTGAAGCACAGCAAAGAATTTGTTGATGAATATAAACAAACTTCAACTGAAGATAAGTTCTCAAAGAAGAGAGTATTCGAAAAGGTTATTTGAAACTATAGTGGTTAACTACTCATAGTATTTTATAGAGATGTATATTTAATTTCATGTGTTTTTTTTTTGCCTGTCTAATCATGCAAAAAGTATATCCCAATTTTGTAACCCATTATATCTGCAAAGATATAGATACACGACGTACCTGATTTCTTCTACTTGATCATAATATTATAAGTATATACTGAAAAAAAAAATATAGTTGATTCAAAAATATTTCTCCAACAAAAATTGCGAATTCTGTGGATCGAACACAGGACCTTTAGATTTCGAGACTTGAAGAAGTTGATGCTTCAGTCTAACGCTCTCCCAACTGAGCTAAATCCGCTAATACATTCTCATAGAGGGCTATCCTAGTACGGTGGTGCAAATATTAAAGTACCGCAGTGTTGGTATATTACTAGAACCTCTACGACTCGTTAATTGTCGTTATAACTGAATTATATTGAGACACTATTATTCACCAAACTCTATTATCATTGTTACATTTAACTACATGTTACAATCTCCTTTTATGTTTAACTCTTTATTATCTTTATTATCTTTATTATCTTTATTATCTTTATTATCTTTATTATCTTTATTACTTATTACTTATTATTACCTATCACTGCATCTAAACACGCCACTGTTATTCTATTTGTTATATAAAGGGTTCAACATCTCATTTTATTTATTATTATATATCTTATATAAACTACGGATTTTTATACGAATATATTACTATATTACTATAAATTACAACTTTAATTGAATGAATGAATGAAAAAAAGAAAAAAAAAAAAAAAAAAGTTAGTATAGTATATATATATCCTTAGTGATTCTAAAGAATCAAGCTATGGGTGTTTGTTAAATCTAAAAAGTGTGTGGTGACACTATAAACAGACCCATGGTATTGGTTCTTGATTGAATTTTTTGGTTTATTTAGTTTATTTGGTTTACTGGGATATTATTATTATCTTAATATACCTTTATTATTCCCTTATTATTCTCTTATTATTATTACTAGCAAAATTCATGTCATATCTCCGCATTGCACCTTTTTCCCTTGATAATCTTGATTATCGAGTGTTTTACCGGTGAAGTGATTAATCCTTAAAGCAAGCAGTGTGATTTTTGAGAAAGTTACAGTATTTTATTTTAATTTAGAAAGACCGGCCTAAAGAGCCTGGCTTGCATGTTACTCGAACCTCTACGACTCGTTAATATATAATTCATTCATTCTGATAAAAACTTCTGGCTGGTATACATTATCTCCATATTGTGATTTTCAAATAATATCAACAATTGTTTCGCTATATTGGAATAAAATTTAGGATTAGTTTGCTCAGAAAACCGTAGTATTATTTTTATTATTACATCTTGTTATACGGTATTATTTCTATGTATGTTTTACCCGTATTCACTTTTATTAGTGTTTATGGTTTCTTTGTCCTACTATATAAAAGGTTCCACATCCATAGTTATTTACCATCAGATATTACAAAACCTATAGAAACTATTGCTTTTAACATTGAAGTTTAACATATGTTACTATTATGTTATATTGACTACCCTTGATTGGTTATTGTTACTTGCTGTTGCTTGCATTTTAGTGCCTTTTCTTTTCCTTTCAGAATGTATGTTATGGAGTGTTTATGATATAAGAAATGATTATTTCTTTCATTACAATAATTATGAAGAAACAGAGTAATTTCTATCTTCGGGAGTAGGCTTGTACCGCTTTAGTGTTTGTGTAACTTATGATGGCCATATATTTTAGTATTAAACACTAACGATATGCATTCGCTTTTTGTGAAAACGGTGGTGGCCAAAAAACAGATGGAAGCTAACAGTCTTATCTCAGCTGAAGTTATTCAATATTATTAGTAAACTCTCCACTACCAACGGCGGATGTTCATTCTGATTCTGGGTAGTGGTTATTGTAGCAGTTACGCGGCATGCTCAAGAATTGATAGGTTATATGAATACAGAAGAACAGGAAAGATGTCAACTATTCCTGTTATATTCTCGAGGTAGACCATTAGCTACCATAAGGAGCATGCTAGGGTAATGGATTACACTCCCTGCTACCTTGCTATTCCTCAGAATTATGGAAAAAGAGAGTATCTATTATTTTCTTTACAGTTACCAAAATATTGTTATCAATATCCCCATCTATTCACAGTTATCTATTTCAAATGTGAATGATAGATTTCATTTTAAATAATGGTATTCTTTTATTTGCATACTCAGATAAAACCCAGTTACTGATAACAGGAATGATATATTTTGTATCCTATTACAACCATGACTTTCCTGTTACAGATCAATACCTCCCTTTCAGTGACAGAATTTTTCCCCTAACAAATCAATCACATCATTTAATACTTCAATAGTGATGGTACCAAAATGTGCGCCTCTTATATATTGATATAATAGTCATATCACTATAACGCCTTTCATTATCCTCTCGCAAAGATAAGGGAACAAAAGAACGAGACTTGTAAGTCTCACCATTCTCAATGGGTCATTACCTGGAATCACTGAAGATGGCATAAACACAAATTGTGATCCAACTAAAAATTACGCACTCCATATAATTACTAAAAAGCCAAAAATACGAACCAATATATTAATCAAAACCAAGAATTTGATACACAACAGAAAAACATTTTAAAAAAAGGAAAGAAGCATAAGAGAAGAGCACTGGGTAGCTGGAGAGCTAAATGAAGATTCCCGATTTTTAAAAGCAAAGCTTAGTCTTCGATAACATCCAGATCACTAAGGTTATCATCAACTCCCCTTGAGTTTCGAAGTTTGGATGCTATACTGACTCTAGCCCCAGTATTAGAGTTTTTAGATTTTTTGGAGATTATACTGCTTGTCTTTCTCCTTTTTGGGGTACTCTCAACAGCTGATGCTGATGCATCAGTATCTGAGAGCAATAGATAATCATCATCATCAAGATCCTCTCCATTTGGTTTTTTGAAAAACTCAGCAGTACGCCTCTTTTTTCCTTTCCCAATCTCTGACAGGGCAAGGTTATCAACATTTTGGCTGTCGTCGATGATTGGATCATCAGGAGAAGATTGAATCAGTTGGGATGCGCCAGAAGATTGGATAATTGGTGGTCTTCTAGACACTTTCGAGACTCTTTGTTGTTCATTATCACCGATATCATCATCGTCATTATTCAATTGAGTTTCTTGATCTTTCTTTTCTATTTCGTCATGCTTTTTTTGCGGCTCAGAAGGTTTTTCCTGTTTCTCAATAGTCATCAGAGCTTCTGATATGTCAACATTATCTTTTGAATCCACAACGCTAATATATAATCCCCCAAGCTTCTTCTTATTTAAATATATTCTTTGCAAAAAGAGTTTATCAACCAATTTGACATTTCTCAAATCCAACAATTTTAGGACAAAACTAATCAAATTTGTCTCCTGATTAATTATCCGTTGTTGCATCGTATCGGATTCAACCGAAGCCTCTTTATTCTCATCAATTTCTTCAATAAATCCAAAATCAACATCTTCGTCATCGTTTCTATCCAACTGAACATTCAAGTACTTAGCCATATCACTTTCTAAATGCAAAAAAATGGTTTCAAAAGCTTTCTTCAAGTCAATACTGAGGTCTAAATTGATTTGACTATCCAAGTAGAAATCAAAATCATCAAAGTGGTCATTTAATTTATTAGTATCCATAAAAGTATTTTGAAACAACTTGAGAGCAATCAACAAGTCAGCCAAATATTTTCCAGCACTCATTTTCAATTTGAAAAGCAATTGACTCAATCTGGCGGACTCATCACCAATAAGAAATTCTTCTAATTGGCCGATAACAGTCTGATACTTCTCAAGATATTTACTTATTGAAGGCTTACCACCATATCCTTGTGAAGCACCATCCAACTGATTGATAAAAGTACTAGATTGGTCTTCAGCGAAGTTATACAATTTCAATAACTTCCAGCTGCAGTAATTCAAATATAGGTTTAAAATCAATTCAAAATTTTGATTAAAACCATTTTGTTCTTTCTCTTTGTTTTTAGTTATCGATATCTCAATTGCATCATCAACGTCACTATCATCTAGTAAATCATCTGAATTATAGTAGGCGAGTGGACTTATAACTTTATCACCAATTTCATCAATCAAAGCATCATTCAAATATTCAGAGATGTTAAATGATTGACCAACAATCAAAATCTTCTTGATGACCAATCCAATATTATTAATCAAATTCTTGGCAACATTTAATTTAGTCAATGAGGTGTCCTGCGATGTCACTGAAGACATTACATTGGTGAGCTCTAATGAAAGTTCAATCATCAAGTTTTGAATGAGCAATTTAAACTCACTATCCAATTCATCATTATTGATGGCAATTCTGACAATTTCAAAGAATTTTTCGAATTCAATTTTCAAAATTGAAATGTCATCATCTGCTGAACTGTTAGAGCCACTCATATTTTTAAAGATAGTCAAAAGCTTTTTGATAACCTTAGAAAATATAACGAAACTTTCCGAAGAATTGTTAGATGTGCTCAATGCTCTCTCATCATCTATCACCAAATCAAAAAAGATTTTGAGAATCACACGCAAATTATAGCTAGAAGGTTCAAACTTTTCAATCAATACCGGTAAATGATTAATCAATTGACCAATAATCTTTTCAGTTGACTCAACTATATTAATATCATCATATTCATCACCGTCAGCATCAGCCCCACCATCGCCAACTTCAAAAGTAACATCAATTCCCTGTTCTTCATGATCAGAGCTATCTTCCCCAACACCATCATCCATATTAGTTTTGGCCAATTTAGCGTTAGCCGCTTTTGCATTTTCAAGTTCTTCGGCTTCCATTTCAGCAACTTTTTTCAATTCAAGTTCTTTCTTTGTCATTTTTGTCTTCTTTTTTTCACTGTAATCTTCAATATAATAATTAATTGGCTCTTTTGATAGCACACCATACAAAACGCCATACAAAAAGCTCAACAAAAAGAATTCTTCACTTTCATTTAACTCGAGAAGCTTTTCAAATTCACCATCGATAGAAACGGCATTGTCAGAATCTTCCAAGTTAAAGGACGACAAATCTGTGGTCAAATATTGAAGCAAGAATTTCCAAGACTTGAAGTATGGAGGGAAATTTTTGTATAATAATAGACCAAGTCTGAAAATCTCGTTGATATAAATGGCTGGCGGTAGTTCATCTTTATTTTTACTATTACCATTAATGAAGAACTTTCTGAAACCTGATGACAGAATATCATTTGGAATATGTTCAGGAGAATATTTCTTGACCGTCGTTGCAATAGCGGAAATAAAATCATCCTCAACTTCTTCATCATTATCATTTCCATCTTCACCTCCACCTTCAGAATTGGTATCACTCTTGAAATTCTTGGATTGATTAACTATTTGGATTAACGATTTGAACTTGATGATTTCATGGATATCAATATTGTTATTTTTTTCAAACACAGATATATTCAACTTGAATTTCTCAATTAAATCACTGGATCTCTCAGTTTCAACAAAGTTGATAAACTTGACTAATTCATTCAACAATTTGCTATTATTCTTCATTTGCTTATGGATTTCTGGAACATTGTTAAATTCATTGATAACATCAGTGGCATCATTTTCCAATACCAAGAACATAAAATTATTGATTTTCAAAATCTCCGAATCATCCAAAAACCCCATCTTATTAATTTCAATAAGAACGTTTAAGCATTGAGCTTTAATATTATGGTCGTTTTCTTTGAGAAGCGAGCTAATGATGATTTTCTTGAATCTTTCAGTGAATTGCTTTAAGCCGCTAATAATAGAGTTGTCACTATTCTTATATAACTTTGTTAAAACTTTTAGCACTTCAGCTTTGACAGAAATTTGTTCATCGAATAGCCACCAGCCAAAATATTTCAAGTATGTATTCTCAAAGAAATACTCCGGACATAAATCCATCCATGTATATAGACTTTTTATACATTCTATCCGAATTTTTGTATCAGTATCTTTGAATCTAAACACAAACACTGTTTCGAAAAGGTCAAACAAGTATTCGCCCAAAACAGACTTGTTGAATTCATAAATTTTTAAATTCTTTTTAATTGACTCAATATGATTTTGATGCTTCTTAAGATCACGATTGAATTTTTGCTGTTCAGTCTTAGTTACTCTTTTGGCTTTCAATTTCTTTTGAGTAGCAGCAAGCTTCTCATTCTCGGAATTTAAATTGTTGGAATTCTTATCTTGGTTCTTAATGACTTTAACGTAAATCTCACAAACTGTTGTTTGAATACTTAGCAAGATATTAGTAGTCACGTATCTTAACGGTCTTATGGTGCTAGCTGATAAATGAGAAAGCCAAATAAGCAAATTTTCAAAAAAGCTCCCTTCCTCCTCTGCAGCCTCATCTTCGTCTTTTTCTGCATCAGAAGGATCTCCAATAAGAATGTTTTTCTCACTCGAAAGAATAATGGTCTGCTTGAAGAATTCTAAAAAGTTATTTTTAAAATGCTTAAAATTCCTTGATTTGCTAGTAAATGGGAACTCATGAAGTACCTGATTTTGAAAATTAGCCTCAAGTTCAGTAACAGTATTAGAGCATGCGTCAATATTGTAGACATCATGTGTTTCTAATTGGGACAAACAGCCACAGCTTCTTAAAATTAAATTAATCATATCTTTAGTAGCGACATCTTTATTTTCTTGATATTCTTCCAACCAGTCATTAGCAAGTTCAACGATTGAGACTTCAGGATCTTCCAAGGACTTGAAAATAAGATTCTCTACCAAGTTTTCTTCTAATTCATTGTAGTAGTTTTTGGACGACTGTTTTTTCCCTCTAGGCTTCTTTGGGTTGGAGCGTGGTCTAGTTGATTTACTATGGCCTTTTCTTTTCTTTTTATGTCGACCACTAGGAACATAGTCATCGTCGCTCTCCTTATCATTTTCATTCTCTGATTCCTCAGAACTAATATCATTCTGCTGTTCTACCTCTTTATCTTTGTCTCCCGTCTCATCATGTGAATCATCTTCATTATAGTTGACATTGGAAAACTTCACACGCAATGATCTTCTTCTTCCCAGTCCTTCCAAAGGGTTTTTTGAAGTCTTAGGCATGTTGGTAATACAAGAATAAGAACTTATTTAACTTTGATATATTAAAGCCCAGATGTGGTGCTTCACTTTATTTGTGGTCCTTGTTCTTGAGAACTGTTGAGGAAAAAGAAAAAAAAAAAGAAAAAAAAAAACGCGTCAACGCGTTAAGAAGCCCCAGATGCGGCATAAACGATTTCTACATGTATGTGGGTATTTTATCCCCTATATATGCGAGCTTGGTGTTCAAAGTTCTTTGTAGTATATTATATATGTGTAAGTGTATTATATAGCTTGCTTGAAAAATAAGCGAATAAAACACCAAGTAGTCCAAAGTGTCATCATTGCTTAGGCATTTTTGTTTTGCTGGAGTCTTCATCAACTATCTCAGAAATGCCTCTTTTAGTACTACCTTTATCACTATCAGGCAATTCCGAAATGCCATTTACAGCAGATGGATCAGAAGTAGCTGTAAGACCGCCTTTGTCATTGGCTAGAAACTGATCTACATCAAATTCATGGGAACCACCAGGAGAAAGTGCTCTATCGTAGTCATTATCGGGCATATAACGACTGATTAAATCCGCAAGATTACCAATGGATTCTTCCTGCTTGATAATGTTCGAGTGCAATGATTCTATTGTTGAATCATTATTTTTTTTGGATTTAACGATTTCACTGGGGGTAGTAGCGTTGCTCAATATGTCAGTAACTTTCAGTATAGGGTTTCCTCGTGATACGTCATTATTTTTACCAGAGGATTCATTAGCAACCAATTTGGCATTAGTAATATCATTTTCTGGAAAATTGAAATTAATGTGGTTATCCAGGGATACAGGGCCAGAAATACTGTTGTGTATGGATCCCAATGTAGCGGGTGAGATTATATCGTTAGGTAGCTCATCAATAATCGCCCCCGGTGTAACATTGGAGTTTCTTCTAGAGCTTGGATTGGAAGAGAGTGTGTGAATAGTTGCAGGTTCCTCAACAAAAGGCAGTTCATTATATGTTCCATCCGTAAGCATCAATCTTGGTTTCAGAACGGTGTGGGTGTCATTTATATTATCATCAATAATACTCTCATTTGTTGGTGTCAATGATGTGATGTCACTCACACTACTATTGTTGTTATTATTGGCATTGCTCTTTTTAACAGCATCAAAAAGGGCAGAAAGCAATGGATTGTTGCTATTGACTCCGTCAAACCCAATTTCTCTCGGTCCCAGACCAGAATTTCCCAGGAATACGGAGGCAATAAATCTCAAAATGGTGTTTAGCGTTTCATTTTGCTTATTATAACGATCCCTTGCAAGAACTACTTCCTGCCATAATAGAGTATTATCCTGTCTAACTCGCCTTAAGTCATCAGCAATTAGTCCTTGATTTGCTTTTATTTTGTTCAATTCATTGACCACTAAATTGACATCTAATTCCTCCACATCGTCTCTGCCATTTTTCACGGATTTATTTCTAACAATATTGTCTAACAAATCTTCTCTATTTCTTTGGAAATTGGGGTTTTCGAATTGCCAGATTTCATCACTAGCACTTGTATTCGAACCAACGTTCATATCTTGAACTTTATGCCAACCATACATATTTAGTTGTCTAACAAAACTTGAAAAATTCGAGTGCTTAAAATATTTTGGTAAAATAGTTTTCATGAACAGTTCCCTATTAATGACCTTGAATGATTTGCCATCAGGAGACCACTGTATATGAGCGGAATTATTTGTGTCGTTAACCATCAACCATAATTTCATAACGAAAGCAGGTCTTGATTTCGGTTGAGATGTGACTTTCTTTGACTTTCCTGAATTAAGTGTATTGTTTGGCACTGAGACCGAATCAATTACTTGAGTCGTATCCATCCCTTTTTTGACATTTTTAAGCAAATCAGAAGATTTTAATTCACCATTTGTTATCTCCAACGAGTCCGATGCCAAATATCCGTCAACCATATTAACGTACGAGGATGGGACACCAAAGTATTGGGTACTTGGAGAAACCAACTGAAGTTCACTGCTTAGCGGTATATCATTTGTTCTTGAATAGGGATGCGATTGGGAATATTCTTCCGGAAGAACTAAGTCAGCGCTGTTTATTATAGGGTCAATGTCAATGTCTAGGTCATTCTGGTTGGGTTCAACATTGTTATTCTGCTGGCTCATCGCGCAAAGTTCTAAAAAAAAAAAAAAAAAAAAAAAACCAAAAAAAACTCCAAAAAAAATAAATAAAAAACAATATATTACAAGGCCTGATCCAAACTAACGGGCCCAGATACACCACTGTAGATCAAGATCAATAAAAATTGAAAGCAAAGAGTATTATGTGAAGAAGAGTCGCAATATGGAGCACAAAACAGGATAATGTTCGAGCTTATTGATATCAGCGGCAATATAGGAAGACTGCCTGTGTGTATGGGCATACTTTTTTTTTTCGAGAACTTTCCATGCTTGCTAGAGCAGGGTAAGGAATACTTCAGCATGGTGTGCGGGTGAAGTCTCTACATATTCAAAGTTGCAAGCCTAACAACAACGCTACAACTCTAAAGGTAAAGATCCAAGTTATATTACATAGTAAGCTATAGTAAGTGCTCCATAAGACAAAAACAAAATACAATAAAAGGAGCAAAAAATTTCATTATTATCACATAACCTTTGTTTTTTGTGCTAATGGAGCTGCCAAGTCTGTTGCTCTATTCATAATTTGCTCTATCCTAATCTTAAGAATATTTGATGAGCATTCGGCAGTCAAGTCCATAAAGTTGATTTTGGCTTCCGTAGGTCCGATCTTCACAACACCACCAGTTCTTTCTGAGTTTGTAGAAAACGACTCACCAAACTGAGCTCTAAGAAGACCAATAATTCTATGGACTCGCGTTTCTATTGAAGAGTCTCCATGTCTTTCTAGTAGTTTTTGTTTTATATCTTTCTTTTTTTCCTTTACATTTTCCGCTTTCACATCGACTTTGTCCTCACCATCATGACTATGGTCATGGCTATGTATTCTTGATGTCATCTTGACTGACGCAGGAGATGAATCAACAGAAAGCAAAATAGCGATGACAGAATCCGCAATAGTATCATTAATCAATCCACTTGTCCACTGAATGGTACAGATATCTTTTTCTAGTGTTAAAGTGACATCATTCATGATCTTCAATTCAAATTCATCCTCATTATCGTGTAACACTTCGACATAACCAAACATTTGAGATAAATGCCAATGCATCAAATCTCTACCTGAAGTGATTCGGATAGTCTGTCGTTCTTTGACCACAGTAGTAGTCAACCCTGAAAACTCTCTAAGATCATCAACCTTCAACAAATTCAAGTCAAAATTCTTAGATACCAATACACCGGTCATAATGTCACCTGGTTTAGGTTTGACTTCCGCAATGTTTCCTAAAGCCTTAGCCACCCGCATGCCTTGAAATTGAATTCTCAAATCATCGCAATTGCGTGGAGTGAAAACCTTGACTTCTCTTTTAGTTTTTCTAAATTTTGCATATTTCGATAATAATGCTGATTTTAATCTACCCATAGGATTTATTTCCCCGTGGACTAAGATAATATTTTTTGGGCTCACTAGATCAATGAACTGCGAGTTTTGTTCATAATCAACATGTGCAGCAAAAGAAATTTCGTCCACCGAAAGTCTTCTAGGAATCATAATGTCAGGATTGTTGCTTGATGGAATTTCTAATGGTTCCGTAAGAATGGTTTTGGCCATAGTGCCTTCCACGGAATAACCAGTGATAATAAGCGCATTTCTAGGGTCTGGTGCCCATCTTTCCAATAATTCTCTGGATGTACCGTTTTGTAACATACCGGGACTGGCGATTACCACACAAGGCCCAAAGTCCTCAAAGGATTCCAAAGACCTCAATGTTTTGATATATTTGAAATTAAATGGATTCATATTTTCTGTTTTAAACCTTCTTCGAATCTCTTCATTCATCATATTAACATATGTTTTGTATACTGTCATACATTTTCTGGCCAATGCTGAACAGAAATAAATCTCAATATTCTCCAAGTCTGGATTCTCTGACCAATATTCATCAAGCACCAACATCAATTCTTGTGCTCTTCCCAACGCAAAGGTAGGCAATAAAACACGCCCACCGTTCAGTACCGCTCCATGAACAAGTCTGGTTAATCTGTTTTCAGCTTCTTCTCTGTTTTCAAAAGTGGCAATACCAAAAGTTGACTCACAAATAAGGACATCTGGTTTCTCTGGAGGTACTTCTGCAGAATACAAATGACGATCCTTAACTCTAGAATAGTCACCAGTAAATAGAACCTTCAAACCTCCAATCTCAACAAAAAACATCGCTGCCCCCAATACATGACCCGCATGATAAGCAGTAAATTTGATTCCGTCGATTTCCAAGGTCGAATGATAATCAATTGTCTCAATTCTGTCAAATGCATCCGCTAAGTCATCGTCATTGTAAACTGTAGCACTGACCCCTTCACCAATCAGAGTAATTCTCACGAAATCTCCTAAAATCCATCTGAAGATAGCTTTCGTAGGATGTGTCATAAACACTCTTCCCTTGAAATTAGTGTGTTGCATAACATATGGCAAAGAGGCGGCATGATCCAAATGGAAATGACTTATGAGAAGAATATCAACCTTTGATAAGTCATACTCATCATAGAAAGGTAATGCATTCAATCCACTAAACCCTGGATGAACACCCGCATCAAACATCACAGTTTTGCCCTTGAATTCAATAATATGGCATGATCTTCCCACTTCATTACCACCTCCTAAACAGAAGAATCTCAAACTTTCATTGTCATCTGACTACAGTATAAAGTGTGCATTAGTAAAACTAACATCCTAAACAATAATGAAACAAATCTTCTAATCTGAAAACAAAATACATACCTTTGAGTCTACCGATATCATTTCAGTTACTCTTTAAATATTCCTGAAAGAACATTATTATTATTCACTATATTTTTTTTTTTGCTGCGGAGCTATATTTTTGATTTTTCATATTTTACCGAAATATGCTATACGCACACATAGCGACCTTAGGTTTTCAGGCTTTTCCTCAAATAAGAACCCAATACTTACAATTAATAACCAAGACTAAAAAGAAGATGAATAATAGGTAATAATTTTTCGAACATAATAAATGAAAGAAATAATGGTAGTAGAAAAAACAGAACTAAACCAATGAAATAAAACGAAAAAAAAAAAAGCAATAATAAATATTTCTATTTAAAGGGTATTATGATGAGGACAGAAGCCATTTCAATAGGAAATGCTATTGGACTTCTTGACATTCTTGAACATTTGAATTAAATTGTTTCTGTTGACTTCGGCATCGACATCTCTATAGTACTTATTAATGATGCCTTCCAATCTCTTATAGATCAAAATGTATTCAGTTTCAACTTGTTGCCAGATTTTCGTGATGAGCTTGTTTTGAACATACTCAATTTCTCTTTCATCAAGATCCAAGAAAAGTAATTCTTCATCATCTGTAGAATTGCTCTTGCTGAAGTACGCAAAATCACTCTCCACTTTTTTATAATTCATTTGAATCCCCTGGAAAACCTCTGATTTATTATAGAATGTGATCAACTGATGGAAGCTTTCTTTAGAGTAGGCGTTGTTTTTAGTTGGATCAACACTTATATTTCTGGAAGGATTTTTCAACAATGATTCAATGCCATCAATGAACTCAATCATTTTACTCAAGCTTGATTGTAATAATGAATCAATGTAGAAAACCACACATTCCTTATAAATCTTATCGAGCAACTCAGTCCGGAAGTCGCTGAAAATTTCCAAGTTGAGAGGTTCAAATGAACTGATTAAATAATTACTATTAATGATCAAATTAACAGATTTGTTAACATTGGCCTCCTCCTCTTGTCCTTTCTTCATTTTTGGAGGCACACTAGATCTGGTTATTCTCCTGTTTTTCATATTTGGAGAACTGTTCATGATAGATTTGTAAGTGCTTTCAAAGGACTTGATGATATAGTTATTATAATCATTATAAGTCATGTTCAAAATCAGTCTAACTGAACTATCTTCAATAAGCTCTTCAGGCAAGTTTGTCAAAGTCAAAGAACTTTCAAGAAATTTGACTATCTGAACATAGGACTTAGTAACAAATAGCAAACCAATCTGTTTGTCGATTAAAAGACTAGAGTTTAAATTGTTGACAAAAATTTTGGTTTGTGCCTGATTGTAACTGAACCAGCTATTTTTGAATCTATTAGAAACCTTTTTCAAATAACTTGCAATAACGAAATCATTATTCAGCTTAGCCATTTGTTGGATGTTATGTTCAAGGCTTAATACAATAGCAGGAGATATTTGGCAATTTTCAGATGAGAAATTGATCATATGCTTGATAATCATTTTTATTTCAGGGGAGAAGATATTTTCAATCAACAATGTTGACTTGTTTTCTTCTGTATCATCTCCATAACCGGTATCATGGTTTTGCTTATTCATAATTCGATATGTGTCTTTCTTTTCCAAGAATGAGGTCACTCTGTCTTTTGGATTTTCAAAAACCTTCAAATAATCTTCCAAGCTCATTTCATTCAATGATGAATAATGGAAGAAATCAGCAATAAAGTTCTGCTGTTGAGCAATCAAATCTTGCAATAACTTAAGAATACCATAAGTCGTGTCAAAAATTGTGGCGCATAGTTTAGAATCGAATATCTTGATCACATTTCTTCTGGTAACTTTCTCGTTTGGATTAATTGTGAGATTGGATCTAGTGTCCCTGTAATCAAAAGAAAAGTTGTATTTATGATCCCCAAGACACTCTTTTAAAGAACGGGTGTGGAAGCTCAAAGAATTTTCAATAAATTGATAGAATGATCTTCTTGAGTATCTTTGATAAACATCTGTAATAGTAAAGAATTTATCCAGAGAAATTTCTTTGGCATACAAGACAAAACCTGCATAAATAAGTAAAGAGGAAAAATGAGTATTTAAAGTCTTGATTATCCATTGAGTGTCAATCAGCGCATTCGTTTTACCAAACGCTTGGATGCTAATGTTATCAATCTCATTGAAAACAGAGCCAAATTCCTTAGACAAGGAATTTTGAACGCCGGTAAGGAAGCCCTGACTGTATTGTTCATAAACTCTGTTACGCTCGGTTAAGGCTCTCATATTCCCAAGATCATTTTCAATTAAATCCGCGCTCTTAGATTTGGCACCTCCAGCCCCTCTAATGGTTTTCAAAGCAGAATAAAGCCCACGTAGAACTTTTTCAATGGTAATAATGTTATTCTCATTTCTGGAAATTTGATAAGTTGTCAACACTCTTAATTCTTCAGAGCTCAAACTAACATTGCTGAGAATATCTTTCAATTCATTCCACAATATTTTCTTATTAGCGGTGGTGACTTGTAATCCTGAAGATTGGTTTTCAATAAAAGAAATCTCTTCACTAAAACCATCCAATTCCACCTGAAAGAAAGTTAGCATTGGGTCTAATTTTTCACATTGCTGAATACTTTCGTCGATGTATTGGTCAATGGCACCAAAGTTCGCAGATATATTGATCAATGAGTTGATAGACTCGTACTCAGTCTTCAACAACGTTCTCATCAATTTTTGGGTAACCTTTTTGGAGTCATCTCTACTATTCCATTCAATTTCCTCGAATAGTTCTTCTAGAGGCGTTGACTCATCCCTTCTGCTCATGGAAATTCTCTTGTTATTAGCTGCTGTCTTATTATCCTCAATAATATTATCATCATAAACACCATAATTTTCAATGTCCCCGACATCTTTATTGTCACTCTTGTTGTTGCCAGCGTCGTTGCCAGTATTATCAAGATCATCATCGTCATCATCATCATCATCATCATCATCATCATCATCATCATCATCATCATCATTATAATATTTTCCAGCTGGAACATTTCTAGCAAAATCGGAATCGCTGGTGGTCGTACGAATGATAGTAGGTGGGGGAGGCATCGAAGATACATCGGGAGAAGCACGGGTTTCACCGAATAAATTGGAGCTGCTCTTTTTTAACTTCATGCTTGGCTTCTTGTTTAGAGATCTTTGCTTGTAAATTTCATTCATCACAACGGTTGAGTCATCATTATCTTCACGGTCTGTATTTTTTCTATGAATGGAGTTCCGTGGAGATGTACTTTTGAACTCCACATCCAAAATAGAGGACCTGTTCGATTTAACAGTAAGAGAATTAGGGTTAGCTTCCGAGAAGCTCGAGTGAACTGGGGAATCAAAAATTTTTCCTGGTGAAAGCATATTCTTTGACTGGTTAATGGCCCCATCAATGCCATTGTTATCCACACTATTAAGTTCATTTTTCAAGAATCCCCTGTCAATACCTTCACTACTGCGGTTTAGAATATCATTCTTGAGGGCTGATCTGGAGTTTTCGCTAAAAGTGTTGACTTGAGGTGAAGATGACTTGAAAGAAAGGGATTGAGAAGTATTCCTTGATTTAGAATCAGATAAATTCATCAAGCTTGGTGATTTAAATGCTAAAGGAGGTGGATTTTTAGTAGAGTCCATATCATATGCCTTTGCGCTTTTTGGTGCACCAAAATGTGAAATACCGCTACTATTGGTATTGATCTTTGAAAGTGACGGCTTGTTTGACAAGTTGCCCATGCTTTTGCTTGGTGGTATGGCCTGCTTTTGTTGTTGTTGCTGCTGCTGCTGCTGTTTTTGCTGATGTTCCTGCTGCTGCTGTTGCTGCTCATGTAATTTCATTTTTTGGAGAGATGCTAATGATTTTTTTGGAGCAAGAGCTGGGGGATTACTTTTCATAGTTTCAGAAGTGTAGTTCTTTTGGCCATGAGGTAATGCTGATTTATTATCATTTTGGTTATAATTTTTAGTATTATTAACATTAGTTTGATTATTCCCACTATTAACACCGCTTAAAGCGATATAACTATTATCTCGAACAGTGATAGGGGAAGGTAAGCTATTTTGTGGATTAATAGGAGTGACAGGGGAGGCGACACCATTATTTGATATCATGGAGTTTTTGTTATTACTACTACTGTAATTTGAATTGGCAACAGAGGTTCTAGAGTTGGTGCCCATATTCCCAAACGCGGGACCATGCGAATCAAAGGTTGGAGTATCATTGGTGTAACGTAAAGTAGCAGGTCTTCCATTATTACCGAGTTTAATGATGTCAGCAAACGCACTTTTATCAAAGTTAACCAAGACAGGCAAGCCGCCCCTGGTGAATTTGTGGAAAATGTTGCAAATACTTTTGATGAAAACCGTTCTTTCTTTGGCAGTATTAGTCTCCCAATAATAAGGTTTTCCCAAAGTTACAATCAACCCACAATCTGTACCATTAACGATCTGGATCTCCGATAGTTCATCCAAACTCCAAGTCCTTCCAATTTGAAATGAACCGTTTGGATTTTCTCTACCTTTATGCAATCTCACAGTTCCGGATCTTTTCACCGCCAACGAAAGGATTCTGGTCTTCTTGTGAATGTGCAGCGCATTTGGAGGAGGTCTGGACGATGGGTAGTGAGAATCTTCGATAATTCGAACGTGGGTGATATATGATTCATGGAGAGTGCCGTCTGGTTCATACTTAGAAAAGCAGAACCTGACCAATTTCTGCTTATCTTGCTCATACTGCTGAGCTAAGTTCACACCCGACATATTAAAGCCTCAGATGTTTTTATATTCTCCTTCCAATCTTATATTTCAAATAAGTTTAGCTGGGATCAAAAACTTTGAATGTGGAGAAACATTCATTCACCACTTCAAAGCAAAATTGGAAGCAAGAATAATGCGAGCAAAAAAGAGTTCCAAAAAGAATTGGTTAAAATTTCGGAAAGCACCTGTTTTTAAAAACTCCGAACCTTATGGCTTATCCCGCACTGATGATGGTAGTTAGGCAATCAGTAATGTTAGATGATCTTGTTGTCTTTTTTATGTAGTTGCAATGATCCAGCGTGTTACTCGAGCTGCTGTGCGCGCTTGATATTTGCAGCAGGGTAAGAGTTGGGAAAAGGAACCTAACAAAGAATCTAGTTCCATAACCAATAGTTTTTAGGAACGCACAACCCAGTATAATGAATAACATTATTCCTTCCTTTAAATCTTGTGAAGAAGGAGCAAGAGAAGATGAAATAAAATAATAATGAATTAGAGATTGCCTCAGCTTTTGCATGGTGTTAAATACCCCCTTTATGATTTATCATATCACCGAGGGTTGAAACGTGATAAAAATACCCAATTCCGAGGACGTCAGAAAAATTTTTTTTTTTTTATTTTGAGCTCATCTCAACATACACCGCTTATACAAGGTGATCTCATCAAAGGAACCGACAGTATAAAGGAAGAAATGTCTGACCTTGAATTAGATGAAGTTGATAAATATCATGAGAGCCGTCTAAAGGTATCAAAGGGCAACAGGTACCAAGACGGCTACTCTTCGGAGGAGCTTAGTGACGATGAAGTCTTGAATATTTCTGAAAACGAAAGCGAAGACAGTTCAGATGACGATGATGACTTGAAACAAGGCAATGACAAAGAAGAAAGTGATGATGAAAACTGGGGAGGTAAAGAAAATATTTACGGTGGTGATGATATTGATGCCATCAACAATAAGGAGGAGGCCGAAGAATTCGTTAAGGAATCTCTTAGATTGCAAAAGAAGCACATGGAAGACTTGAATATGGAAGATTATTTTGACAATGAGCTTATGAGTGAATGGAAAAAAGAAGCTGTTTCATATGAAGATGATATGCTGAGCAATAAAGATAGCCTTAAACAGCAGCAGAAGTTACAAGAGATTGTCACTGGGCAAAATTTCAATAATTTAAATCAGGAAGCTAAAGAAAACTTTATAAAGACAACCTTTCCAGAATATTATCCTCTTTGCAGAGAATTCAGCACATTATCCAACTCGTTGTTCCAATCTTTGCAGGATAAAATTAAAGCCAATGAGGCTTCAAAGGTCGATGAAGTGAAGTTTTTGGCTTTGTCGACTTACCTTGGTTCTATTATGAATTATATCAATATACTTGCGTCGATGATGAAGAACGCCAGTGATGAAACTTTGAGTATGAAGGACCACCCGATCATGGAAACCATTTTGAGTTCTAGAGAAGCATGGAACCAGGCCAGTGGATTAAAGAATGTTATTGATGTCGATTCTGAAATTGATGCTGAAAGTATGTGTGAAGAAGAAGAGGTAGAACCAGAGTATGTAAATGAAGGCCAAGAAATCGAAGAGGAAGATACAGAATCAGAAGAAGAAGAAGAAGAAGAAGAAGAGGAAGAAGATCTAGATTTGAGTAAATTGAAACGCCGTGATGTTAAGAAACGTTCAGTTGTTCGTACATCGGACAACATGGAAGGTGGTATTGATGATATTGATGTTGATGAAAAGAAATCACGTAAGAAATCCTTGCGTTTCTACACCTCCAAAATTGATCAACAAGCCCTCAAGAAAGACGCCAAGTTTGCTGGTGATGAAGATATCCCATATAAAGAACGTTTGTACGAACGTCAACAGCGACTCATTGAAGAAGCCCGTAAGCGTGGGTTGGACAAGAGTGATGCCGCCACTAACTTGGATGGCGCTGATTATGATTCAGGTGAAGAAGCCCAAGCCAAGGAACTTAATAATGAGTATGATGACTATTACAATTCCGTGAAGTTTGCCCGTGAAGATAAACGCCACAAGAGACAAGAAGCTCACCAAGCAGCAGTTAAGGCTGCCAAGGATGGTAAGTTGGCGGAAATTATGGCTGATGAAAATGTTGGTGCTGAAGGCAAGAGAGCCATTAGTTACCAAATCTTAAAGAATAAGGGTTTGACTGTTAAACGTAAGAAGGAGGTGAGAAACTCAAGAGTCAAGAAGAGAATGAAGTATGACCAAGCCAAGAAGAAACTTAAGTCCGTCAGACAAGTCTACCAAGGCCAACAAGGTCCATATGGTGGTGAAGCGACTGGTATTAAGAAGAATTTATCTAGAAGTGTCAAATTTAAATAGGTTTATCATTATGTATTATAAAATTTTTGACAAAGTCTTTGATAGTTTGATATTCAAAATTGTAGTTAGAAAGTAATCATAAATTGCAATTATCCGTTTTACTGATTTTTCATAGACTAAAACACATAATAATATTTTTTTTTAAATCATTAAATATATAAAGATGAAACACAACATACGCATAAATAAAATTTAAAACACAAACACAGTAGAAAAAAAAAGATAAACAAAACATGCTAAAAATAGAAACAAGCATTATCTAATGGATCACAACTACTAAATCACCTGCATCAATCATATCACCATTTTGGTGAAGAATCTTTAAAACCTTACCAGATTTTGGAGCAGTGACAGTCATTTCTGTCTTCATGGCTTCAACAACAATCATACCTTGACCATGTTCAACAGTGTCACCAACAGAAACCAAAGGCTTCCAGAATCTACCAGAGTATTGTGAATAAACCATTTCAGCATCTTCTGGATAAGATTCTTCTTCAACTTTTCTTGGAGCAGAACTTTCCATCAATTCTTGGTTAGAGATTTGAATCAAGGTCTTGAATTCCTCGAGCTTTTCTCCAATCTTCTTAGATTCTCTCACTTTTTCGATCTCGGCACTATGTTCTTGGATCCATTCCATATATTCCCTATGATCAAAAACAGAATCTTCAATATCAATCTTGAATTTACCATTGTTGGTTTGTTCGGTCAACACTTCAAGTTCTTCCTCACTAACTGGATAGAATTCAATTTGATCGAATGGAGTCAATAACCAAGGTTGCTCCTTACCATCAGCACCAGTACTATGAGCACCAAGAGACAACTTATCCCAAATTGGAATGGTTCTACCAATCAATTGATAACCACCTGGAGATTCCATGGTATAAATACACATGTACATCCCACCAAGACCAACAGTACCATTTGGAGTAAAAGTTCTGGATGGATTATATTTGGAGCCGAGCAAAGGCAATGGGAATCTTCTAGCGGTCAATTCTCCTTGCAATGGAATGGCACATGGAGCACCAAGGAACACATCACCAAGACCCAAAACCAAGAAACGGGCGGCATACATCAAATCACGAACATCTTGCTTGGTCATTCCATTAATCTTGGCCACAAAGTCAACGTTATTTGGCAACCAAGGAGCAGAAGCACGGATGGTTTCTTGGTATCTCTTAACAGCAGCGAGAGTTTGCTTGTCTTCAAAAGCCATTGGTAACTTGATGACCTTAGATTTCACCGACCATTTGTTAACAAATAAAATCTCTCTTTCATAAGCCAACAAAATTTCAAGCAACTTCTTTTGGTGAATTTTGGCACCATCATACTCAATAAGAACGGAACGAACACCTTGAGACATTTCAACAATACCCACAGTCTTATGGTTTTCAACCATGGTGATTAAACGATTGACACGATAACTCAAATTCAAATCCATATTATCATTACCATATTCCACCAAAATGTAACGGTCACCAGCTTGGCGATATACAACCTTTGGATTCTTGGATGATTGTTCAAGTTTGTACAACACTGGATCTTCAGGGGCGGTCTTGTAATCAGCAAGGGCCAATGGGAACTCACCAGCAAAATTCTCAAGAGATTCGTCTTGCTTGATCTTCAACTCTCTAGCAGAATCATAGGAAATTGGAATGAATTTAACAGAATCACCAGGTCTGACTTGACCAACTTTCCACATTTCAGCTTCAGCGACCACAGCATGACAAACAAAACCACCAAGAGAAGGACCATCACAGGTCAAGATAACTGGTTCATCACCAGTAAAATTGATAGCACCCATAGAATAGACATAATCATGAGCATTGGAAGGATGTAAACCACCTTCACCACCATCCAAACGAGCCCATTTTGGTTTTGGACCAATCAATCTGACACCAAAACGGTTGGAATTGTAATGAATCTTCCATTCATCATTAAAGAAAGTTTCAACAAATTCTGGCTTGAAAATATCTGGAGCACCATGAGGACCACAAGTAACACCAATTTCCCAAGTCTTCGTTTCCAAGTCTGGAATGAGAGTTTTTGGTAAGGCAGCAGGCTTGGCAACCGGTCCTGGCAAGCTATTGGCAGATAATTGAGGTTGACCCAAAAACAAAACATCACCAAACTTAAGAGTACGGCCATTATAACCACCCAAGGAACCAAGAGCAAAAGTCGAACGGGATCCCAAGTACTCAACAACATCAATACCATTACGAATAGCAAGGTAAGCACGACAACCAGATGCTAATTTACCGACTTCCAAGACAGCACCTTTAGCAACGGTAATAGGTTCATGCATATTAACGGAAACACCATCAATTTTGGCATTGACTTTACCACCAGCAATGGCAACCACAGATTCATGGTGGAATTTAATGGTTGGACCAACAAGAGTCATTTCAATACCTGGAGCATGTTCATGGTTACCAACAATTCTGTTAGCGGCACGGAAAGAGTAGTTATCCATTGGGCCAGATGGTGGAACCCCAATACGCCAGTAACCAGTTCTACCAGGATAATCTTGAACAGTAGTATAAGCACCAGGGGCAAGGATTTCAATAGCATGGGCATCGTACTCATAGGAATCCAAAATCTTGGTGTGGAACTTCACGTTAGCAAAAAGTTCAGAAGAGGCAATAGAACGCAAGTAATCGACATTAGTAACCACACCATGGACAACAGTTTCTTCTAAAGCCTTGTTCAATTTCTGAAGAGCATCAGCACGGTCCTTTCCATGAACAATAATCTTGGCCAAAGTTGGATCGTATTCAGAACTAATAGTGGTACCTTTAGTGACCCAAGTGTCAACTCTAGCAAATTCTGGGAACTTAACTTCAGTGATTTGACCTGGAGATGGTCTGAAGTTCTTCACAGGATTCTCAGCATACAAACGAGCTTCCATAGAGGCACCACTAACCTTTAGTGATTTCTTTTGCTCAGCCAAATTTGGAGCGGCATCATCAGCAATGTAAATCATCCATTCCACAAGGTCAAAGCCGGTAACCATTTCGGTGATTGGATGTTCCACTTGCAATCTAGTGTTGACTTCAAGGAAATAGAACTCATCACGTTGAGAGTCATAAATGAACTCCACAGTACCAGCACTTTTATACTTCATCAGTTTAGCTAAATTTTCTGCTGCAGCATGTAAACGTTCTCTGGTGGCCTCAGGTAAATTTGGAGCGGGGGTTTCTTCAATGATCTTTTGGTTACGACGTTGCAATGAGCAATCTCTTTCACCTAAAGCAATGGCACCACCAAACCCATCGGCCAAGATTTGAACCTCAACATGACGGGAGCTTTCAATAAAACGTTCAATGAAAACACCAGAATCACCAAAATAGGATTTCCCTTGATGTTGAACAGTTTCAAAAATACGTTCAATGTCGTCGGGAGAATCAACTTTTTGAAGCCCGATACCACCACCACCAGCAGTAGACTTGATCATAATAGGATATCCGATAGTTTCAGCAAACTCTTTAGCTTCCTTAGAGTCCTTAATCAACCCAGAACCTGGAACTAATGGAACCTCGGCAGCGGCAGCAATTTCTCTAGCAGAATGTTTGAGACCAAGCTTTCTAATAGCATCACCGGAAGGACCAACAAACACGATACCTTCAGCGGCACAACGATCAGCAAAATCAGCATTTTCAGACAAGAAGCCATAGCCTGGAATAATTGCTTCAGCGCCAGTTTTCTTGGCAGCAGCAATGACTTTATCGATGTCAAGATAAGTTTCTGCGGCAGTGGTACCTTTCAATGCAACTGCGAGGTCGGCAGTTTCGACATGTTTTGAATACTTATCAGGATCAGAGTAAATAGCAACGGACAAGATTCCAAGTTTTTTCAAAGTCTTGGTGATTCTAACAGCGATTTCCCCACGGTTAGCGATAAGCACTTTCTTAAATGAAACCTTCTTAGCACCGACAAATCCAGTTGTGTTAGACTCTAAGGATTGGACATATTTTTTGAAAGATCCAAAACTGGTAATATCAACTGAACCTTTGGCGGTATAGCCGGATTCTTCACAAATGAAGGATTTAACCCATTTACCCTTAGATGTTTCAACAGATCCAATACCCAAAGGCTGAGGAACCATACTAATGAATTCACCAAATCTTGAACTTGGAACGGAATAAATTTCAATTTCGATATTGGCACCACCAACATCCACTCTTCTTAGCCCTGGTTTGAGGACTGGTCCAGTTTTTGGTAAAGCATAAAGCTTGTACTCCTTTGATGTTGTGGTTGCTTCAACAAAGGTAGCATTGACCTTGTCAAGTTGCCAGTTCAAAGGCAATCCCTTAAGATGAGCACCAACCACGGCCAATTCAATAGAGGTTGATGATTCACCAGCAATCTTCTGTTGAATGGCATAGTCAAGATGGTCACCTGTACCAACTGTTTTATGTTTAATACCACCAATGAATCTTGATGGATGGATCTTGGTCAAATATTGTTGGGCTAAATCAAGAAGAGCATAATCAGTAAAAGTATTACCTAATAAAGTGACACCAAATGGTAACCCATCAGGACGGAATCCAGTTGGGATGGATAACGCAGCAAGGTCAGCCAAGTTAACGAAATTGGTCCAAGTTCCTTGATAAGAGTTAACCTTGATTGGCTCATTTTCTAAATCTTTGAGGGTTGGATTTAATGGGGCAGTTGGGACTATAAAGACATCAAATTGCTCAAGAAGAGATTGTTTGACATCTTGTAAGATGGTTTGACGTTTGTATTCATAATTAAAGGCATCTTTTGCGTCAAAGTTCTTTGCGGTTTGGACAATTTTGTAAACGGTTGGGTCAAGCGATTTTGGATTTGGATTTGATTCGTAAAATTTTTCAAGGGCAGCGTAACGCTCAGCGACCCAAGGTCCTTCATAAAGACACTTAGCAAGATCAAGTAACTTTGTGAAATCAACAGTAGAGATCTCGACATTTTCCAAAGTTTTAAATTCACTAATTGCTTTGGCAAACAATTTTGGATTTTCGGATTCACCGTACCATGGCAAGTTTCCAGGAATGGCAATCTTTATTTTTTGATTTGGACCAGAATAAAATTTGAATAATGGGTTTTCTGGCATGGCACGGGAGTAGCAATCGTTTGCAATATCAGGTTTCGCCAATAAATTGAAGGCGTATTGGGCATCACTCAAGTTTAAGGCAAAAATGGAAACCACATCAAGAGATTTGCAGGCCGGTATCACCCCGCTACAAGATAAAGCTCCACGAGACGGTTTAACACCAATCAAGTTGTTTAACATTGCAGGGACACGACCAGAGCCAGCAGTATCGGTTCCCAAGGAAATTGGAACAATACCACGGCCAACAGCAACGGCAGAACCAGAAGATGAGCCGCCAGATACATGTTTCTCACTAAAGACACTAGTTGGTCTACCGTAAGGGGATCTCACACCCACTAGACCAGTAGCAAACTGATCCAAATTTGTTTTGCCAATGACAATTGCACCATAAGATTTTAGGAGTTTGACAACGGTGGCGTCTTCAGTAGGGGTAAATTCGTAAGCTGGACAAGCACCAGTTGTTGGGAACCCGCGAACGTCAATATTGTCTTTTACTGCCACTGGGACACCGTAAAGGGGCAATTTTTCTTTATTTGATTTGGATTGCAAAATATTCCATTGGTGGATGATGGTTTCTTCGTTGGCGATGGAAATCCAGACAGGAGCTTTAGCGCTGGATGCGAATGTGACGATATCTAACAATGCCTGGAGAGAGGTTTCTGGAACTGAATTGGCATGAAATTTCAACCAGTCTTGGATAGTCCAGCCTAAAGTTGCGGACATTATAGAGAAGGGGATTTGTGAAGAAATATCAGGTGGAAGAACTGAGTGGAAGAACTAAGTGGTAGTAGTGGAGAAGGGGATTGGAAATTAATGATTTGGGAGGTAATTTGTGTTTTTTTCTAATGGTGGGAAAGAAAAATAATAAGAATTGAAATAGAATTATTTCATCTGTCTGGGAATATCGGGAGGATCAGAGGTTGTCTTTATATATTTCCAAAAAACCCAGCAAATAAGTGACAAGTGAAAACGCACTGATAAGGTCACCTGCCTCGGGCTGCCGACGCCAGAATTTCGGCGAGACTCCTTCCCGACTACACCAAGGATCAAGACAGGAAGGGAGGGCCGCCGGTCTGGACAACACGAAAACAAAAGGAAAAAATCGTAGGCGAAAGGTAATACAAGATATTTTATGATGAGCCGTTAGTTACTACAATGCCCAGAGAATACTTTGATTAGGGGCGAAAATAGTGATGTTTATCATTGGTTTTCCTTTGACGTTGATGCAACGTTTCACTGGGTTTTTCACCAAGTTTATTGAGCAGGCCAAATATCTTTGTGCGCGGTTGAGACAACTGGAACCCCGGACAGGGTAAACGTTCAATGTCCACGTGAATTCGGATACCATGGCTGACTGGCTGGCTGGCTTGTCTGAGGAAGCTAATGAGTGTGATAATAAGACAGTTTTAAATAATGTGATTTTGTACTATGCTTAGGTATAGGGCAGCTTCTACACCAGACGTTCTTGCTATTCTTGTTTGCGACTCCACTGGGACCTGGCGGCTTTTGGGGGTACCCAAAGAGGAAAGTGTCCCCATGCCGGCGAGAGTGAATCAGTAAGAGCCGGGTGATGGTGGTGGGCCGCCGGTTATCGCTGAGATCAAAGGTGGTCGATAGTGGCGGTACCATCGATGACGAAATGCCGGTGCATTTATTGTTGTCTCCATGTATGGCTACCAGCCCGTGAACCTTGATCTCAACACGGGAAACCCCGGCTCCAACACTTTTTTCTCTCATATACATATATGTGTGAATACACATTTGTTAAATCTGGTTAGTGAAGCTCGTGCTCATAACCTTCATTTTTTATATGTATTTTATTATTACTTTATTACTTTCTTCCCTTTAGATAGATTTGAGAAGACATGGAATTGAACCTTAATTTATATTTATTATTTGTTCCTTTATCTTATCGATAGAGCTTGTCCTTATTATCTTGACCCCGAAAGTAGATACACTTATAACTCGAATACATTATCTTGAGTGATTCGGTTCAGTTAGCTACCCGGTCTAGTTCTATTACGAAAGGTACCAGCTACAAAATGACAACAGAAAAGGAAAGGGATGAAGAGTTGACTTCTTAATCCTATATCGATACTTATCTTCACTTGATCTCGTGTTAGATATGTGATGAGAAGATCAGATGTTATCACCCTACTTGGTCTCTAACTATCTGATAGAACACTCAACTCAAACAAGTGACTCGTATTTAACAACTTGTTATTAGGCTGAATTAACAGTTATAAATCAATGAAGGTAAATGTATTAAATGAATAATAATAGTGGAATTGGTTGTTGTCTTCTAATATCAATAAGGAAGACCAATAATAATAAACAACAAAATAATTTAGCACGATAAAATGTAAAGTAGGGTGATCATATTCCTACCAGTTTCGTATCGCATTGTGTAATATTAACTTTAGCATTTACCTGGTGTTCTGGCAAGCGGGATAAGCGGGAGAAAATCCATAAATATTAAGAGTTGCATTGTATATACGAACTGTGATTTGGAGTCACTTGTGCATCTCATCTGTTGAACGTTTCAAAATCAGTTTAAATAAACCATTGACTCTTTCGACACGAGAGTTTGCTTGTGATTAGGATTGATTGATTCGAAAATTCCTATGATCGCTATGTGGTCTGTTGCAACAGTAACAGCAGAACAACTGTAAATAGAAAATGCAATATTACATGGAGGTCGTTCCTAAAACTATTACAACCAAGAATCTCTTCAATACACTCAATAAATATTATATATTACGGCAGTAAGAAGATGGAGACCGTAATGGCTTCTCATTTTCCTTATTGCTATTATTAAAAGAAATGTCTAGGAAAACCTGTTGATTAGCATACCGTTCTCAAAGATCTCTTAGGGGTAGGAATATATTGGTGGGACATTTCTTTTTTCCATGTATTCATTATCAATAACAATCATCCAAGTTAGCTTATTGTTCTTTTGTCTTCTTTCTTTCATAAGCTCAATTAACGATAATGGTACGAATCACATTAGTGTTTGTATTTCACCCCTATTTAAACTATCGTCCAATATATTATATTTATAATAATAGAGACCTCTATGAGAATAGTAAAAATGTAGGAAAAATCTAAGAACCTATTGGCTGTTTAATTATCAATACCTATTGAGGATCCTGAATTCTACAAGAAGTTCAATTCCTTGTTCTTTTCTTCCAGTGGTATGTCAGTCATTCTTCCGTCCATTAGATGTCCATATAGTGCCTTTTACTAATGTTTTGATAGAAGATATTTCATTATTTCGTCATTTGTACTTTGCTTGTTGCATCTGCAAGTAGAATTGGAACCTTTTTCAAGCGAAGATATGAAATGAAGAATTTCCCTTTCTGATGTAAAACATCAGAGGTTTAGCAAATGAAGAGTTTAATGAAACCCAGGAAATCCCAACTGTATCATTTTCAGTCCGTCTAATCTCCATTATTATTTCAGTATTACCTATGAAAAGAAACTCTTAATCTCCTCATGAGATTCTGAAAAGTTTTTCATAGATTTCTGCCAGGTATTCTGCTACAACCATCACAACTCATAAGTCAGTTGAGAGAGCCTGTAGAAACTTTCTATGAAAAAAAAGTCATCTATGTGATCAAAAAAAAATAAATAATTTATTGTCAAATATTACCAGCATAGATATTCGCTGGCACAAATTGCAGATTTGTATGCTACAATAGACAAACACACAAGAAAGCTTTCATTAACCATCGTTGGTGTCATTTTGCAAAGGTAAAAAACGTTCAAATCCATGCTAAAATGAATCCAGCAAATAGATTGCCAAAAAAAACCCATCTCTAATG
This sequence comes from Saccharomycopsis amapae, assembly GCA_031125765.1. Classification (NCBI taxonomy): domain Eukaryota; kingdom Fungi; phylum Ascomycota; class Saccharomycetes; order Ascoideales; family Saccharomycopsidaceae; genus Saccharomycopsis; species Saccharomycopsis amapae. The sequence goes on from JASTVC010000016.1 coordinate 136,053, forward strand.
GCCCTACTTTTTGACTGATCTCATATCAACACAATTCATTTACAGTTTTCCTTTTCTTGCATACACTTTCCATCTTATCATTAATAATATTATCATCATATATTACAAATAGTAAGCATATTAACACAGCTTTTAGAATATACATATATCAATTATTTCTTGATAATGGCAGCTCTTTTCTTCCTTAATAAACTCAATTCACTTCTCATGGTCACATAACCCAAATGAATCTTCCCAGTAAAGTGATCTGCAAGTCTTCTATCACTATCTAATCGCGAAAGATACGCACCACAAACCGAGCATACTTCTAATTTCTGTTGGTTTGCCTGACCAATCTTATCGGTGATTTCCCTTACCGATTTACTAAATTTGTTCCGCTGCTCCAATAATTCGTTCAATTTATTGGATTCGATTAAAGCTTTCACCAACTGCCCTTTCTTTGTGAGTAGGTCCACTTCCTGGGTCACCAACCCAATTCTAATATCCATATTATCAAGATCTTTTGTGATCTTATCGATTTTCTGTTGTTCTTCTGGAGTATGGCGAAGGTTGTCTTCGGCCACCACAATCTTATGGGCCACTTCATTGATATGGTATTCCAAATCTTGCATATAGTCGTACTCGAATTCCTCAATCATTCTTTTAATTCTCTTGTCATCTTCAGTCAACTTGCCACTGGCCTCCAAATGCTTTTCATAGTTCCGTTTCTCTGATTCGTATTGTATTTTGTATTTCTCCAAGTGGATTCTTTTGCAACGACCCATATCTTCTTTTGTTCCTGAAAATAGGTCATGGGGGCAGGTGCCCACTAGGAAAGATTTGCAAATTCTGTTATCAAATAGATTAAGTTGTTGACTTCTCGATGGTCTGTATGATGATTGACTGGGAAGATTATAAAGGTTGTCCCTGCCAAAAAGCTGTTCCAAAACAAGTCTCTGTTCAGCAGCCATCTTGATATTACTAACTGATGATATAGTATAATGTCGATTAAACTGATCGAACTAATGGCATGTATGTGAAGATAATATTTTTTTTTGTGTTTTTGATTGCCCGGTGTGTTTGAAAAAAACCAAGAAAAAAAAACTACCCCATCGTTATCCGTAAACTGGGACACTAAGAAGAACGAGAATTAGTAGTAGTAGTGGGAGAGGCGAGAATAAAGAAAGAAAGAAAGATATATATATACCACGGAGAACCACCCAAATATGCCAGCCCAACCTACGATATTTTCACGTTATTTCACTGCTGTGGCCAAGGCATCACCAATAGTGTTCAATGTTCTTCTTGCCGCCCATATCGTCTCATCTTATACGTATGAATACATTGCCTCTTATGGTGATTCGATGCTTCCGACCCTCCATTCCTTTAGTGACTATCTAGTGATATCTAAGGCTTACAGAAGAGGAAAAGGCATAACAACTGGGGACATGGTGTCATGCTGCAAACCCACCGAACCGATGAGCCGAGTTTGCAAGCGAGTGACGGGGATGCCTGGAGACATAATTCTCGTTGATCCTTCAAAGTCCTCGATATATACCAACTTCAGTGAATATATCAAAGATAATGCCGTATCGAATAAAGTAAATTTGGGAGTGAAGGATCTCAGAGACGCCACCACCGACGAAACCAGTCAATGGGTTGATGAATTAGAAAGCACTTTGGTCAAAAACAAGACATACCAGGAAAAAAGCAGCACGACGCATAATCAATTCATAAGAATTCCAGAAGGCCATTGCTGGTTGACAGGGGATAACTTGAACAACTCTTTGGATTCGAGAGTCTACAATATGGTACCATTGGCTCTAATAAATGGGAAAGTGGAATACGCGGTTTACGTCTCGTCTCCATGGAAATGGTGGACTTGGGATATTAGGAAAATTGAGAACATTTACAAAGATAAGGAACAATAAAGTAACTGCTTCATCCATGTATTATAGAGAAAAGTCACTGTTGTTGGCTTTAGACAATAAATAAGCGACAATGATTATGATAAGAATATTGTGAAAAAAAAAAAAATTACCATTTCAGCATACGATTGTTTTTCTGTCTGTCTATTATATTCTATCTACGAAAATTATTTTTAAAAATGTGTTATAACATATGTTTCTCTTTTCTTGTATTTATTGATAGAAAAAAAAAAAAAAAGAAAAAGCATTATAAAACTTTTTTGTAGTGACATATATAATAGCTTTCATGTTTTGCTTGTTTTTTAATTTTTTTTTTATTTTTAAGAAAAATTACTACTGTACAAATCTTCAAGCCTTACCATCTTGGACCTTCTTTTGCAATAAACTTCTAAACACTCTTGATCCAAACCAAACACTTGGACCAGCCAAAATGGCAGTTTTGAAAATCAAATTGAAGATCGAGTCTCCAAGATAGTATTGAATGAAGAACGCTTCAAATGCAACGATAGAGCCGATGAAAGCGATCTTATAAATGCCATAAAATACTGGTTCACCACTGGCGGCGCCGAAATTCTTCAAGTTGACGGTACCATGGGCCAACAAAGTCCCGACAAACCACAAGAATGATGCACCAATCAACAGAATGAAGAAGGTGGCAATAACTGGGCTGACTTGCTTGTCAGGAGATCTGAAAATGTGAAGGATTTCTGGCTTGACGGTGGTTCTTGAAGGTTCAGAGTAATTTTTAGAAAGTTTCTTTGCCAAGGAGCTTGCAAATTTAAGGGATCCAATCTTCTTGATCACTGGAGAATTGATGGCATAGTCTCCCAATATTATACTGACATCAAGAGCTGGTTCTTCGCTATTAGTTTCGAAAAACAATAAGTTCTTCGAAATTTCATCGACGGCAATGGAAACACTTGCCGCGTTTTTGGAATTGAATTTTGGAATGAACGATTGTTCCAACGACGAGTCTTCTCGGGATAATACCACCACCACTTGGTTTGGTCTGTAAGGTTCTTTGCCTTCTGGGTCCAATACCGAGAATTTGAAATCTATGGAATCTTTATCGGTGGTAATGGACACGGGGGTTTCTATTGGTTCACAACAAGTGAATTTCTCAGATTTGGCACCGACGGAAACCACACCATTGTGAACTTTGAAACCCACGGCGACGTTTAAAAGACACACGAAGAAAAATAAAGATTTGATCGTCGAAAGCATTGTGTTTCAAGATTGAGGATGGAATGGGTAATGTCACTGATGATGGAATCCTCCTCAGCCTCTGATAAATTCATGCCAAAGGATTTTGTGTCTGGGAAAAACAGCGTGGTTACAAACAACCGTAGTCACCCGGACTAGAGTGGCTTTTTATATGAACATGGATACATTGGGCAATATTATTAATATTGGATATTAAGAAGGCTAAGATATTAATAATCTCTACAATCTCTTTGATTCTATAGTATTTAGATAGTTTTATGCAAACAAACTTGGAAAATCACGCACAACCGAGTTTTTATTAGCACTATCATTCTTGAGTATATACTTCGAGGAAATGAAATAGTTCAAGGAAAAAGAGATTGTAGGGAGTGAAAACTATAAATATCCTTATATTTTGTTGACCAACCGTAATTCACTCGAATTCAATCTCTTCAACTTCATGATACACCGTAGTCAAATGATTGCTAACCCAATTGCTATCTCTCAAATAAAATCTAGGATCTCCTCCGCCACCTAGTCTCAAAACCTTGTTATAGACGTTCTGATAAGTATCTTCTTGCTCCTTAATATCACGGATCACCAAGTTCTCTTCGAATTCAACAAATAATCGTACATCTTTGATTCTGAAAATCACGTCATCAATCCGCAAGAAGAACCGACATAATAATAGCAATCTTTTTTCCATCACTCTGATTTTACACTGCATCACAGCAATCCCGTTATCAGCCAACTCATCTTCGTAAAGCACCACATCATCAAAGAATAAAATAGGGTCGGGGCGCTTAAGCTTTTTGATAGGGATTTGGTTTTGCGATTTATTGAATTGATGGGTATTTGAAGGGGCTGGGGTACCTTTGTAGTGTGGAGTGTAGGTCCAATCGTAAGGCTTGATCATCTTGGTGACATGCTCGTTGAGTGAATCGGTAGGTACTTCGGTGTCGTACATATCCGAAGAAAGCTGAATGCTAGCGTTATTATTGTTTGGGGTTGACTCTAGTGATGATGACGGTGATGACGAGGGTAACGATCCTCCGGTTGCCTTTTTCTGTTTATGACTAAACCAATCCTTTGAATGTGCCACTTTTAATAGTTTATTGGGATCGCAACCGATTTTCAATACCGTATCAAGAGAATCAATGGAATTGAAAACAATCTCCCAATTATGTTTAGTATTTTTCACTCTGACTTCATTTTTCCCAAAGATCATTTCTGGCAACGGCAAGTTCAATTTCTCTTCGTAATGATCGATTTCTTCAGCATTCAAAATCGGTTTTCTGGTGGTGAAAATTTCCCAATCGTTTATTGAGATCGAAGGGGAATCCTTGACCGGTAATGACGAAGCAGGGGAAGGAATAATCACTGATCCACAACAAGTACACTGAGGGTTCTTACATCCACCATCATGTGATTTTGCAGGGACACTGATGTTGGGATTGGTGAATGGCGATGTGGTCATCATAGCTGATGGTAAACTAGTTTGGAAAGCACTCTCATTGATTTTTGACGTTGTTATTGCTGATGGATTAGTCAAACTTATTTTGGTCTTTGAACCTCTAATGGCAGCAGGATTCTGTCTTGATCGGGTTGACATTAAAAACATTTCCCGGGCATTATTGATTTGCACAGCATTGATGCCGGAAGCAGACGGGGTTAAGAAAGTAGAAGAAGAAGAAGATGATGATGGTGACGGAGGAGCGATATTGGAAGGGGCAACAAATGTCGGTTCTTCAGTGGTACCGGTAACTTGTTTTCCTTGTGTGTTATCGTTTTCCATCTTGTGGCAGTGTCAATGAGCGACAATAATAATAATAATAATAATAATAATAATGGATAGTAAAAACGTTATACCTGCGATATTTTTTATTTTTTGTTTTTGCATTTCATGTCACCCACCGCCGCGGACAGACCGAAAACCCACCCCGTCCCGGTGATCTTGCGAGCTCCCAAAAAAATCTTTTTTTTTTTGTTAAAAATTTGCCAATGGAAGCTCTCCATTGGTGATTGGAAGTCTTTGTATCATATAGTTATATAGAGGCCACAGAATAAAGAGATGCTTAGAGCTAGATGCCCGCGACTTCTCGTTAGTAGGTCGGTGGCAATATTGGGACGACCTCTACCCTTATCGTCGCTGCTACTACGAACTGGCAGGCTCACTACGCACAAGAACTACAAGCATTTAGTCATGCCGTCAAAATTGCTTCATAGATTATATAGCATGCAAATACCAGAACCTCCATCCCCAGGAAAGCACCATATAAGTAGAAAAGAATTTGTTGCGGCATCCTCGTCGTTCCTTGATACCATCAAACTCAACTTGAAATGGCTCCTAATACGTCAAAACCGTCCTTTCAACACCGACGATTTATCGGCATTTGTGTCCTGGTTTGTATGGTCAAACATTTTATGGTTTGTCTTGGGAACCACCACCTTTGTCTCTTTGATACTATACACTTTCCAAACTGTCAGCCGTGATCGTAATGAAAACACAATCCTTGATGATTTGATTTTGAAAACAATATTCAGATACGATAGTTCGAAAATTCATTTGAAATTCAATAAATTGAAAGATGGCAAAGATAATATCATCCCAGACTTCAGAAAAGGAGTTATCATTTTGAGAGATTTGAGGGTTACCAATGCCAATGATGACGATCGTGTCAAATTTGATTTGAAATTTGATAAGTTAGATATCACCTTGAATTTTAACAAATGGTATCAGAATAAAGGCTTAGTCAACGATATTGATATTAACGGTATTAGCGGGACCTTGGATAATAGGTTATATGACAATGACATTGATCCTAACGACAAGAATTACTTGCTTCAAATGATTATTCCAACGATCTTTAATGATAACGATGAGTATGAATTCAACAATATCAAACTCCAAAATGTACATATCAATTACTCTTCTTTCAATTTGGTCCATCCTATTCAGTTTGACATATTCAATCTTGAATTACCAAGGTTAAGAATGAATTGGTTTCTCCTTGATATTTTGAAGCCAAAGATTTGTTCTGGTTCGATTGATAATTCTTTGTTTACGATCCACCAAAAACAATTAAATTTCAACCCTCAGTCCCCGGCAATGGTGGATAACCACAAACATTTGATTGATTTGAATAACTTGAAGGAAGCCTCGCATGAAACAAATAACGGCAACACCATGACGAGAATTCAAGTGCATGAAATTGATTTGAAAACCAGTTCTTTGCTTGCAAACAAATTTAATTGGTTAGTAGATGGCAAAGTGAATTTCATTTGCGATATCAATTTACCAAATGAAAAGCATTTCAACATCAATGATTTTATCCATGAAATCAAAAGCAAAGTCAACAATGATTTGCTAGTTGGTTTGGATTTGGATAAGAATATCAAATATATCAATAACTTTACAAGAAACATCACCAATGATTATGCTAATTTTGAAGGATTCTTCAAGTATAATAATTTGTTCCACGATGAAAATGAGTCGGCTAGTGGTGGTGTTGGCGCAATCAAGAAATTTTTCACCTTCTTTGATCCTTCAAAAACAAATAATGACACTGTATCTTCAACACACGAGTCCCCATCAAGGAAGTTTAGTATTTTTGAATCTCATGACAATACTCCGAAATTAGACATCTTGCACCATAAACAAGAAAATGCTAATAAAAGCAAGTATGTGTTTTTCGATTTTAAGGTACAATTTATCAATGCTATTGGTAAAATTCCTGATGAAGTTCCTCATTCATTGATTGACGGTACCCCATATATTGGAGCTGCTGATTTGAGACCTATCATTGCTCTTGTGAATAGCAATGCGTCTAGAAACTCATTTTTCGCTAATAATCAGACCAGTTCGATCTTATCACCATCAGAAGTCACGACTTTGGAACACGTTAGCCAACCAAGCATAGTTTCTACCAATGATTTTAGTATAGCTCAGGATAAGCAGTTCACATTGACAGGTTCTATGATTTATAATCTTGATGAGATGTATAACAAGGTTTCAATCACCAGCGAGACGTCTATCGTTGATGGGATTGTGAGGGAGTTGTATGACGACATGGTGAGAAATATGCACTATGAGTTGAACTCGAACTTTATTAAGAACTATGGGAATAATTACTATAATTTTAATGTGTCGCATTTGATCAACGCTCTTGGGAGAAATGTTAGTTTTGGAGATGAGGAGAATGACGATCGTTTGTTTGGGATTGCGAAGCATAGACCAAATTATAAGATCAGCTTGTTGATATTATTGGGATTGGGGGCATTGTTTTAATATTTGTCTGCCACATAACTTTTTTTCTTTATTCTTTCTTTTGTTAATGCTTTTCTTTTGGCTCGTATTCTATTATTATTATTGTTATTATTATTATTATTTTTGCATCTGGGAATTATTTTTTATTTTCTGTTTTTATTTCCATTTTGATGGCATGGCATTTTTATTTCTGTATATAACAACGTCCCATCACTTGAACACATGAATCTGCATTTTTTTTTTACTTAAATCAATAGAGTAGGCAAATTAACTTTTGGTAGACGACATTGGAACAGTTGGAAAATATTAAATATCTTGGAGATTCATTTATGAAGGAAAAGAGAATAAAAAACAATGCTAGTGTTTCGCACACGCAGGAAAATTTGGCTACATTTGTATCTTAGATGGAAATTGCATGTTGGGTGCCCAACAATCACAATAACAACAACAACAACAACAACAACAACAACAAAATGACGTATTCTAGGCACCATTTACATCGGGATCTACAGACATTCATTTTGTGTCAAACACGATAAACATCCTGGGATTATTATTTGATTACCCAGAGATTGGCTTTCCCCCAAAGCGAATAAAATCTGCCGATGGAAAAAATCTGCCGATTTCCATTTGCATGTGATCGTTAGCAGGCGGTTTTTTTTTTCTTCTTCGTGCTGGGAATTTTTCGCTTCGTTCTGTTGATTGGTTATACGAAACTGGAAAAATCACATCAGCAAACCCCTACTGTGTTATACTATATATATATAAAACAGCCCACCATACACTGTTCACTCTCTTTCTTTCTTTACCACTCTCTCTCTATCTCTTTCTCTCTCTCTTCACCACGTTCTCTGTTTAGCCACTTCCCCTTGAGATCGTCCTGTTACTACGCTTGCTGGTGATTGCAACATCTTTGGAAAACCTATATCCCCCCTTCTCAAGGATAAGTCCAATCACTTCTCAATTAACCCTTACCAACAATTCGAAACAATAAACTAAACCATGAGCATCACCGCTGATAATTCAATCCAATACGACGCTATCGTCATTGGCGCTGGGGTTGTGGGTCCAGCCATCTCCACCGCATTGGCTCGTCAAGGCAGAAAAGTCCTTTTAATTGAAAGAGATTGGACTCAACCAGACCGTATCGTTGGTGAATTGATGCAACCAGCTGGCTTGAAGGCCCTCAAGTCCCTTGGGATGATTGAAGCAGTCAACAATATCGAAGCAATCCATGTCGATGGTTACAGCATCTTTTACCACGGCGAACAATTGATCATTGATTATCCTGGCAAATCCGTGTCCCATAAAATCCAAGACGTTCCATGTTGTGTCACCAACGAAAACAGTAAAATTGTCACCGATTCCACTCTTGATGCCAAATATTTCGAGGAAAATGAACGAGAAGTCGGAGTGGCTTTCAGACACGGGGAATTCATTAGTAATTTGAGAAGTATCGCCAAAAAACAACCTAATCTCACTTGTTTGAAGGGTACCGTTATCAAAATCGAAAAAAATGACCTTGGTCACGTCACTGGGGTGATGGTCAATGAAACTGAGCGTTCCAAAGTGGTGTACAATGCTCATTTGACCATTTGTTGTGATGGGATCTTTTCAAAATTCAGAAAAACTTTGGGAGAATCAAATGTCCCTACCGTTGGATCACATTTCATTTCTTTGACTTTGGAAAATGCTGATTTGCCATCGCCACACCACGGCCATGTGGTTATTAGTAACGAGGCCCCAATTTTGATTTATCAAATCTCCCCAGTGGAAACCAGAATCTTGTGCGCTTACAGATCACCAAAGTTGCCAACCGTTAATGATGCAAAACTTCAGAAATACTTGAATGAAACCGTTTATAACATTATTCCTGAATCTATTAGACCTTCTTACAAAAATGCATTAGTCGATTCAAGAATTAGAATCATGCCAAACTCTTATTTAGTGGCCAAAAGAAACGAAATCCCAGGTTTATTCGTTATGGGTGATGCCCTCAATATGAGACATCCATTGACTGGTGGTGGGATGACTGTTGGTTTGAATGATGCGGTATTACTTGCCAAATTGTTGTCGCCAGATAAAATTGAATCATTTGCCGAACATTCAAAAGTATTGGATCAATTCATGGAGTTCCATCACGAAAGAAAATCTTTAGATTCTGTCATTAATGTGCTCTCTATCGCTTTGTACTCGTTGTTCAGTGCTGATTCCAAGTACTTGGGGATTCTACAAAAAGGTTGTTTCCACTATTTGACAAAGATCCCATACCCAATTGCCTTGTTGAGTGGGTTAGTTCCTGAACCATTTATGTTATTCAAACATTTCTTTGCAGTGGCTTTCTTCAGTATAATGTTTAATTTCAGAGAAAATGGATTGGTGATGTTCCCGGTTTCAATTTACGAAGCGATTTTCACTCTATACACCGCCATCGTGGTGTTCACTCCATATATGTGGCAGGAAATTGTATCATAGACTGATTACCAGATGTCTGCTCAATTTTGGAAAATTTTGGTTCTTGTTTTTTTTTTTTATATATATAGTGTTGATTTTGTCAGGTTTTTTTAATGACACTTCTTTGACACTATTTTCTTGGTATTGAAGGGCGTCTATGCGACTCCCTTTTTTTTATTTCGTTTCGTCATCTATTTCATCAATGGCATATTTGATTGAAGTTTATTGCTGTTTATAAAAACTTATGTTTGTGATTAGTTAAGTTTGATTGCAAAATTTCCTTTTTCTTGTTGATTTTTATAGATACCCTCGATTTTGTTTATTTTATGATTGATATGCTGCAAATAATAATAGTTCTAATTCTGATAACTTGACTGGTTGTAATATTGTATTCAATCAACTTTAAAATTTGTACAAGAGAAAACTCGCATGGGGACTACTTGAAGATATCTTCTTACAATTTCGACAATATAATACAATGAATATCTGAAAATAATTTATTTTACTAGAGTACAAAAATTAATATTCCACCAAAACAAATAAACATAATCGTCAACACAATTGAATTTAGACAGTGGTCAAGATGTCAGAGTCACCAGCATCGGTGATGGCCAAAACACCAACTCTGAACAATTTACCACAAGCGGTACCCAATTCGTTGTTACCACCTTGGAAGTAGGTAACTGGGGTCTTGGACAACATGGCGTAATATTCAATTTCGGTCTTTCTCAAAGTTGGGGTGTTAGCAGCCAAGATGATCAACTTAGCCTTACCTTGTCTGAGAGACTTGACGGCGGTCTTGTAACCGAGTTGGTATTTACCAGACTTAATGGCCAAGGCCAATTTAGCGTTGAAGTTGTCAGCAGATTTCTTTGGGGCCTTTTAAAAAGGAGTTAGTAATGTGGACTATTGTTACAAAGATTTTGTGTTTAATCTGAGATCTTTACTAGATGAATATTATTGGACGAAGTAATAAGAATTAGTTCCAAATAATATCTATTCTTTACAATCCCCCGCCAATTAATGTTTTAGGCAAACATATTCCTTGACAACACACTGTAGGACAAATGACATAGGGGAGAATAACGAATTCCAATAGATCACAATCAACTGAAAATACTAACCATCTTTGCGCGTTTAGGTATGTAGTTTGCACTCCGGTATATGGATATAGAGAGAGGAATGTATCACAACTAGAATTATTATATTGAAAAATTTTTTTTTTCTTTATTTACCATGTGGTGCGACAAGTAATTTTTTCATTAACCAGGGCTTAATAATGAGAGCACGTGATGATAAATATTGTAAACGGTCACAACTAGTTGAAATCATTCACGTGCGTGATGAGCCCTAATATACATCCACACCTCCCGCCTGGCCAAAAAATCTTCAAACTCTCAAAAAAAAACATTGAACAAACCGAGTGATATACTAAGTGAGAGGTCTATTAACCATCAGTGAAAATTAGTAAGTAAACTGCATCAAGCGAATAGCTAGAACAGAAAGTGAGTTGAGATACATGGTGATAATAATGATTTTATTGATTAGAGTTTAAATGTGTTATTTTGAATGAGAATAATGTTGAAAGATCGATCAAAGAATTTTTTATTCTTCAGAATGGTAGGTATCAATGGGGCAAATATTTCATTATCATTTTGTATCAAGGAGAACTCAAAGAGTATAATATTTAAATAACATGTTAAGAGTAACGAGAAAGATGATTGTATTGGAGACTTGGGGTTTTTTTGAAACTACTATGAAAGTGATTTAGCAAGGGATTGTCATCGAGAAGCATAATATAATTATAAACTTTGAATCAAGATCATTAATCAACTACAATGACGGGAATGACACTCATGGGGTGCTAACATTTAGAAATTCGATCATTTTTTTTTGAGTTGGGAACCATTGAAATTTTTTTTAAGGATACCTATGGCATCATCTTTGGACCATGTAATCAACTACTTTGACATCATGACAATTTGTTGAACAAAGAATAACCAATTCTAACAAGTATTTTTAGGTTAGCAATGAAGATCGAACTCGACTCCTTTTCCGGTACTAAAATCTACCCAGGTAGAGGTACTTTGTACGTCCGTGGTGACTCCAAGACTTTCAGATTCCACTCTTCTAAGTCTGCTTCCCTTTTCTTGCAAAAGAAGAACCCAAGAAGAATCTCCTGGACTCAATTATACAGAAGACACCACAAGAAGGGTATGACTGAAGAAGTCCAAAAGAAGAGATCTAGAAAGACCATCAAGAACGAAAGAGCTATTGTTGGTGTCTCTTTGGAAACTATCAGAGAAAGAAGAAGCGTTAAGCCAGAAATTAGAAAGGCTACCAGAGACGCCGACTTGGCTGCCGCTAAGGAAAAGAAGAAGATTGAAAAGGCTAAGAGAAAGGCTGCTAAGGCCAAGGCCGTTGCTGGTCAATCCGGTGCTACCAAGGTTTCCAAGCAAGGTGCTAAGGGTGCTTTCCAAAAGGTTCAAGCTACCTCTCGTTAAGTTTTTTTTAGTGTACTTTATATCAACAATTCCTAGTAATATAAGTATTCTTTACTGTATAATTGAGCAACGAGTAGTTTATGATTTATAATAATTACATTGATTCTGTCAAAATAAACAGTTTTGGGAACATGAAATTGCCGATACATGATAAAACCTAATGGATTAGATATTCAAAAATCCCCATTTTGCAAAGCCCATACAATATATATAAGCATGCGACAGTTCACGGTCTATTATGGGTTTGAAATTCCCGTGGGCACGGTATATAAACCATGTGCAGGGTAACCCCTATTGGGTGAGCGAAATTTAAACCGCTGAAACTTTTTTTTATTTTTTGTGTTGTTCATCCATAATTTTTTTTTGTTCTCCAGATTTCGACACGAATCCAACACAAAACAATCCATTTTAACAGTATGTCTAACGAAGAAAGAACTTTTATTGCCATCAAGCCAGATGGTGTCCAAAGAGGTTTGATCAACAAGATCTTGGGTAGATTTGAAGACAGAGGCTTCAAGTTGGTTGCCATCAAATTGGTTAAGCCAACCGAATCCTTGTTGAAGGAACACTACGCCGATTTGACCACCAAGCCATTCTTCCCATCTTTGTTGTCCTACATGTTGTCTGGTCCAGTTTTGGCTACTGTCTGGGAAGGTAAGGACGTTGTCAAGCAAGGTAGAGCTATCTTGGGTGCTACCAACCCATTGAGCTCTGCTCCAGGTACCATCAGAGGTGACTTTGCCATTGACATGGGTAGAAACGTTTGTCACGGTTCTGACTCTGTTGAATCTGCTAACAAGGAAATTGCTTTGTGGTTCAAGAAGGAAGAATTGGTTGACTACAAGCACTCCATGTTGTCCTGGATCTACGAGTAAATGTCTCGCTTCAAATAATTTGAGCGTATAAGACGATGCATATTTACTGCTACCAAGATTCTAAACTGGTTCTTTTAATGGGAATGTTAATATATATTATTTTATATTTCTGTTAACCCTGGGAATTCGCAAGTGTAAGATAGATGTGTTACTCGTAAATACTAAAAGAACAGTCTTCTTGACTTGTCTTTTTTTTTTCATTTGTACTCTGTATTGGAATATCCTGTTGAACAGTTTCAGATGAAACTACCGCAATACTATTAGCCTCGTCTACAGTTTCGGTTGAATAGGAATTGTAAAGTGAATTGGTTATTTCGTTGCCAGAATATCCGGTATCTGATTGGTTGGTTGATAATAATTTGTGAGGTCTGAAAATCTGTTTCTGGAACCCACAGACAACAATAAAAATAAACAAATTACTAAATCTGTATATTGATAATGATCAGCGGAATGCTCAATGTCTAATATTTTCGTTCATCTTTTTGTGCAAATAAAGCAATAACGTTGTCTCCTCGTTACAGAGAGAAAATTGCAGATCAAAAAATATCTTCCGTTCCAGCATGCATGCAACTGGTAAAACTAGAAAATATTATACATCCTTAAGACCAAAAAATAATAGTTTGATAAGGAAACAAGATTGAATTTTGTCCCGTATTTCATCAAAGAGAGATTTCAAATCCACTCAAATCTATTAAAATCTTTTGAAGTCTAGTAATACCTAAAAACAAACGACAAATTAATATCGAGATTGGAACCAGAATATATCATTCATTTAATCAAATATGATAAAAAAAACTTATAAAAGGACAAGAAAGAAAGAAATAGCAATATAAATATAGAAGATTAGATAGTAAGATAATATAAACCACAAATAATAGTACAACAAAACAATAACAAGAAGGATAAGAAAAAGAACATTAGAGAGGCAGAAGAGAAACCGAATAGAATATGATAATAATTATTGCTCCTCATTATAAAGAGAAGAAAAAAATAGTAAAAAAAAGAATAGTGCAATAGAACGATTAAGAGGTCATCAATGATGTTCAACTAAAAAAAAAACAATAAAAGAAAGATGAACACAAGTAATAACATGCAGCAGGAGAGGTTTTAGAAAAATATATGTGTAGATCTATTATAAAAGAAGCCCCCATTCAAATGTTTTTCCCATTTTTTGAATGTGGAATTCCACGGGGTAGACTTAAAGCAAATGTTTGGCATGATTATGCTGGAGGGCCACGGTTCAAAAAGTCCAAGAAATCAATGGACGAGTCATCAGTATCATCAACTATTATTTCGCCTCCATTGTTTGGGACAGAGGATGTTGTTGAGATTGGACTACTCAAAGAAGGATGCTTTCTTGAAGAAGATTTCCTTCTGAATGCCCTATTCAAAGTATTGCTACGTGAATGAGGGGCAACCAGGGGTAGGTGGCTATTAGTTGGCGACTTGAGTATATTATCATGATCTTTGTTTGATTGGCCTGACGTGGAAATATCTTCCAACTTGTAGTCTCCAAAGATATTCTTGGATGGCTCATTGTCAAAATCATGATCATTCACATCCACAAAAGTATTAGCAGCAGAAGTCTCTTTTGCATTAGCTGAACCACCGGTAATTTTCAACCAAAAGCCATTCTTTTTGTGGTCATTGACTTGTAATTCATTGGCCGCCTCGACAGTATCTAGTGATATTCCTACCCCTTTGTCGTTATCTTTATGATATTGGAAAAATGGTAAAGACGAGCGTATTGAAGACATTCGGTGTGGCATATTGTAGAAATCACTAGTGGAAATTAGGGTATCTGACCTCATTTGTTGTTGATTTTGGTTTGGTGAATTAGGAGAATCAGATAATGCATTAATCGCAAAATCTTTTGAATTTCTAGAGATATTACCACCATGATGCTGATCAACAAATCCGTTGTTATCCAGGATTCTTCCGGCTTTTGAAGAAGGAGCAGCTCTAAACTCATCTTCATTCAAATTGGAACCCAAGATATTACTAAAATCATGAGTTTGGTTGTTAATTGCTTTCCCTGCCATTGCTTCATCATCTTCGCCATGATGTGTCACCATTGGCTCATCGGCTTGGAAATCATAATTTTCATCTGGAATGAAGTATAATGGCAACCAAGTGAAATATTTTCTCCAAGTTTCATGAGTATCGTAATACTGGTTGAAATGGTCGTTTGCATAAAGATGGCCGTTTTTCATCTTGATTTTTTTGGTGACATTATAAACCGTATAATCCCAAGGCTGTTCACGATACAAAAATACAATAGTATCCACAGTACAATTGAACGGTTGCATAAATGCACTGATGGCAGTCAACCAATACACCGGACCGTGTCGTATTTCAAAATCGTATTGGATACATTGCAAAGCAAATGGGGCAAGCCAAAGAAGAATATAAGAGATTGGATAAATGAAGATCGATTTCATTTGCTTTTCAATCTGGATACGCCGCTGTTCAAACGAATTCATAGTTGCTTGATGTAACGAGTTCAGTAATTTTGTAGGATCGTTGCCGCTATCGCCGGTGGTATCGTCTTTCCTTTTTTCATGGAAATTGTCATCCACATCCGTCATTGAATCAAATTCTAATGAGTTATCAGCATCTTCTTGTTGAGAATTACTTTTGGAACTTTTGCGTTTTTTCAAATTCATTCTTGGATGGTTTTCCATGGTGAACCGATGATCTTTGAAATACTCAGTGATGACGTATTTGAAATTCTTAAGGAAGTTCCTGTCCAATTTCAATCTATGGCTTTCCTTGTTGTTGATTTCTTCGTGAATAACCAAGATCCGGTTGAATTGTCGGATGACATGGACGTAGATTGCCACATAAACGCACAAAATCGTGATGACAATCACATATCTTGGGATCCAACTCAATACCAAACGATACCACTTTGGCCTTTCTGGTAAATAACACCAACTTACCAATGGTTGGTATCCGACATTTTGAATGAACGCCAAAGATGCAAAGATGATTGGCACCACAAAACTGAACACCCACACGTAATATCGATATGGGAACAACCCACCTTCAACTTTATCGCCGTTTTTGTATTTGCGATTTGGACAAAAGATTAATAACGCAGTATGGATTGCAAATGAGAGGATTGCAATGTCGGCTCCTTCAATCGCCATGGCGGTGAAAAATCCCACAATATCACAAAAATTCCCATTATAGTAGGAATGGTTCACCAACGCCACTCTGGCAGGATAGAATAATAAAGTAACGGCTTTCAAAAAATCGTAACCAATCAAGAAAAAAATCAAATGATGTCTGAACACCCTTCTTCTCGCGTCGATGGCTCCCAACATATAAAACCCCACTAACCCAGCAGCTATCAGTACCACCGAAGAAGAGATCGCAACGTATCGAAGAACCTTTGATTGATGATCCGATAACCTTTCCAAAGGTGAGGGGGCAACATGGAATCTTTTGGTCAAATCTGAGATAATCAACGACGAGGTGACATTAATGAGTGAATTAAATGCCGATCCATGGCTTTTAGGTGACATGGTTATGTTCAAAAAAAAAAAAAAGCTCTTCTACTGGAAAAGAAAGCAGCTAGAAAAAAACTGTGAGCCAAGTATTGGTTCTATTATGAGGTCAATAGATAGCAGTGAATGATAGATTATGCGTAATCTTCAGTTGGGCTTAGTTATAAGAAAAAGAAAAAAGAAAGAAAAAAAAATTCATGGATTTACCCAATAGCAAAACACAAAGAAGCAGACGACGATAGGAAGCGACAGTAGTATCTAAAGCTCAAGGAAACATAAACTTAGAAGAGAAGTAAACCGGTGATTTTGGGGGTGGCTAGCTAGGTTAGTTGACGGTTCCCAGGTTTACATGGATTGATTCGGTTTGGGAATAACAATAATCGGCTCCCCTCACCCGGTTCTTATCTAATTACGCAGCCCTGGGGGCGGAAACTATTATAACATGAGGAGGTTATTGTTATACGGGAACAAGCAAAATATTCAATTAGATCGTACAAATAGTAAACGGTTTATGATAATAAACAATCGGAAAGTTCCCTGGCAGCCAAATTGTTCGTACTAAGTAGATGTCGTAAGAGATTAGAAACAAGTGCCAAAGGGAAACGGGAATAGAAGAGAAATAGGTCTTTTAGAGAGGGAGAGATAAAATCGAGAGAAGACATAAAGTAGGAGGGGGGTAAATTGTGCCATTATTAATTTTTTTTTTTATTTTATATATATCACTGATACATTTGTAAATGCTATAATTATGTTCATTGCAATTTTATTAACTGGGTTCCTTTTCAGGTCAAACTTATTGTCCAAAAAGTTTGTCTTGACCACCAAAAGCAGTGTTATACAAGCTGCTACCACCAGACTGCTGCAATTCAGTGAAGAACGATTCCAAAAAGTTGAAGATGATCAAAATAGAGGCAACAAGAGCAGTTGGCAATCCTTGGCATCCCAAAAAGTCAAAGGTGACAGCAAGGGCAGCCAAAATCAAACCACCGGAAATGCTGGCACTACTGATGATCTTGTTGAAATAATGGGCAACGTTAGCATCTCTTTTACCCAAAATAGTGATATTTTGCTTGCTGAAGAATTCAGCAATGTCCTTACCTGAAGAACCAGACATTTTAGTCCAAGAAAGAGCAAAAAACATGATCAAACCAGCCAAAGAGGCGCTGTAAACAACAGTGTTGATTGGGTTCAAGATAGCACCAGTGAAAGAGGTTGGTGCCTGGAAATAAGAAGCAATA
This sequence comes from Saccharomycopsis amapae, assembly GCA_031125765.1. Lineage (NCBI taxonomy): Eukaryota > Fungi > Ascomycota > Saccharomycetes > Ascoideales > Saccharomycopsidaceae > Saccharomycopsis > Saccharomycopsis amapae. The sequence goes on from JASTVC010000016.1 coordinate 154,013, forward strand.
CCAGAGGTTTGGTAGGCTTTAGAGAATGTTGGGTTGAATGAGTCAGAGGAAAATTCGCCAACAACCAACTTTATTATAGATTGGACCAAGCTGGAAGAAGATTCAAATTGAGCAATAACAATGGCAATCAAAGAGCTACCCAAGGTAGTGAAGTTCAAGAACTTGTAAGCAACATAACTAAAGATCTTCAAGTTGAACAACACGGAATAGGCAAATATTATTGGCAAAGCACCGTTGAAGAACAACTTGACTGGGTAAGATTGAGCTTGAGTCTTGATTTGCTTGGACTTGATTGGGACAGCTTGGTGAAAGGCTTGCAAGTAGAAAAGCACAGCAGCAGCAATGACGCCAAACAAAACTTGCTTCAAGTTAACCAAAGAAGATCTGTTGAACAAGTGGACAATTTCATAAAAGAAGTTGGATTCGCTAGAACTAGAAAACAAACCACCAAAGGCGTTCTTGACGATGATAAACAATTGGATGAAGACACCTCTGTATTCGTAACCTTTACCAGTTTTAATAGTAGAGAAGTCGATGACACCAGTCATGAAGGTGACGCTGACATTGGCCCCGATCAAAAACAAGGACCCAGAAGTGAAACCGTAATCCTTATCGAGAATTTCAACAATCATGGTCAACAAAAAGTTGTAGATAAACAATTGGAACCAGATCAAGAACTTGTCACCAAAGTTAGAAGAAAAGTTAACAACCGAGTCGACAGCGGTGCTACTAATGTTGTAATCAATAGCACCTGCAAACTTGGAGGTTGGGTTGTAGTAGTCAGTCAAGAACACCAAAGCAAAAGCATAGAGCCCGCCCAAGAAGATGGCAGTCAACTTTTGCAAACTTTGGAAGTATCCTCTATCGGACTTCAAGTTGAAATTGACATTGATGAGTCTGAATCCTGATAAGAACTGCCAGAAGAACCCAGCAGAAATAATTGGCAATAATCCAAATTCATCCAAGGTGCCACGTTCGGCAGCAAACAATGGTCTGAACTGATAGAAGGGATCGGAGTTCACAGAAGTGACTCTGTAAATTGGGAGTTGAGAGAACACAAAGAAGATCGCGATCCCGATGGAATAAAGCATTCTATCGTCGAAGGACAAGTGAGCCTTGGACACCGGGTTTTCGATTTCCGGAAGTCCATGTTGGAATGGCTTCACAAGGTCCAATAAGCGAAACTTAGCCATAATGTGATATTTTTGGTGAGGAGAGTGAGGATGGTGATGGAGTGGTGGGGCACGTTAATTGAGGGCATTCATTATCGCTGGCAGTTTAATGGGCAATTTTTCGGAATCAGCGAAAATTGGTGAAAATTCGCTGGGGTGTCTGGGTGTCAAGCGGCTGAAAAAAAAAATTCGCCGCGGGCTGCGTAACGCGATTTTCCATGATTTTCTTCTTATCTTATCTTATCAAGGTCTACTTACTTACTTACAACATCGTACGAAAACACTCACTTTATGGTAAGAATAAAACACGCGCGAAGGATAATATATATTATGTGAGACAAGGAGGGGATTATTATAACGATCAGGAAGGTTGGGTGAGGATCTTTTCACAATGCTCATGGACGAACTCTCTTTGGATCTCTTGGGAACAAGCTGGCTCTTCTAATGTTCTTCAAACCCAAGAAGAACATAACCACTCTTTCCATACCAATACCACCACCGGCATGTGGAGGACAACCGTAAGTGAAAGCGTCGACATAATCCTTCAAACCTGGTCCTTCTGGGTCAACTTCGAATTCTCTCATTCTAGACTTCAACATTTCTGGGTCGTGAACTCTTTGGGCACCAGACAAGATTTCTTCACCTCTCATGAAGAAATCGTAGGAATTGGAAACCTTAGGATTGGTTGGGTCAATCATGGTGTAGAATGGTCTAATTTCGGATGGGAATTTGTCCAAAATGTAGAAGTCGGTGTTGTATTTTTCCAAGACAATCTTACCTAACAATTTTTCATCAGGAGTAGATAAATCGTCATATTCAGATAATTCAGTTCTACCACCAACAGTTCTCAACAATTCAATACCTTCCTTGAATTCCAATCTGACCATCTTGTCAGGAATCTTGAATTCTTCACAAGGGAATTGCTTTCTCACAAGTTCGATTTGCTTTTTGTATCTGATATTCAATTGTTTAAACATGTAAATGAACAAGTCAGACAACAATTCGACAACTTCATGGTAATGGCTTTCGAAAGCCATTTCTAAATCTAAACCAGTGAATTCAGTCAAATGTCTGTGAGTGTTAGAGTCTTCGGCTCTGAAAACTGGACCGATTTCAAAGACTCTTTCAAAGTCAGCAGCAATACATTGTTGTTTGTATAATTGAGGTGATTGAGCCAAGTAGGCCTTTCTGTTGAAGTAAGTGACTTCAAAGACGTTAGAACCACCTTCTGAAGCAGAACCCAATAATTTTGGGGTGTGGATTTCTCTAAATTGCTTAGAGGTCAAGAACTCTCTGAACAATTGACAGACACCAGCTTCGACTTCAAAGATGGCTTGGTTGGTAATAGTTCTCAAATCAATGACTCTGTTGTCTAATCTAGTGTTCAAGTTAACGACTGGCAAACCTAATCTTTCAGCTTCTTCTTCAGTTCTTGCGGCATCTTCAATCAAGATTGGCAATTGAGATGGAGTGGAGGAAGTGACGTATAATTCGCTGATTTCAATTTCATATTGTTGAATAGTACAAGACTTAATCAATTCAGTTGGCTTTCTAACAGTACCTCTAACGACAACAATGGATTCCAAGTTGATGGAACCAACGAATTTCAAGAAACTCTTTGAAACCAAGTCACCCTTCTTCAAAATAGCTTGGATGGTCTCAGTTTGTTGTCTGAAAACCACAAATATTAAGTTAGCAGATTGAGTTCTAGTACTGTGGAATCTGGCTCTGAATTCCACTGGCTTATCAACACTAGAGTCATCCAATGCAGCAAACTTGATTCTTGGTTGGGTCAAATGTTCAGTAGATTGAATCAATTTTTTACCATAAAGACCCTTAGAGACATCATTGGCAGCTTCGGCAGCTTCTCTTTCAGCCTTTTCTTTGGCCATTTGAGCTTCCCTTTCAGCCTTCTTTCTTTCCTTTTCCTTTTCCTTTTCCAATTTCTTGAGGGCTTTCTTGGATAAAGGTTGGCCATCTGGACCAAGGATTGGCTTTTCTTCGACAGACAAAGCTTCCACTTTCTTAGTAGCTTCTTCAACAGACATTGTGTGTTTTAGTAAACTATCGATTTGAAGATATTTACTTGAAGCCTTCCTTAACTTTTCGTTGAACATTTTTTTCTCTGTTTTTTTTTGCCTTGATATTTTAAGGATTTACCCGGTAATGCGTAACATCACCAAAAATGTTACTCATATGGGAAGGGAATATGAGTAACCCTCAGAGTGAGAGAAAAAGATTTGTAATATAAACAGGGTACTAGAAGATGTTATCCGCTCATGGAAATTGTGCGAGTGTAAATACTACTAATATACACGAAGAGAACTATGTAGAGGTTAGAGTTTTGTGTGTGCTTACTGGGCAGCGCTGCCTAACCTCAGTTGCGATTTGAAAGAACCCCATCGATTTGTGACGGAGATGGCATTCCTTCTGTAAAAACAGTGGTAAACAACCATAATAAATATCGTGATTATGGATTTATATTTTCAATTAATATCTTCAGTGGATCGCTTTAATGACTTTGTCTTTGAATCACCTTCCGAAAAACTCCAGATCCTCGAAATAACCAATTCTTGCAATTATGATGATCTTCGGTGCTCCGTAATGTATGGGTTGAACCAATTGGACTCCTCAAAGAATCCAAATAATACAGGTTATGCAATATCATGGCTTCTACTGTCAAATCTTTTGAAATTTTTTATTGTTAATATTTTGAAGAAAAATCCCAAAAATCATGATATGCAGGAACATGATTTACATGCGCAAACTCTTTTGTTATTGAAATCAATTCACTCCAGATTATCGTCACCTGAACGTCTTAGAATAATGAGATATGATGGATTAGCAAAGGCGTTGCATCACTTGATTTTAAAAAACTCTTGTGTTCATAAAGCAGTGGAAGCGTTCATGTGTTATAGTGATGTCAGTGATGAGGTGATGATAAATAAGGCTACGGTAGAAATGACGCTTTATGTCTTTCAAAAATTGGTAGTTCCAGAGCTAAAGAATGGCATTACCCATCAAACTTCATTTATCACCCCATCAATCAAATACCTCACCACTTTGTTATCAAACAGTTCTGTATATGATGATAAAATTGTTCATGAGATTCGGAAAATTCTAAGATTAATATGTCGTTTTATTGAAAAACCAGGTTTTTGGTTTTCAAAATCCAAGGAATATTTCTATTCAAAAGATATCTTGATCATCAGTTGCTTGGATTTTTATACAAAAGTTTACTCCTTTAGACACCATAAAGTCCTAAAAGCTTTGGAATCTTTCAAGAAGAGGCTTTGGAAAGACCTTTGCATTATATGCCAGATTCCAAAAATACTGAAATCCGTAAAGCTTCTGAGTATTAATCTTATGTTTTCACTTGTTGAATATGAAATCGCCATAAACCATGATTTGAAACGAAAGATCTGGAAGTGTTGCTTTGGGATGTTGAAAGCGGACTGCGAGAATTCGGAATGTATGAATTATCAATCAGAGGCAATGGTGTTGGAATTATTAACAATCTCAGATTATGAGCTCCCACAATATGGAATGATGGGAAACTACCTGATTACAGAAAACTTAGTAGATCGATACTTGAACCGATGGGGAATGCTCATTGAAGATGCAATCCCAACCTTTTGTGATGCGTTACAGCATCGGGAGTTTTATACCCCATTTGAATGGAAGGAGAACCCTGACAACTACGATTCAAAGAAGGTAGCCACGATTCCTAAAATTGACTATGCACTTTTGGAAAAACTAATCATGGTAGGATCAAGAATTTCAACGGATGGAACATTCTTGCAAAACCTACGAAAAGAATTTTTGGACCTTGAAATCTTGGACAATCTAACTAATAATCTTTCCAATTTGAAGGTAGAAACTTTGATAAATATTCTCAAGATAATGATAACCCTAAAGAAGATTAATACTAATCTTGATGATGCATATTTAGTTAATTTGGTAGTGGTATTGGACATCCACAGTGATGAGGCCAAGTATTTGATGACTAAAATTTTTTCAGCTCACATCAAGTTCAACCGCAGTATACCTCATTTTGTTCAACAAAGAGAGATCATTTGTAAAATCTCTTCATTATCTATCACGCCTTTGATGAAATTGCAGCATTCTTCAATGGAACTTATTTCTCTACTCTTTGAAAATTCCTCAGATCTGCACGTTGACCAACTTTGCCGAATGTTTTTTGAGCTGCAGTTCCTTGGCCTGCAAATCTCCAAACTCATTGATAGGTTCCCAATATTTTCTTTCCGTATCCTTGAAAGTTTTTTTAAATTACCTATTTATCATGCCACTATTGTCGATTCAGGGATTATGAACATCTTGGTGTCACAATTCCACTTACACACAGTTTACAGAGGTGAGATTCTTAAATTATTGAATCAATTTTGTCGGTACTGCACATCAATGGTGTTAATAGAGCGGGTGAATTTCATTTCAATTATTCCAACTCTATTAAACCAAGATGATTCTCAATTAGAAGGACCGCTTTCGATTAATTATGAAAGCTCTTCCAAAGAGTGCTTCAATCTTATTTGTTTGCTAATGAGAAAATCTTCTAGATATCATTGCCAAATTACCATGGAATATGGAGAGACAATAGTTCAAATGTGTTGGAAATATTGGGATATCATGAAATTACATTTTGGTAAAGACGAAGCAGATGATTTTTTTTAATGAGGGGGGAAAGGGCTAGTTCAAGAGAATCCTACAAGGTTTAATAGCCAAGAAAAATATCCTCATTTTGTTTGTTTATTGTTCAATTATATATAGAAACAATTAAATCTGAAAAGAACAGCTGATTTATTTGTTGAACTTTTGTACATGTGTAAGTTGAGGCTACTGGTGTTTCTTTTTTTTCCCCATTTTAATGGCTACACAAATGGTTCTAGATGGACTTATCTGTCCAATCCAAACATTCACACAAATGTAGCGCGTTTCTGCGTAATACTGTAATTTATGGGGTGGAAACTATCAAGAGAATAAATTCAGAGCCTTAAAATATACATAGATCATCGCTTACAATACATCATACGCGGAGCAACTTTGTTGGGATAACATGCATGAAATACTGCCCCAGACATTTCAAAGAGAATATTTTCGGATGAATTAACATGCCAGTCACTGAAAAATTTAGCAATATGGTATATTTACAAAAAGTTGCAAAATCTCAATTACTCCAATATATAATCGAAAACAGTAAAAAACAACTCGACATTTGTCATTCAAGATAATAGAAATAGGAAACAAAAAGATGATTGACAAGAAAAAAAATTAGAAGTCCCTATAACAATTGTTATAACTATTAATAATATTTTTTTTTTTTTTATTTTCAAATAATCTGATTTCATCATAAACGCGACAGGTCAAGTTATATAACCACAACAGTAAAAATAACAAAAATAAATAAAGCAAAGAAAAGCACGTCTCATTTGTAATTATCCAAAACATATCTACCAACAATCTTTCCTTCCTCCATCAACTTGTAAACATCGGCCAACTCGCTCAAACCAACAATCTTAATTGGCGAAGCAACCAACCCTCTATTGAAAAAATCAATGGCTTCTCTAGTATCGGCTCTATTACCAACATAAGAACCAATAATTTTGATCGATTTAACAACATGAGTGAAAACATCGGTGTGCACCACAGCATCAGCGGGCAAACCAACAAGCACTACCTTACCTTGTGGTCTAACATATTCAACAGAGGTGTTCATAGCCTTTGGAGAAACAGAAACGTTAATGACACCGTGTGGACCACCATTAGTAGCTTCTTGAACGGCAGCAACAAGATCTTTAGTCTTGGTGTAATCAACATACTTTTCGGCCCCCAAGTCCAAGACTTTTGTTCTTTTTTCTTCGGAACCACCATCGATACCAAGGACTCTGTAACCCATGGCTTTAGCGTACTGGACTGCAAGGGTCCCCAACCCACCAGACGCACCACTGATGGCCACCCATTGACCTTGATGGAGCTCTGCCGACTTTAATGCTTTATAAACCGTGACCCCGGCACACAAAATCGGGGCCACTCCTGCCAAATCAGTACCTTTTGGTATTTTTGCTGCTTGAACCGCATCGGCAGTGGCGTATTGTTGAAACGACCCATCGTGGGTGTAACCTGACAAATCGGCATGAGGACAGTTTGATTCGAACCCTGATTCACAATATTCACACGATTGACACGAACCATTCAACCATTTGATACCTGCTAAATCACCAACTTTGAAATGGGTGACCGCGTCACCAACAGCAACGACTTCACCAGCACCTTCGTGACCCCCAACCAATGGTAACTTTGTTTCCAATGGCCAATCACCTTTCCAAGCGTGCAAGTCAGTATGACACACCCCAGAATACTTTACGTTGACCAAAATTTCGTTTGATTTAGGCTTTGGCACTGGGATATCCTTGTACACCAAAGGCCCACCGTTGGTGTCGAACACCACGGCCTTTTGGGTTGTAGGAATCGCTAGGCGAGCAAAAGCAGATGCAGAGAATGGTCTGGCGTATACTTTGGAGAATTGTAATGGGGTTTTAGAGACAAACATTGTGGATAATGGGGGTTACTGTTGAGGTTATCTAAGTGTTCAAGACCAAATTGCATTTGCATACGTACATATTTATTATATATCTCATATGTTTTTGTCTCCCCACTCCCCGTTCAGCCAGTGCAGCAATCGTGGGGGAGATGGCGGGGTTGCCGTTGATCAGGACAGCTGTCATTCTACGGTGCTAAGGAAGTACTGCTATTGTTGTTGTTATTATTATTATGATATCATTCATTCATTATTCTGTTCAATCACTCCATTATTGCATAGGTCCTGCACAAACACAAGGAGTTGCTCGTGGACCTCCCGCCGTTGCTGGTTGTGCAACCGTATCTGGAACCGCTGTTTTTCCACCGCGGTGTTGTAGTGATGACGGTGGGTCAATTTGTTGGGGACAAACGCGGTGATCCCTGGCAAGACCTCTTTGATCCTTCCTTCCATCATCATGGTCATTGGCTTTTGTGGTTTGTTATTGCTCTGGGCATTCTTCCTTGTCGTTGCGGTCTTGTTGGTGTCCGGCACCAATGATATCCCTTTGGCCTTGGGTGGGGGTTTGACTTTCAAGGCCTGTTCTTTCTCTAATTTCTTCTGTTGCATTCTCTTAGAAGTGGGATAGTTCTTCTTTCGATCTTCGATCCATTTGGCAATGTCATCCTCGGTGCTCAACACAATATTGGTTCCTAGAATGGGTATATATTGTTGCTTGGCGGCGGCTATTGGCTCCTGGCTCTTTGCCGTGCCATTGAGTTCACCAGCATTTTTGCTGTCCTTGACCAGTATTGTGCCTGGGGTAACCACAGACTGCAGCGATGAGGTGCCTGGGAGATGTGTTGGGAGGATGTCTAGAACGGCATCCCAGGGCTGACTGGAGCCGGTTTCTTTGTATAGTTTCCTAGCAGAGCTATTATCTGAATCAACGCTTCCTCTCCTCTTCATACTCCCTGTGTATATCATATTATATCATTATTATTACCTTCATCCATCACTATTATCTCATCCCACCAAACGGTTCAAATTTTGCAAAATCACCGAAAATTACTAGCCGCCCCACAACAGTGAGAAAAATACCCCACCTCCCAAAGCAATTTTTTCTCCGTCAGCAGACGAAATTTTGCAGTGTGTGGAGAAAAAAAAAAGGAAGGGGGAAGAGAAGAAAGAAGTAGAAAAAAAAAAAAGGTCATCGCTGACACAAAATCTCTGTCTGGCTCTTCCACTCAATAGATAGATACAACACATATACACAAAACAATAATCATAATGTCTTCTAAAGCTCAACAAGTCGCCTCAAAGTCTTCTTTCGCCTCCAAGATCCTCACCAAGGAAAACTTCAAGTACCTCTTCACCACCCATTTCTGGGGTCCGGTCTCCAACTTTGGGATCCCTCTTGCCGCCATTGCTGATTTGAAAAAAGACCCTGAATTGATCAGTGGTCCAATGACTGGCTCATTGATTGTTTACAGTGCTGTGTTCATGAAATACTCCGTAGCAATCAGCCCAAAGAACTACTTGTTATTTGCTTGTCATGCAGTTAACGAGACCGCCCAATTGACCCAAGGTTACAGATGGTTGGACCACTACTACTTGTCATCCAAGAAGGAATAGATTTGTTTTTTCTTCATCTTCATCATATTTTATCGCTCTATCCCATATTCCATTTATATATTCCGGTTATCCATTTTTTTGCTCCACCTATTTTGCTGTTTTATGAAAGGTTCATCATATACTAGTACGGATTAAAGAGCTTGACCAAGAGAAAATCGGAGATCATTGATTGATTCTTCTTTATTTCCGCTCTTTGGATATCTGTGTATTAAATATCATTCCTTATGTCAAAATGATATTTTGTTTTTCTATTTCAGTGGTCTTTTGAATACATATTCTACTAAGTATCCTGTGCGTACTCTTTCTGTTATAGTAATGTGTATTGATAGAATACTTTTAACTTGACCTCACGTTGACTTTAGTTTGTAAGTGTTCAACGATTTGAATTAAGATCACAACTCGTAGATTACAATCTAATAAAATACTCGAGAAAAATCTATATTACAATAAAAACAAAACTAAACACACAAAAAAAGGAATGCCAAAACAACACAAAACAACAATCAACAAGGAGGGAAAAAAAAAGTATATTTATCAAGACTTCAACAAATAACAGCCTCAATTAGTCTTCATGTAGATTGGTAAAAGAAAACCAATATGACAAGAACTGAATTGAAAAAAAAAACAAACAACACCAACATAATATTTGAAGCTTTAATTAAAATATTTTCCATCCGCCAAAATTATACACCAAAGAAAGCATCAGTGGCGTCTTTAATCATTTGCGTAAGTTGATCTATTTCTTTTTGGGCATCGTCCCAATGATTTTGATAGATCGCATCTCTAACACTAGGAAACGTCCACCATTCAAACTTCTTTTGGGTCTCCTTGTTCTGATAAAATTCGGGCTCGTAGAGTTGTGGAGCAAACAACATATTCTTAACCCAGGCTCTATTTGGGAGACCGGTCTCAACAATTGGGAATCTTTGCAAATATATGAGTTTGCTGTTCCAGTCCCAACGATGCACCGAAAGCAACGAAGGTTCAACCCCCAAGTTTTCCGTGAAGACAATATCGGTCCATGTACGGGCCCACAGTGTCAATTGATCGCCGATTTTTTTAAGAATTTCCATTGATTGGGTAAGTCCGCTGGTATTGAGAGCTCGATTGGTACTAACATGTTTCTGTTCGGCGATGGTCGAGCAGTACTGGCCCAAATCCTCAAGGTAGGAATTTATCCTACTCACCAAAGGGTCAAGAGAATACGGGATGATCGGATCGTCCACAAGCTTGATCATAATTCGTGATATAATGTCCACCACCGAGGAATGGAATTTCATATCTGGATCGATTTCCAAATCTTGGAACCGTTGGAATGTATCCAAACAACTGTTTTTAGGGTATCGATGGGAATATTCATCCGCTGGTTCAGTTTTGGCACCAGTGTACTTCACTTGGACTACCGGAGTCCCAACGAATGATAAGAATGGGTAAGAGTTCCCATATGTTCTAACAGTTTGATAATTATTATTGAAAACTGTAGATAATTTGTTATCACTATTATTATTTTGATTTTCGTCGCTATCTACATTATTTTGATCTTTGAAATTTGGATCATTCGCATTATTTAACACATCCGAAATTAGGGCCTCAAATGCTGGATGGGCCATAATTTCCAAAGTATCTCCACTAACGGCATCCCCTAAATCGATGTAGGCAAAAATTTCTTTTCTGATTTCTCTGAATCGTTCTTCGATCCACTCTGTTAACCCAGAATAGTTATACTCACTGCCATCAATGCTGATGAAATAAATCGATCTAAGGGGTTCCCAATTGAGTTTCTTTTGCATCTCTGTAAATAACTTCACAAGCTCAAGCAACACCACCGTCCCGGTGTTAGGGTTAACCGCGCCGAAACAACTAGCATCACGTTGCGCTCCAATGATTATCGCCTTTTCCGATTGTTCTGAGCCTTCTATTTTCCCTACAATATTCCAAAGGGTCTTCAGTTCACGCTTGTTAGTTTGCACTTCGAGTAATGCCTCCACTGCTGCCCCAGTATCCGCGGTGCCGGTCCACGGTTGTGAATAACCGAGTTCTTTGATCATTTCATCGTTGCCAAATCCCCAATCTTTGAAATTCTCATCCTGAGTATTGATGTTAACCCCTTTAGATTTCAACGCCATAAAAAATGGTAGTATATCATTGTAAGATACCGGAATAGATGGGATATGTGGCGCGGTTTCTGAGTTTTCCCATGCGATCCGAGGATTACTATCAATTGACGGCCATCCTGGGGTCAAGACATCCCCAGAAGAGATTGCTGGAAATGATACCATCTGTTTTTCAATCACTACTCGATCGTCTTCTTTGGTAAGATCCATCCATTGTGGGTCTTTGAAAAATACCATGGCTTTACAACTTTTCTGAGTGGCAATTTGGATTTTCAAAGGGGTAGAGATCTTCCCGTATCTCGCTAGACAAATGGAATTTTGGAAATTGACACCAATACTTTGTAGGGATTCGTAGTCAATGGTACGCCCATAATTCACATACACTATAGGTGCCTCGACTTTCCCATCCATTGATAAGAAATTGAATGATTTAAATGGTAAATCTTGGTTTGGTGAAGATTGAGGTTCGTTGGTGGTGGTGGCATTGTCATTTAGTACCATTGATTGAGGTTCTATTAGCTTGGCGATATATTCATCGTATCCTTCGCCCCTTTTCAATTCCAATCTGGCAATATCTGGATAATTTATAAAACTTTCCACCTCGCTGAACTCTTTTGGATTGATCCCCACTTTTGTATAAACGTTATTAATGTACCTTGCGAGGGCCAAATCGCCAGCAGTGCCGGCCATATGGGGAATCGAGCTCAAGTATTCCAAGTTTTCTTGCATATTTTGGGGATCCAAGTGGGATTTAATGTACGCGAGCAAGATTTCTGGATCACTGAACTGCCCATTGATCAGAGCCCGACTGGTCGGATAAAGACCCGAGGAAACCACTAGGTAAATAAGGGCGGAGACAAAAAACACATAGAGGAATCTTTTGATGATTAGCGGGTTGCCAAACTTGCTGATTATCACGTTGAATTTGATGGTAATGGTGTGCCAGGTGTCGGCAATGGGATCAAGAAATCTGGTGATGGGCAGGACGATTTTGGAGCTAAATCCAGAACGGATAGACCGCGATACCGACCCTGCGGTCTCCAATAGCCTCAGGGCATTATTTTGGGTGAACAAATCGTTGTTCGGGTCATCAATTTCGAATTCGTCGAAATTAATATTGGCTTCAAGATCACTCAATGAAGAGGTGTCACTTCCATGGCTTCCGACACTGTCACGGTGGTTGCTATTGCCCAAATGGTGGGTTTCTTCATACGAAGGGGGGTTTAGGGGAAGATCGCCCCCAGAAGAGGGTAGTTGGTGGTAGTCTCGGGACATGGCAGTTGTTCAGATGAACTCGAAGACACGGGGTGATGTGGTTTTTATTTAACTAGTTATTTTTTTTTTTTTCAACCGGATGATATATAGTGATAAGTTAAAGGGAATAATATACACGAATTTCCCCAAAATGCCTCCTACGCCTAGAGGAGCATTACCCGCAAAATGGCAATAAGCCTTGTCCTCCCAATCCGCCCAGCTTCAACAGTGAATGATTGTGTCTGCTATGGATACATATTGTTACTAATGGGATGTCATGGCGAAGACCGTTTAATGTACGCTGTTGGCATTATATTGCTCTATTGTTGTCGATGGCCTGGCAAGAAGGGGAGGGGGGGGGGGAGGGAGTGAAGGAGGACCCTTAAAAAAAAAGAAAATGCTCCGGGACAATAAGAACTATATAATAGACAGCGAGTGATAAATAGTGGATTGCCACGAAATGAATGGTAGAGTTGAAGTAAATGTTAGATCTGAATATCGGACCTTTGAGTATCTTTTTGTAAATTATATTTTCTCTTCTTCTGCTTCTGCTTCACGTCGATAACCAAATATCAAAGAAAGAAGCCTTGGTCCACGAGATCATCCTTCTACATCTACAATGAATTCATACCACCAGTAACCTCTTCTTATTATATACAATAAATAACTAATTATATATTATTATAACTGTTGAAACAACGCTTCTTACCGATTCTCGCACGGTGCTGCACCCCCTGGATATGTATCAGAAAAATCAACCCAATTTTTATATCTCTAGCACCTTTATTATTATCAATAGTTCCCCTTTGTCAGCCTTTGGAACCAAAATATGAAAGACAATACAACTCCGGACAGTGTTCAATTGCCCAAAATAATTCCAAATACTCCATCGGATAATATTTACACCGCAAGAACCGCAAATAACTATGACGACTCGCCGTTTTTCAACCGATTGAAGACCTACACCCGGTTCCAAGAAATTGATTGGCTCCATGAATATAAGAAGGAACGACAACTACTGAAGCTGATGGATACAATACCAGGGCTATCAGGAACTGTCAGGCGGATGCAGCATACGGGAGAGAAATGGGTGGTGATCATTGCCAGTGCCCTACTTACTGGGGTGATTGTCCTGGTAATTGACATCTCGCTGATTTGGGTCAACGATCTACGTAATGGCTACTGTCAGACCAACTTCTTACAATCCAAAATAACTTGCTGCAATGCAGTGGCGGAAGGAGTAAAATGTGAGAACTGGCATGATTGGGACTTCTCGCTGAATTCTTTTGGTCATTTCCTAATTTATGTCTTGACAGCGGTGGTATTATCCATAATGGCCTTCGTGATTACTGGAAAACACCCCAACGCTGCGAAATCAGGTATCGGAGAAATAAAAATGATCATTTGTGGATTAATCTTTGACGAATTCTTATCATTTGGAACCCTTTTCGCCAAGACTGCTAGCTTGATTCTTGTGGTAGGCGCGGGACTTTGGGTTGGGAAAGAAGGCCCGTTGGTCCACGTTTCTTGTTGTATAATGTCATTGGTGAGCTGGATTATCAGCAGACATTCGAATGAAGCGTTGAAAAGGGAATTATTGGCAGCCGGGGTGGCGGCGGGGATCGCCGTAGCGTTCAATGCCCCAATCGGGGGAGTGCTCTTCGTTATCGAGCAAGGATATTCCAACTTGAGAATTAATAATATCATGTGGAAATCTTTCATTTGTGCTACTATTGCCGTGGTGGTGCTTCAAAGTCTCCATCCGTTCACCGATGGCCGCAACGTGGTGTTCACGGTATCTAATAACAAAGATTGGTTGAGCGTGGAAATCTTCCCGTTTATGATCCTCGGAGTATTGGGTGGGGTATACGGAGCAGTATTCAGTAAATTGAACTTCAGGTTTGCCGAATACAGATCGAACCACTTCAAAGGGTTCAATAAAAGTTTATTAGAAATCTTGATGATTGCTGTGGCCACCACGATTCTCACCTATCCGCTAATTTTTGGCAAATTGCCATTATCCTTACTCATCACCAGATTATTCAGAGATTGCGAGGCCAACGATTCCACCAATGTCATTGGTGGGCTTTGCTCGAAAACCCAAGGCGACTTCCAATTGAAGGCGTTCACCTTATTGATGTTCACCGGAATCGAAGGATTTGTATTGGCAGCATATACTTATGGAACCCTTCTCCCCAGCGGGGTGCTTATGCCATCTCTCGCCATCGGTGCGTGTTTTGGCCGTTCACTTGGTTTAATTGTCGACTATCTTCAAACCACCCATCCCCACTGGAAGATTTTTGCTAATTGTCCAGCGTACGTTGCTCCTGATTCCATCGCCACCAGTGCTTGTATTTCCACCGGGGCCTACGCGGTCATTGGCGCCGCGTCATTTCTTGCGGGAATCACTAAAAACACCGTGTCGGTGGTGGTGATTATGTTTGAACTCACTGGGGCATTGACTTATGTGTTACCCATCATGATCTCGGTGTTGATTGCAAAAGTTATCAACGATAGCTTGACGGTGAAGAATTTCTACGAGAAATGGCTACGGTTCTCGAGTTTTTACTTCCTCGATCAAAATTTCAAAGATTTGAAACCAATGCCAAACATCTGTGCCTCACAAGTGGCCACCATTCCGCAATTCATTTTTTATTTGAATGATTCCTCGGCCATCACCGTGCAATCATTAGTCGATATTCTCGAGCAAGTCGATGAAATCAATGCCAACAATAGTACTAATAACGTTCACAATATTAGCGGGTTCCCGGTATTGGCGTCTCGTACCAAACCAACGCTTATTGGTTGGATCTCCAAAAACGAATTACAAGTGGAATTGGATAATATTTCTCTGCTCCCACAATACAATTATGGGCAAAAAGTAACGTTCAAGCCAGGAGGTAGAAAATATCAATTAAATCATAACCGATTTTCAGAGTTTGAGATTTCCGATGATGAAGACCAAGGATTGGTCCACGATAATAATGGCGATTTGGACCAAGATGCGTTATCACTAAACCATGTACTTGAAACTTGTGATGTTATCCCAGTATTTAGAGCAACTTTACCGCTAGCAACATTGACAGATCTTTTTTATAAAGTAAATTTCAACTACATTCTCCTCACCAACTTACACGGAGAATTCCAAGGGGTAATCACTAAGTATCAGATGATTGACATCGTCGAGCTGGGGTTCAGACATACTCAAGACAGCCAACCTACATAAAATCACTTTATTTATTCATTTCAAGTTATATTCAAACAAAATTGTATTTCTAGAATTATATAATGAACACAATATTAACCAGAAACAAGTATGTAGAGAAGAATGTGAAAAATAAAAATGCAGTTGGTAATTAATCATAGGTCATAAAAATCATAGAAGTGTGCACGTAATAACAAGAATAGGGAAAATGGGAATAGAAGAATAAGTCGATCATTTGGAAATATAAAACTGAACATGGAATCAAGGGGTATAGGAAAAATTATGGAAAATCAAAGGGACATCAGACAATAATAATAATAATAATAATAATAATAATAATAATAAAATATTTGAGGATAGATTCAATCATATAGTGCTGCAATTATAGTCTTTTCAGAAGTAACTGCATCGATGCCAGCGGTTCTTAATAAATCGTTTTCAGTCTCAAAATGAATAGGACGTGGTAGAATTTGAATGCCATCGGTATTAAACTCCAAATAGTTATTCATTAACACACCTTTCACTATTTTAGTATCTTGATCTATATCATACACTCTGAGCATATCACCTTCTTGCAAGTAAGTATAGCCACTTGGTTTGATTCTGATATAATCTTTGCTGATTAATCTTTTCAAGTCCAACATTATTTCTATCGCCGAAGTTTGTAGAGCGCTTCTCTTATCCTCCATATATTTCACAACGACCACAACCATTCCGATCTTGATTTTACCATTACCGTAAATATCAGGAAGTTCTGCTCCTTGATGGCCTCTTTCAGCAGCAAGTCTTTTAAAGAGCAAGGTTCTAGAGAAAGAGTCGTAAGTTGTGTCGCCATCAACATCAACGGTGACTTCAAACTGATCAGCAGGATCGGAAGGTTTAATGGCAATCTTTTCAGGAGGATATTCCGCGAGAGAACCGGTGAAATCTTCGATGTTCTTCTCCTCGTCGTCAAGGACCCTGAAACCTTTAGCGCGGATGACTATCCGATTATTGACAAGCAAAAAGTGATAATAGCGGCACCAGCAGAAAGTGGCCAAGCAGAGAGACAAGAAGATCATGATGAGGATAGCGAATATCGAGCCTATAACCACGGCGTTTGTCACATCGCGCTTGCTCACTTGGTACTGAGCATACTCTGAAAAATAGGCGTTAGTTTGATTGAGAAGTTTGGCATACGAGGTCTCCATTTCTGTGGATAATCTCCGAGGGAGTACGGATAATAATAGATGGGTATAAATAAGTATAAATATATATAATACAAAAGACAGACAGCCGCCAGTAGGACAATAATTTTGGGCACAAAAACGAGAAAAAAAAAACAATCTCTGGAAACACAAAAGAAGGGTTTGGGTAAAAGAGAAGAGAAAAAGATTCAAAGTAATTTCATGAAGGTAACAAGGAAACTTCGGAACCGGGTGCCGCACCCCAGCAATGGGGCCCTTTTTTTTCTTTGCTTCCGGCGGCTTTTTTTCTCCCACTTCAAAAGACAGGTTTGCTACACGCACCAGAATATACTACTGCTATATTATGTGTTGAGTCGTACTATAGAGATCTCCATACGCCTTTCTCAATCGCCTCTACCTGGCGTCGGGACTCCTTGAAAATCCCAACGTATCGCAAATCAGCGAGGTTTTGTAAGAATAGTGCCAAAACAACCGCATCCCACTTGGAATTCGCCTCCTCTGGTAGCTTCTTATTCTTCAAAGGCAGCAAAAGATTCAAGAGCTCTGTCCTTTGCTCTTCATCCCCAAGAACTTTGGTGGCCTCCTTGGCATTAACTGCTTTCAAAAGATACTTGGAGTATTGCTTCTGGTCAAACACCGATTTAAATGACTCGTAATAATCAAAGATGTTGATGTGAAGTGGGGCTTCTCGGTACAACTTAAACATTTCCACCATCATTGGCTTATTAAGATTCTCTAGAACATCCAACACTTCTGAAAACTCTTCAGTATTATGCCCAACAGTTTTTCTCTTCTTTCTTTGTGACTCTTGGTAATCTACTGGCTTAATCGGGAAGTATCCTCTGGTTGTAGACATTGCTGCTTCAACTGCTTTTCTGTAAGCTGGGGATAGTACAACATTGACAGCATGGTTCTCTACAAGGAAAAATTCCTTGAATAGACTGTATCTAATTTCATGGAATTTACCAGATATATCCATAAGACTTGCCAACTTACTAGTGTCACTATCACCTTCTTTGACATTGTCCTTTGGCGAAGGCTTGTTAAGGGACCCGAAAATTGAATCTTTCAAAATATCTCCAAAAAATTGCTGGGAAATCATATGATTGAAATTCTCAAGCAATTTCTCAAACTGGATCTTCCCAGTAAGTGAAATATCCTTTAATCCATCACTTCGAGCACTTTCCACAGCGGCAAAAATATCAATGAAATGACTTCCACCTTCATCGTATTCTTTGACTTGGTTCCAAAGGGTAACTAATTGATCCCTGAACTCCGAAAACATCGGTTTCAGTTTGCAAAAGTTTTTGAGAGACTGGATCAATTTAACGAAAAAAAATGGGATCAAGGTCATGAGAACGTTCAAAAATAGTTTGGTGAACTTTATATAGTCTTCATCTTTGGCGGAATTCAATATATAGCAATATAGTTCAATTTTGGAAACTTTTTTGAATTTTAACGATTGAGTGGTGGTGTTGGATGACAAAATATCTCTATCCAGTAAAAACTCGTTATTTGATATCACCGAATCCTGCAAAATAGTCAAGAATTCTAGGAATTGGAATAGTTTTTCGCTATTATGTTGATAAACTTGTAATGAAAACGGAATTAATTTGCCAACAAGAAAATTCAAACAGTCTTGTGGCGATAAGTCATCCTTATATCCGATCAAATGATTGAATAATCCTTGTAAGCTAGAAGAATTGAAAAGTTTGCTGTTCAATTGAATCAACCCAACAAAGTTCTGGAATGATGGTAGATGCCTCAAGTAATCCAAGTATATTTCTGCAAACCCCTTGGTTTTCCCATAAGAATGGACGTCGAACAAATCAACAGGTTCTTCTGGAGTGCCCGATAAAAAGGCACATAATGGCAGGGAAAAATAATGCAGCATAACCACATACTTGATACAGTTTATAAAACATTGGGTAGTCGATGCTGCTTGCTTGTTACGGGCCAATATTGTCTTGATTAATTTAGGACCAATCATCAAATTGACAGCCTTTTGCTTTGGTTCTGATACAACTGCCTCAAAGATCTTGTCTATTACCAAATTTGAGTCATTCGACACTCTGATGACTTTGCTAACCATTAGCTGCCTTAGGGAGCTTAACATGTGTGATTCAAGATATGTTACTGAGAAAGAAGGAACATTGAGTATTAATTTGAAAGGCACAACGTCCGCATTTTTTTGTACCAACAAAAGAAGTTTTTGAAGGGTCGATTGACTAAAAGTGTTTAGATTTTTTATAAGGACCACGATCTTTAATTTTGTGGTTTTGACATTCGTCACAGTTTGGCCCGGTGAAGATTCCTGTTGATAATAATTGGTACAAAATTGACGAATCACATCAAAATCAAGAGATTTTGCTTTCAACGCAGGATCACCATAACCATATATACTGAAAATAATCAGCTTCAATGCAGTTTTAACGTTCCCGCAAGTCTTGGAATCTAAAGACACAAGCTTGAGCTCTGGATGGTTCGATTCAACCGTACCGGTCAAACTGTCAATGATTTCCTGGTGATTAGCAATATTGGTTCCCGAAAGCATCAATATAGTTGAAATTTTTGGTTTTAATCCAAGAATTGAGCTGCCAAGGTAGTCTGAATCGGAACAATTACTTTTGTTTATTGGTGTTTTGAGATTTTCCACCACATTATCAAGTAAAGGTTGGTGATATAGATTCAAGATTTCTTGGATCCTTTCCTCGCATTGGTCCCAGTAGTTCATAAATAGTTTATAACGTCTCTTTATTGCCTTGGCATCTTCCAATCCATCTAGAAGTGGTTGGAATGGCACTTTGTTGAAAGGAGCGGGGCTGTTGGATCCATCGCTCTGTTTGGGGTAACGCACATATGTTGTCTTTTGAGCATCGAGGGGATCAAGAGCGTAGTCCGCATTATGATCCAGGGAAAGATTTTTCTCGCTCATGGTGAAATAAGACCGATAATGATAATAATAATAATAAGGATCAGTGGGCAGTCAAGTTATCTAGGATAGCGACTGTTTTTCTTTTAGGAAATTTCACTCTTCCGCCTTACTCACGTGGCTATACATAGCGACGCGTCCAAAACAAACATAAATAAAAGAAAAAAATAATAATAGAAAATGTAAACAAATCGGTTTTACAAACATCAGAAGACTTGGTTATTCAGAGACCTTTACTATATCCAATTTGTGCTGGTTTTGCTTATTTTTAAGAAGAATTTGTGTGGTCGTTTTTTCGTTATTATTTTATTTGATCCATTTTTTCTTGCTAGCTCCACTTCCACAGTTCTACTGAGTTTATAAATTAATGGTGAGAAATTGAAGCATTTGAAATATGGCTAGCTATAAACATCTAATCGGAACACCTCTCGATAGGACCAAGAACAATACTAGAAATAATAACGCCTATCAGTTTACTCCAATAGGACATGAAGATTCGGATCTTGAATTTTCTGTGTTGAATGATACAAACAGAAAGAAGCAAAGTGCTCTTCTCAACACGGTTACCAAATTACGACAAAACAGGGGAGAAGACATTAATGTGGACGATAGTTTTGATAGCTTTTCTGCCTCAACTCCTTTAGTATCGTCAGTGAATAATTCTGTGAGAGACCAGAATGTGGTCAACAAGGAAAATATCTCGCCCAGTTCTGGAAGAACTCGAAATTCCCAGTATGATGAGCTCCTAAGGAACAGCTCCAATCCACTAAAACAGCAACAAGAGCTTATTGATGGTCTTAAATCGGAGAACTATGGGTTGAAAATCAAGATATCTAGCTTAGCAAAGTATCTTAATGCTGACATGAATACCCCAGAAAATATTAAGAATATGATAAATGAAAACAGTGATCTAAAGTCACAGATAACCCAACTTACAATGCAACTTGAAAACCTCAGGAGCGCAGAAAGTGAACCCAATACTTCTGCTAATAGTAATAATTCTTTGCTAATTCAAATAAATACCATGAAGAATGAAAAACAAGAGTTGATTTCTAAAGTGGAGACTTTGGAGAAAGAGTGCGAGTTTTTGAATCAAAAATTGGAAGAAGTCCCATCAATCGTTTCTAATGATAAAGAAGATGATGCGGATAATATCACTGAGTTGCAAAATGACTTGGAGGATCTTCAATATGAGCTCCGGGCAAAGACGCACGAGATTGAAGAGAAAGATTTAGAAATAACTCAGCTTGAAAATAAATGCCAGAGATTGGAAGAATTGAAGGATACTGACCTTCAGGAAAATGACCGCTTAGAAGAGACCTTGATTGATAAAAATGAAGAAATTAAAGCATTGAATAAAGAAATTCAAAATATCAATCATGAAAATCATCAATTGAAGCTCAAAGTCAGTGATGGAGATTCCAAGATACATAGCTTGAATAATAAAGTATTGAAATTAGAGTCAGAGAAGTCAAACTTTAAGGTGAAACTTAAGAGTATGGAAGGTAATGGAACAACAGTCAGTAAGAAAGTTGACAAATTATTGAACGAGTTGAATACAAAATCAGAAAAAATTTTGCAGTTGAATGAAACTGTCAGGGACTTGCAATCTCAAAACACATTGGCTGAAAGCGAGTTGACCAAAATGCAGTCATACGCTCATTCTTTGGAAAATCAAATCAATTCCGGGGAATCGCATTACGAGTTGGAAAATGAAATACTCAGATTGAGATCAATGGAAAATAATTTGAGAAATGAGATTTCTCATTACAAATTGGAAATAAGTGAATTACAGTCTAACTTACAGGAAAGCGAAAATACTTTGATGGATAATTCAACCTTCTTACATAACGTGGAACAAGTAGAGATTGAAAGAGATCAAGCTTATGATGATCTAAAGATCTATGAAGACCACATCTTGGAATTGGAAAGTAAACTTGATCAAGCCATATTACAGATTGATTCTTCCCAGGGTAGACTCAGAGAAATGGATCGTATGATAATTTCATTAAAACAGGAAAATGATACACTCAAGAAGCAATTAAGTGTTAAAGGATACAACAAACCGCATACTGTCACTTTCAATAACAAACCAAAGAATAAGAATAACGGTTTTTTCAGCAGCTTTTGGAATAGTGCTACCGATGTTGATACTGATGAGGATGAACAAGCGAATGGTCTTAGTGCCACCTCTACCATTAGAAAGCTAACTAAGGAAAAAGAAGATTTGAAGGATGAAATAAATACTTTGCAATTGAAAGTTAAACACTTGAATGATGATTTGTCAAACGAACGGCTCGCCAAATCACAAACTACTGTCGGTTCTTATGAAAAGGATGAGATCAAAAAATTGGCCAAACAGAAAAATGATCTAGAAACTTTAATGGAAAACAGAAAAATTTCTTTTGAGTCTCAAGTTAACGATTATAAACAAAACATTTCCAAATTGGTCGAAGAAGTCAAAACTAAAGACCTTGAAATAGAAAGCTTAACCAGCACTCTCAAAAAGGATACCTTCAAGGTTGATACTCTCGGAGTCGAAAGAGAAGAACACATAAAATTGTTGAAGAACAATATGGAAAATGAAAAGAAGAACATGATGCTTAATTTTGAAATTGAGAAATTGAGAAGTGATTATGAAATTAAATCCGAAATGTTGAATAAGGAGATAGAGTCCTTGAAGAAATCTTTAACTGACTCAATTCAGCCGAGTGGCGCCCAGAAGGAGTTGGAGGAAAAGAAAAGAGACATTGAATCATTGAACTCCAAAATCAAATTGTCCGAGACAGAGAATTACCAAATACGCCAAGAGTTGTCCAGAAAGTCCGACGACTTCAACACCAAGTACGAGAAACTTAAAAAGGATTACCAGAAAGTTTATTCAAGATATAAGTCTGTTACTAAACTGAAAAATCAATTATCTGATATTTCTCTAGAATTGGAAGATGAATCGTCAAAATCTGCTGGGACTGGGTTGAAGGAAAAACTACTATCTAAGGAGAGAGAGTTAGAGGCTTTAGAAGCTGATTATAACTCAATGAAAGCAAAAATGAGTTCCAAAGTCAGAGAGCTTTCTGGTACCAACAGATCTATGAATGGCCGAATCGATGATTTGTCTAAGGAGTTACAAGAGTTAAAAGTAGGTATTTCTGGAGGTGATGCGAAGAAATTGAGAAAATTAGAAAATGCTGCTCATTATTATAGAGAGAAGTTTCATCAAGAGCTCTACCTAACCCAGGATTTGAAATTCGTTAACCAATATCTCAATGAATCGATAAGAAAATCCAACAAAATGATTCTTCTGGATGTTAATAAGTTGGTGAAAACTGGGAAAATTGGTCTGGAAATGGAATCAATAGTGTCCATTGCTGCTTTACATCTGAATGAGCCAGAACTTAAGAATTACAAGTCTTTGAATAACTTCTTGTATAAGCAGGGCATGTATAATACAAACCCTAAGTC
Source organism: Saccharomycopsis amapae (assembly GCA_031125765.1). Lineage (NCBI taxonomy): Eukaryota > Fungi > Ascomycota > Saccharomycetes > Ascoideales > Saccharomycopsidaceae > Saccharomycopsis > Saccharomycopsis amapae. The sequence goes on from JASTVC010000016.1 coordinate 177,509, forward strand.
TTTGCCAGGAAAATTGACTTTTAAGGGATTAGCAAAGTTTGTGTTAGCCACCGTTCGTTTGCAAAAAAGAATGGAGAAAAGTATAAAGAAAGGAAAATTATTAAAGGCAGTCAAGATGGAGTGCTAACTGAGCATTTCTTTCCGTCCTTTTTGATTTGTAAACTAGTTCTTTCCATTGTATTATATTATATGTATATTAAGAATAAGTTGGTGAGGCCTTTTGAATTTTGTTTCTTTTGTACTCGCTCGCTCAGTCAATCCTTTTTTCTTTTTTTTTTTTTTTTTTTTTTGTATTCTTTTTTCTCTTTTTCTGTTCATCTTTGTTATATTCAAATAGATACTGATATCAGTGGTACCCTGATCATACGGGTAGAAATATGATTGAATGCTAGGAAGATGATAAATTGTAAATTATCTCCCCCCAAAAAAGGGGGTTTTTAAAAAGAAGTGCCAAGTAAATAAAAATAAAAGGAATAAATGACAGAAAGCAACGACCACCAGGCCAGCTGAGATAGGGTTGTCTGGCCTTGAACAAACACTTCTATGTATGATGATAGTTACACATACGCACTATTCTTCACTAAAGAACATCTCAAGCTCTCTGATTCTTGGGACAAAATCTTCAATGATCATAGATAACTGTTCAATTTTACTAAAATCATTGTTAATTTCATCCAATTTCTTGATAATCTCATAATAATTTTGAATAACTTTATCAATTTCAAGAATTGTGATCTCCGTGTTCTCCTTGAACCTAGTAGTCGATTGCTGTACTTTCTCCGATAGCGTTCTGATTCTGTCATTCACTTTATACACTAGATAATCAAAATTGAGGGATAATTCTTTGATATTCAAAGGATCTTGGTTAATGTCAGCGTTGCCGCTTGGAAGGTTGTTGGCCTCATTATCATTTCCATCATTTGATTCGTTGTGATCACTGTCAGACCCTGAGGTCTCTAAGATATTGTGGTCATTATTGTGCTTGTCCTCCGAGCTTTGTTCCTCTTCCAGAATGTTTTGTTTGCCTACTCTAGACAACTCAGTGGAGTAACAATTATCATTTTCTTCGTGACTTTGATCTGATTCATCATCAACGGCATTGATAAAGGTATTATTCGACAGTGCTTTGAGGGTTCCGTATGATGTTATTGTTGCCTGGGATATGGAATTGGAATCTTTATCCTCAGCCATTGTTGTTTCTCAATCTTATTAACAAGCATCTTCAGCTTGATTTGCAAGACGGTCAGTGACAGAAACATTCCACAAGTGGGAAAACATAAGAGGGTGCAACACCCTGTAATGACTCTATTGACAGCCTGACTTTCAATACCCCTTTATTGGGGGTTGAGGATGCCTCAGAATTATAAATAACCAAAAAAAAGTTGGACCGAAGGATAAAGTCAAAAGCATTTTCTGGTTTTGGTAGATCCTTTGTTATCGGCTCGCCTAAAATGGGAAGAGTACTTTTTTGTAATCTTCAGTCCATCAAAAATGATGCACAGAATCGGGAAGAATTCTTGTTAGATATATATAGATACCTCTGTCACGATGGAATCTGTATCAGTTTCATGATTTAATGGCAATTTTAATCTTAACTATCTTCTCATTAAAGCTGGTTCCCAATTGAATAATCCTAGTTTATAATAAATGTATAGTACCAGTATCAACTGGTTCGTGTAGTAGCACGAATTGGGCAGTTCTAGTAGGTTTAGAAGAGTCGTTAATGTCCTGGTTATTTTTGGAGTTCATATTGTAAGACTTATAATTGACTGCAAGTGACTTATAAGGATTAATGTAATAACAATAAATACAACAATAAGATCATGTAAGTACATATACTGAAGCTGGATTTCCATTTTTCTGGTACTTTTTCAATATATTACATTTTTAATCGCCTCCAGGTGTTTTAAATAATACTATTATTGATTACGAAGCCAAGGAATCAGTCCTGGTACCATATAGACCGACATCTGAGGATTCCATTTATTGTAACTAAATGGTGTGCATGGGGATATTGAAGGACTATCAATAATCATCATTGAATGCGGAACAGCGAAAAATGGCGGGAATTTTAAAACCTGGCAGTAAGACTGTGTTTAAAACCAAATTTACAATCTTGATCAATAAGAATTTCTCCTGATATTAAAGTAATGATAAACATGTGTATGTGATACTGTTAGAGTAAAGGCGGGTAAACCGGGGAGAGTAAAGTGACAAAATACAACAAAGGATGAAATGGCAAAGAGATCTCCCCTATTGACCCCGTCAACCTGATAACCAAAGCAAACATCATCAATAAAAAATAAGCATGTCTGCACTGGAAGGTGGGCCATCAAGATTGGTCAGACGTATCTGTACGTACTATTAGGAACTCGAGGCTCTAAATTGAAGATTAACCATACTAACATTTCATTATAGACAAATCTTGTAGGGCCGCTGAACCTGATTTGGCTCTCAATTTTGAAATCGCGGACTTAGTTAATGAAAAGCAAGGAGCTGCTCCAAGAGAGGCAGCGTTGACTGTTGTCAAATTTATCAATGACAGAGACCCATTCGTTGGTATTAATGCCTTGACATTGTTAGATTGTCTTGTCAAAAATTGTGGATACCCATTCCATTTACAAATCTCAAGAAAAGAATTTCTCAACGAAATGGTGAAAAGATTTCCTGATAAACCTCCTTACAAGTATAACAAGGTGCAAAAAATGATTTTGGGGCAAATTGAAGAATGGCATGAAACCATTTGCAAAAGCTCTAGATATAAGAAAGATTTGGGGTTCATTAGAGATATGCATAGATTATTGGCCTTAAAAGGCTATATTTTCCCAGAAATCAATAAATCAGATCTTGCAGTTTTGAACCCATCGGAAAATTTGAAATCAAACGAAGAAATTCAAAAAGAAGAAAGAATCGCTCAATCGGCAAAATTGCAAGAATTGATTAGAAGAGGTAGACCAGAGGATTTAGCGGAAGCCAATAAATTAATGAAAATCATGAGTGGGTTCCAAGAAGACAAGAAAACTAACGAAATGACTAGACAAAAGATTGCCGAAGACATCAGTAAAATTAAAGGTAAAATCGAAGTGTTCTCTGACATGGTGAACAACTATAATGAAAATGATGCTAATAACGCCGGAAATAACGAAACATTGGAAGAATTATACACTTCTTTGAAAGTTTCTCAACCAACTTTAATGAAAATAATCGAAGAGGAACAGGATGATCAAGAAACTGTAAATAATTTGCTAAAGGTCAATGACACAATTAATTTGTTGGTTCAAAAATATTCTTTGATCAAAAAGAAAGACTTAAATGGCGCTGCTAAGATTAACGTAGGTGCCAGTGGCCAAATGAATTTAATCGATTTTGATGATGGTGATGCGTCTCAATCTAATTCAGCTAGCCCTGCTCCTGAGGCTCCTCCTAAAAAAAAGGATTCATTGATTGATTTGTTGGGTGATCTTGACTTGTCAAGTACGCCAAGAGCTATTTCTCCTAGTGGCAATGGGTCCACTGGTTTGAATTTCGGTAGCGGTGCAATTGCTTTGGGACTAAACTCCTCAAATACTTCCACCCCAACTGCACCACCAGTCTCTTCTACTGCTAGTGCATTTGAATCCTTAACCCAATTGCAAAACTTGGACCAAATTTCTTCAATCCCTCTTAACCAAGGTTCCTCATCTCAACAGTTTCAAGCTGGCCAAACTAACAATCTTTTGCAAACTAACCAGTCATTACTTTTTCAGTCAACCGCCAGCACGCTACAGGGAAACGCAACCATTCATGAATCTACTTTTTTGAAAATCAGCTATAGCGTGTTGCCAAGAACCTCTACAAGTGAAGTTTCACTTCAAATCTCTTTGTCTAACTTATCTTTGAAAAACATTTCCAACATCACATTGTTGTTAGCATTTCCAAAGAGTTTCAAGCTTGAGTTGAACCCCCAATCTAATAACTTCCTTATGGGCATGAGCACAAATGGTATTACTCAGATCGCCAAAATTAGCTCTGCTTCTAGACAGCCAATTTCCGGTCCAATAAAGATGAAATGGAAGTTGACCTACCAAGTTGATGGTGGCAATAAGGATGAAACAGGGGTTTATTTGGTGGAAAAATATGATTAGAAAAAGCTGCTTTGTTTTGTCTTTAAAAAATTGTACGTGTGATTGGCTTAAATTATTCCTTTTGATCTTTATATTTACTTTATTTAACAATTTGCTTTTATTTTCTGCTCATTTTCGTGGCTTGGTGTCTATTATTCCACGTAATTTCCTTTTTGAAAAATCCCTGCTGTAAAGTTACTTATATGCATTTTATTGTTGTAGATATGCACGTGACAACACCAAAAAAAAAAAAATAAGAAAACTGAAATAACACGTTGAAAAACAAGAAGAACATTACAAAATCTTTCAAGTTCACCAGACTTAGATAATTAGATATAAAAAATATTCAAGATGTCTGACTTTGTTGGGATTTCTAACTTACCAAACCAAAGGTATGTACTTTTCCTGGCATTATCGATGTGAATTGTTTTCAATGCGAATGGTTTTTTGCAATGTTACCATCACTATGAATCTACTGAAAAAGACAAATACTAACATTAGTAACAGATACAAGATTGTGTCCAAAACCGGTTCAACTTTCACTTTGATGGTTGCCGGTGAATCTGGTTTGGGTAAAACTACATTCATTAACACCCTTTTCCAAACTAGTCTTAAAAGTCATGTCGATCACAAAACTAGACATCAAAAAGGTATTCGCTCCACCGTTGAAATTGACATTGTCAGAGCCGAATTAGAAGAAAAAGATTTCAAAATCAGATTAAATATCATCGATACTCCAGGGTTCGGGGATAATGTTAACAATAGAAGGGCTTTCCAACCGCTCATTGACTTCATTGACGATCAACACGACAGTTACATGAAGCAGGAACAACAACCAACCAGATCTGAAATTAAAGACCTTAGAGTCCATGCGTGTCTATATTTTATCAGACCAACTGGCCACTCTTTGAAACCTTTGGATATTGAAGTGATGAAGAAATTGAGCACCAGAGTTAACTTGGTCCCAATCATTTCTAAAGCTGACACTTTGTCCCCAGGAGAAATAAATGAATTTAAACAAAGAATTAGAGCTGTTATCGAAGCTCAAGAAATCAAGATATATTCTCCACCAATCGAAATTGATGATGAAGCTAGTGCCGAACACTCTAAGACTCTTATCGAATCTATTCCTTTTGCTATTATTGGTTCAGAAACTAAAGTTCAAAACCCTGAAGGTGAAATGGTTTTGGGTAGAGAATATCCATGGGGTATTGCTGAAGTTGAAAATGAACAACACAGTGACTTTTTGAAATTGAGATCCTTATTGTTGAGAACCAATATGTTGGACTTGATTTTGTCTACTGAAGAATTGCATTATGAAACCTACAGAGCCTTGAAATTGGATGCTTCCAATGGCACCAAGGATGATTCTAGATCGAAATTAACTAAGCGTTTCAACAATAATCCACAATTCAAGGAAGAAGAAGATCAGTTGAAGAAGGTGTTTACTGATCAAGTCAAGGCCGAGGAAGGAAGGTTTAGAAAATGGGAACAAAACATTATTAATGAAAGACAGAGAATGAACTTGGACTTGGAGTCCGTTCAACACCAAATAAAACAATTGGAAGAACAAATCAAGGACTTAAATATTAAGAAAGGATATAAATAAAGGGATTGGCAATTTCGTTTACCTTCAACCATAAAGATTTTGATAATGTATATCTAATAAGACTATCATTTACAAATGTCCCATAATAGCTGTTCGTTTCTCTTTTTCTGTTTCTTCTATTAGTTCTTTTTTTTTTGTTTTTTTTTGTAATATTCTGTGTAATAGCTTTTTTCTTCAGTATAGAATTGCTCTTATCTCAGTTTCGCTCTCCTATTTTTAAAATTTCCTCTGCTGATATATAATCCTATCGACTCATTCAAATACGTTTATTTTGTGCTTCTGTTGTTCTTAGTTTTTTCGACTTTTTTTTTAATAATAAATTAACTGTTCAGGTAAAGAAAAAAAAACCAGATGCCTTTCCCCTTAACTTATCTCTCCTTGGAAAATAACCTCATAACTTAATTGTTAACAGCTCTCTGTGACAAATTTAGACATTGTTGATTGACACAATGTGCTTCTGATTATTATAGTGAATTTGTCAACGTTATAACGTTATAACGTTGACAAATTCACCGACTATTCTTACATACTCTCCAAAAATATTATTATCAATTCTACTTGCACTATACTTGATAATGAGTCCATATATTTATTTTGATGTCGGGTTCATTAGATGTTCCCAACTGGTGGTTCTTGCATAGCTGCTTCACTTTTCCCCAACAAGCAGACCAACCTCTTTTTTTTTTTCTAGAATTGAAATACAAATTGTAGGGCCAATATTACCATAGGTAATCGTTTCATCACGATGACCATCGTCAATAATTTTTATATCTATCAAAAATAGAAAAAAAAAAAAAAAAAAAAAAAAAAACAGAAGCAAAAAACAAACAATTTATTAGAGTAAAAATCAGCTGAATCAAGATGGGTATTAAGCATTAAAATATATCATCTAAAATGAGTTAATAAAAAAGAATGAGCATTAGAGTAATCAAGTGAAGGAAGACAGATTTATAGCATTGATAACCAATAAAAAAAATTGAGAAAAAAAAAATGCTGGAGGTTACCAAGGAAACAATGATCTTCTACGTGCAAGATAGAAATCTCATGAAACGCTCACTGATAAGCACTTGCGCCCAAAGGGATTGACTTGTTCATTTGAATGCTTGTATCATCATCAACGCCAGAATCTTCAACGCCAGCATCATCAACAGCTTCATCGTCGGACTTCTCCATGAAATATGGGTGTAAAAGGGCTCTCTTGGCACTGATTCTGCTGGCAGGATCATATATCAATAAGTTCTCCAATAAATCAATCCCCTCATCTTCCAAATCAGGCACCACTTTCTTCATGTCTTGCTTGGACCATTGTGGGAAAGTTGGTTTAAAATCTGGTAAGTATTTGACATCTGGCCAAATCTCCTCATTTGGGGTCCCTAAAATTCTAAAAATTCTGAAAATTTCGTCAATTTCAGAATCACCAGGGAATAAAGGCTTTCTGTTGACCAATTCGGCAAAGATAGCACCGGCAGACCACATATCAACACCAGTGGAGTATTGCTTACCACCAAGTAAAACTTCTGGACATCTGTACCATAACGTGACAATTTCATGGGTGTAAGCTCTGAGCGGGACACCGAATGCTCTAGCCAAACCAAAATCGGCCAACTTCAAGTTACCTTCTTTGTCAATCAACAAATTCTGGGGTTTCAAATCACGATGCAAGATTCTATGGCCATGACAGTGGGCAATCCCTTTAATCAATTGCATCATAAATTTCTTGACCATTTCAGCGCCTAAACCAACATCAGGAGGGATGGATTCCATATATTTTTTCAAATCAAGATCCAAATATTCAAACACCAAATATAGCTTGTGGGAATCAGAATGAACGATGTCATACAATCTAACAATATTTTCATCCTTCAACTCTTTCAAAAGGGAAATTTCTCTAATCGCGGTGGAAGGCACACCTTCATCTTCAGATTCCAATCTGATCTTTTTCAATGCCACGATTCTGTTGTCATGTCTAGTGTCAAGAGCTTTGTAAACCACACCATAAGTACCTTCCCCAATCTTTTCAAGACGCTGGTAGTCTGATAAATCGACCATCTTTTCCTGCTCAGTGTTGATGGTTTGTTTTGGGCCGGGATAAAACCTGAAATCATCACTAAAAAAATTGAAACCACACATAATTTAAAAACAACCATGTAGTGGGATGCGTGTTTGGTGTGACGATCTCAGAAATGCTAACGACACCGCCTTAGATAAGCATATTATTATTACGAGCTTCAGCAATTTCTTGATGTAATCAACTAAATAATTGGAATCATCATAAATCTTGAAATAAAATAATATAGTGATGGTTGATATGTTATATATTACAAAGTTAGAATAAAAAACAAGGAAAATGAATAGAAAAACAACAGATAATATAATTTTTCAAATTTAAAAATGCATGTGGTGCCCTTTGATTTTTTGCTTCCTTATTTTCTTCGAAAGGCTTGTTTTCCAATGAGCTCCAGCAAGCCCATTCTTTTTAAAGTCATATTCTTCAGGAATGAAGTTTTCATCCAATTCCTTTCTCAATTTTTGAACATCACTGAGTTCATCGGTTGATTTACCTTTACTGTTACCAGAGGCGGCCTTGGTCAGTATCTGTGATTTAGATGCCTTTTGACGCTGTTCTTTGACAAACTTTCGGCATCTATTAATTTCCTCCTGTGTTAAGTTACTAAAACCATTCCGCTTCTTAAAACAACATTCAAATAAATCTTTTGGTTCAAGTAACTTCTTTGGAAAATTTTGGATAATTTGGAAAACTTCCATTTCATCTTTAATTTTCTCAATTCTTGGCTCCGCTAATTTCAAGATACTTAAAGCGATTCTGAAAAACACCTTACTTTCTTCGTAGAAAAAACAGTCCCACACTCTAAGACAAGTTTCTATAGGCAAGATACCAATGAACGCACTCATAAACCAACTAGCGGTACAAAGAGTAATTGGAGGCAACTTGGTAACAACGTTGACTTCATTATTAAAGCTCTGCTTGCCATCCATCCCATTACTATCGAAATTGAATCCAATTTTGTTCCAAACATTCGGTAAGTATTCTTTAACGCAAAGCATCAAAACACCTTGATCAATATTGACACCTTCCAAATTGACATCATGGACACCCGGCAATAATCTAGAAGTAATGATAACTAACATCCAAAAGGCACGTTCCTCATCAAGGAAAATTAACAACAACCCCGCTAGAAAATTTAATGACTGGCAATATCCAATTTGCGGTTGATAGATGGCAAATGCCACCAACACTCTTCTTAAACTTTGAATCAAAGGAGTCTCTTCCTCACTTTGATCAGAACTTCGAAAATACATATTATCTGGGAAAGTTCTATTCAAGTCTCTTTCTATAATTTCCGCATCATGCGTCTTTATTCCTGATATATTGTCAATAATCTTGTCATACAATCCAGGATTACTCTCCAATTTTTCATACCCTCTGGCGAAATACCACCATGCATTCCCTCTCCATTCTGCAGGTATGCCTTTCCGAACATATCTTTTTAATTTATTAGATCTGGCTGGGAATCTTACAGGATTATCCTTATTAAGATTCAAACCGTTTTGCGACATCAAGGTCTCCCACTTCTTCTTGCGCCTGATTAGATATGGTTCATATTGCATCCACCAATTGTTATATTCCTGTTCATTCACAAATGAGGTTTTCTTTTTGAAACCATATCTATCTCTATCGCCATTCAAAAGATTCCGGGAGACAGACTCGATTTGAACAACGTTGGAATGCTGCAACGACGACTCCTTTGATAATTGAACTGATAGCAAGGAGTGGTTATTATTAATGAAATTTCTAACGTTAATATTACTCGAATTTCCAGCAGTCACATTGCTAGTAGCGCTTTGAAGATCATTAATTGAGTTACCTTTAACATGCTTTTTGGAAGATTGATCAAAATTGGAAAGGCTTTGGGTCACATTCGCGCTAAAAGCCGCTATGGGGGATCCGACCAAATTAATTGAGGGAGTGGTAGCGTATGATATAGGTGTAATTTTAGAATTAGTGGGGTTATTTGTGTTGGCGACACCAGCTGGGGTTGTCACTGAAGCCGATTCAGCTGCAGTATTTACCTTTTCAGTGTTATTATTGTCAATTCCACTATTGACATCTAAGAACGGGTTGACAGCATTATTTTTTGTATTGATACCGCTAGATTCACCTCGCTGCTTTTGAAGAATTGATTCAGCATGGCCAGAGTTTCTGGCTTGCTCCATATCAGGTAACTCCGTGTCATCAGATAATATTCCTTGAATATGCCTTGTTTTAGTATCCGCTTCATGATGAGATGCGGGCTCGGAAGATTTTGTTATTACTGAATTATTGTGATTATTTGATGATTCACTGAATGATTTCTGAAAGTCAACTGCTCCTTCGACAACACTACCACTGGCTAACACAGCATCGTTAAGCGAGCTCTGTGGTGAATAATATAAAGTTTCTTGTTTCCTGTGTCTGTTTTCCGGATGTGTAATTATCGGGTTTGCCTGACCAAGGTCATTAATGGTTCCCAAAGGCAATTCATCCAAACTGTCATCAAAGTTTTTAGAAACAAAGTTGAAGGAGCTGACACTTGTTGGTGAGTAAATAGATTCTTTAGTATCTAGTGTCTTCATGGCTGGGTTTTCGATCCGCAAAGAGTGTCTTGGCGTGTTGGCCTGGGGTTGTTGGGCAGGTGAAGGAACGGATACACTATCGTCATCGTACAAATCAATAACACTGAGATACTTTGCATTTCTTTCAATGGAATTCATGATAGATTTATCTGGAGATACTACTGTCCTTATTGGTGATTGTGCATTATTATTGAAGTTATTAACAGAGGTTGACGATATTGATGAATTGGATACCTGATGATTTAACGGTCTGGCAAACTCAAATCTGGCATTTGTTGGAGTGATGATTGAGCTGCTTTTGTTTGGCTTGAGGATGTTGGATGTGCTATTGTTCGAGGCCGTCGATGCTAGTATAGTATGGGAGTCTCTCTGCTCGTTTCTTATAAGAAGAGACAAGTCTCCAACGCTCCTCGTAGCATCAGCTGTATTACTTAGTCTGTTCGTCTTAAGAAATGGCTTGTTGTTATTTAGGGAGAGAGCGCTCCTCGCATTATAAAGCGCTGGCAGCGATTGTGCTCCTTCATCTTCAAAGTCAACACCACTCGATGACATAGGCCAATGTTTCTAATAAATATCCTCAAAAGATGTCCCCAGGTCTTACCTTACTAGCCACATACATATTTAAAACTTTTTGTCAAAAGTCAAATTTTGCGGTGCGTTTAGATGTAATGATTCACGTGTGTGACAATTCTCCCGACATGAATAGGCCTCATTTAGGATCCATTTATTAGAGGCTAGTAGTTTTCTCTATATACATGGGGATCTCTAAACAATTTTCTGATTGATACTATTAACATGTATATACAATAATTTATACTCTAAATCTTATAACCTCACCGTCAGAATCATGGTTAATGCCGTTGACAGTTATCTTTTTCTCACTGCCAAAAGCGAATACATTCTCCAAAATCACTGTAGTATCTCCTTCAGTGATACCACTATCAGAATTGTAGCCCTCTTGTGGACCACTTTTTTCGGCAAAGATTCCATTACTTGAGTCTAACCCATCTGGAAAGAATGCTTTCATTTTCTCCTCATTCTCCTGTTTCAAAGATTTTTCTCCCGTGTACAAGAAAAACGATAATTTGGTACCAACTTTCATAAATTCTAAGGCCTCAGGATCAATTGCCAAAGTATCGGCTTTAGCTCCCCAGGCACCTCCCCCTGCAATCACTTCGAATCTTCTTATAATTTCCTCCTCATCTTCGTTTTCAATAGTAACATATATTCTACTGTCTTTATTCATTTGTGCCATGAGCCTCTTGTCATCTTGTATAACTGAGGAGGCAGGTTTGCCATTGATTTTTCTAACAAGATTGCCTGTCAACTCCGAAATTCTCAAGTCATCACCTAAATTTAAAGGTACCAAATTATTGTAATTCTCCATAGCTAAATTTCTGGAAGGTGAAATCAATGGTGGAAGAGCCACTTCTAAATCATGCAAGTACTTGCCATCATTATCAAGATACAGTTTGATATAGTCAAATGTTTTCATATCCAATCTGCTCAAAGTCTTTCTTTCTTTCTGGGATACAAAGTAAAAGCAAGTTGTAAAAAGATCTGAATTATGAAATATCGTCGATCCTAGTTGGAACTTGATTTTGGTCAAAGTTTGAGGTAGGGAATGATGATGCATCAAATTTTTTGGAATGAAAGGAATATTCAACAGCAAGTGACTATTTGAGCTTAGATCCCAATGTTCATCACTCCTTGTGCTGATTATTCTTCCCGGCTTAGAAGCAGGAGTATTCTCCTTTTCTGATTTCACTTGTTCAATAGATCTGGATTTTGGTATTGACATTCTCTTACTGAGCCATAACTCAGAAATCCCATTACGAGAAGAAAAAGGGGCAATAGAGTCAACAGATGCATACAAGATCTGCAAATCCGCTGAAGACTCTTTTAGATCCACCAATTTCGAAACTAGCTGCTTCGAGTATTGAGGAGTGCTGAACAATAGGAGTGATCTGGGTTCAAAATCCAACTTCTTGGTGCTTTTGAGATCATTCAACGATTGAGTGACATCTATAACAGGTGTACATGGGTTTAACACCGTACGGCAGTATGACTTTGTGCTTCCGAGTGAAGCACTTCTCAATGAAGAAGCGATTCTGACAGCCATTTGCTTTCTGTATATTGAGAATCCTCACTCTGATCTTCCAGTGTTGGTGGTAAAGATGGTTGGAAATTTTCTCTTGATAATATGGAGCAACGTGCGCTTAGAATTATTTGCGATGGGGTTTTATCACGGTTTGTGGCTTCCTCAAATTGACATGTGTGTGATAATCAATACGTATCTCCATCTCGTCAATGATGGCTCTTCTGGGAGATCATTTGAAGGTTGTGGACTACATCTGGAGTAAAATAGATGTGTCAGGGTCAGGGAAGATTTCATGTGAGGATCTTCTTGTTGCTATAGACTTATTCGAGGAGGTCCTACAGATTCCCAAATTTTCACTTTTAGATCAAAGTTCAAGAGAAGTGGCCCTACTATTCATTGAGGACACTAAACTGTTGGAAATCAATCAAGAAGACCTTCTTGTTTTGTTAGATGACATTGGTAATACTAAAGTTCTACAAGATGCTTGTGAGTCATTCCTCAAATCTCATCCACAGAAGGAAACCCATTACTTCAAAGACTTTGATTATTCTCATGAGTATGAGGGCAGTTCTTCTATGGAAGAGCCGGAAAGGAAAGAATTATTTTTTCCAAAAGATCGTTTATCTTCGGAAAGACTTTCGAAACGACAAGATTTAGGATCTACCAGTGACGCCAGAAGTTTGGAAAGTGAAATAAAGTACAGAGATCAAGTCATTGAAAGTTTGGAGTCTGAGCACAAGCAATTATTAAACACAATTAACGAACAAAACTTGAAATTAAAAGAAATTGCTAAAGAGAGCACGGCTGCTCGAAATCATGCTGAATATGTAGAAAAACAGCTTGAGCAGACATTGTCAGTCAAGAATTCAGTGTCAAGTCTTAAAAAGATGTATGGAGAAACTCTAGGACCCAAAAGAATCGCAAAAAATTCACATGCCAAAAGGTTAGATGACGACAGGATAATTGATGACAGCAAACTATATGATTTCATTAATAATATAGAATCAGGTTTCAATGAATTGGATGACAACCTTGAGGCCTTAAAAGCCCAATCAGCACTTGAATTATCTCATATTCACAGCTTAGATTCTTCAAATGATAATCATGGTAAAAAGCTTAGAATTTTGAATAATCAATTGACATATCTAATCGAAGAATTCAATAACGTTAGAGAAAGAATAGGGTCTTTGGATGAATCCATGATCATTGAGGATGCCAGCGCTTCAGAAATTTATTGTTCTGATAACATTATGACAGATACACAGTACAAAGAGATCTCTGTCCAATTACAAAAAATTCAAGATGACACTAATTTCCTTAATGGTTCCGTGAAACAAAGTTTATCCACCAAAAATATTGCTAGCTTACAAGACATTGCTATATTGCAAGATTCTAAGTACTATGATTCATCCTTATCTATTTCTTCGTCATCAAGTTCCTCGCCTCCATTAAAGTCAAATGTCTCAGATAGAAAGAGACCACGGAAAATTAGAAAAACTCCCCTGATCAATCCTTCTGAAAAATTAGTTAAAAGTTCTAGATCATCAACTCACTTGCTAAAAAAGCCAAAGTCTCAAATATTACTTAGGAAAAAATCATCACATTTATGCACTCTGTTGAGCAAAAATTATGAAAGCTTAAACTTTAAAGATGCTACATTTGATTTCCTGGCTAAGGAGAGAGCTAATAGCCTCATTGAAGAAGATACCAATAATGATATTTCTGTAACTTCATCAGCCACGGAAAGCAAATCAGCTTCAGATTACGAAAATGAAACTTGCTTTTCGATTGGTAATTCTCATGTGGATGTTCTTTATAGGAATGAGGGGCCTTCCGGTGACGAGATTTTCCTACACAGAGATTCATACGATGCTGATTTTGATAGTGACGATGAATTAAGCAGCGTAAATTATGATGAATCTTTAAATAACATCATTGGCCATCACAAAGATTTCTTGAAGCCGCTTAGAAAAAAGGCTTCTTTGCATGATGAGTTAATTAACTGCTCTGACATAGTTTTGGACAATAATGAACTAATTGGCTTGTCAACCCCAAAAGCTAATTTCACCAACTCTAATTCAAATGAGGATATGACCAAAACCATCACCCGGTCATCCATAGCCAGGAATGAGCCCCCAAGTAACAATTTCATTTTGGATCCCATTGATCTCAACAACGAAGCATCTCTTTCATTTAATGATGTTGGATTTGAGGAGCTTCTCAGCGTTATCGAAAACTTTGAGCATAATAAGCCAGGTACAAGTGAACGAATTGATTTTGAGAAGAAATATATTGCTGAGCCTCATTTTTCTAGCAATCAAAAGTTATCATCTTCAACTACAGAAATCTCGGATGAAATTGAAGGTTGTGAATTACAAGTTATTCAAAAGGAAAAATCATCCATTGTGCTGACTTGGGAATATATTATTTTATTCATTGGTTTGATATTGCATAATATTTCCAATTTTTCGAGAAATGTCGTTAACGGTACAATTTTTCAAGGAAAAGCTAAAGTTGATTAATTTATTTCAGCCCCTCTGTTTATTTTCACTCACTGTTAATTTTGCTATCCATTTCGCTCTCCTATTGCATGTCGTTCTGCTTTTTGTGTAACCTTTTTTTTTTTGACAATCATTTTTCTTGCATTCAGCTATTAATCATTATAAATTATACGATCCTGCATTTTTAAAAAATTGATCTTTCCCTGCCTGTGATCATACTCTTCCAGTACTAATACAATTATCGAACCAAATCTTAACATTGTCTCCAAGCATGCTAAGGAAATCTTCACTTTTATCAGTAAACAATAAGTTCTTGCTTCTCCTCAAATTACTAAACTTTTTCAAAATGAAAACCTCTCTGTCATGATGATTGCTCCTGTAGTAATTATTTTGAACTAATCCATAGGAATCTGTAGCCTTTTTGGACGCTGGTCCATTATCTACAGTATCACTTAACGATCTGCTATAATAAATCCACCAAAACTTGTCAGTACTAACCATTTTTTCGATGGCTTGCTGCCTTTCCAGAGAATTCTCGAAATTAAATTGCTGACACAATTGATTATGTAGATGAAGTGACTGAGTTCTGGAAACCAGTAAATCAAATATATATCTTGGATCTAAAAATCCTGATTCACCAGAAGCTCCTTTATTTAAACTCATTATCTCGTTATTTTTACCAAATAGCACTTCTTCTGGGCTCGGGATAAGTGGCAAAGATGTTTGATAGAACTGTAGATCAGGTACAAAAACAACGTAATAGAATGTAGATTTGTATTTATCCAACTTCTGTTGATCTTCTTCAATGTGACTTCTTAAATATTCGTCCGTTCGTTTTGTGGTCGAGTCTGGTATTCCAGAGGTATTAAAATACATTCCAAATGGCAACAGGAGTGTTTTCAAGCTTAGGTAATTTCTTAAGTCCCTGTCGTTTTTGGAATTTTGGGTTGTTTTGTTTTTCAAATTTTTTAACTTTCTTATATCCGTTGAATCATGATTTTCATTATTATTATTATGAAAGTATTCATTAATAGATTCAAATAATTCGATGATGTTTTCTTCTAGTTGTTCATAGAACACCATATCGTTCAAGTATTCGTAGTCACTTTCAAAGATCAAGACAAATAACAAACCACCTACTTCATAGATCACTAGATTGCACTCCAAAAATTCTTGATCAATCGATGATCTATCAAAAGGGTTATTAGAAGTTGTGACAGAGATACTTTCGCTTCCAGGATCTCTATTTGACAATTTCAAGTAAACTGTTTTTAAAAGTATATCTTTATTATTCCAAGGTGAATTCAAAATTGTATCTGGGTTAGGTGAGGTTGTTGGTGTTGGACCAATTGATCCTCCAGGAAGCTTGTCATTCACACCAATCAAATACTGGCCTCTTATTTGTTTCTTATTTGTAGACATCTTTTTCAACATCAGGTTCAAATTTTTAACGTGGTGCTCATCTCCACCCACATCTGTTTCATCAGCACTATTGCCTCCCATAAAATTCAGAGCATCTAGCGGTGCAAAGAAATTCACAACTTTATTGAGCGTTGAGCTAAAGGGATCAAAAATTGCACTATTATCTGCATCCATGCTATTAGCCGCTAACACTTTGTTTGCATCGACTTTTATGTTTTGTGGATAATTGTCCATCATCAATCTTTCTGAATCAATACCCGCCAAATTATTATTCTCCAACCAATTATAAATATCCACCAAAGATTCATTTGAAATTATATCAAAGCCCTTAAAAATGACACCATATTCTTCAATCAATATTCTACTTTTTTGCGCACCACTATTCTTAGCACTGCTGTTATCAACGATACTATCTTCATTAGGGAAGTTGCTTGAGTCGCCACTCTTCAATAACGTTGACAAGTCTAAAGGATTGTAAATAATCATATCAATTAGCTTGGAAGAGTTCAACTGGAAGAATTCGGAAAGTTTCTCTGTGATCAAATTGACATTCTTGATATTCGAGCTATTGGAATAACTTATTGATTTTGATGATAGTTTATAACTATTCAAAATTTTTAAATATCCTTTACTGTTTAATGACAAATCCCAATTCTCTATAAATTTAAACCACCACAGTTCAAGAATTTTTTGAACAAATGTAATTGAATGTTGCTCTAGCAAAGATCCGAAACATCCGTGATGTAACTTAAACAAATTGTAAGCATTCATGATATCTTGACATAATATGGACGGAGGAGAAATGTTGGCGGAACTATATTCAATATTGATGCTTTCAGTACGCATATGACTATCGATGCTTTTGTGCATCGATCCGGAATCTGAGTCGCTTTCATTATCATTGTCTATCAATTTTGTCAACTCAATACAGGCCACAATGTAGTAATTGATTTCAACTTTTTGTATAATAATCCTCGTTTGCTCAGTGTCAATATAATCAATATCCTTATTTCCGCCTTCTGAAAACTCTTTTGCAAAATTTGTGATTCCTTGAATGAGACCAATCTGTCGTAGCTTAGCATTGTTGTCTACTTCTATTGGTTGATTATCGCCTTCAGTATGATTCTTGCTATCTTTCCCGACAACATAGCATAAGATCAGTTTGACCAAATCTGCTTCCGACTCACTATCATTACTCAAAGTTGGGTTGAATATTGTTAAATAAGAGACCTTTGCTGGCACAACATGCTCTATGTTCTCGAATTTTGATCGTATTCTATTGGCCAATGGATTAAGAAGGTCCGCCATGGCTTATTTTACCATCCATACGTGCTATCAGTATGCTTCTTTATCACGTCTTGATTTTTGTGCAACCATACAATATTTTGTGGAAAAACTTCGGGCACGTGGAATACTTTTCCATATCCTTTTTGCACAGGGATAATCGCGGACAAACTTGAGTTTTCTGCTTCAAAAAGTTGCAATTCACTTCTTGCATTTCAAAAAGAAAAGATTTCCAAAGCTTAAAAAATTTCCAAGGGTATTGGGATCCTTCTGGAATGTAATCTTAATTGTGTTTATTTCTCACATATGCTACTAATACCGTACATATCATAATTACGTGAAACCCCAGTGTCATTTATTTCATATAGGAGCTTTCAAGGTTGACGTATAAGACTTTTCTGCAAGTGGATCTTGAACTCCAGATAAAAAATCTCTCTTCAAATCAAATTGCAAACATGTCCTCAGATACTATTATTCTCTCAATAGACAAGGAAAATTATCTTCATGATGCCTTCACCCAATCTTTTGCCAAAAGGCTTCCAAATGTGCCTTTGTCTAATGATGTCTCGCTAATCAGTACTAAGAAGCCCGGCCAAAAGATCTTCCAATACGGTGACTACGAAGATTTGAATTTCGACAAGATCCAGGACCCTAACTATTTGATATGTGCTTATGTTTACAGAAAAGCTTTAATAAGAAAGCACTATCTAAGTCATAGTATTCTCTTATATGTCGTCAAAAATCCTACCTCCATCTTGAAGTCCGCTTTCCCAGAAACCTACCATATCGAAGTTGATTACGCTGAATTTTTGGATGATGCCTTGTATGAATGTTATGAATTAAGAAATGAGCTTGTTGATTCAAGCAATGATAAAATATGGATTTTGAAACCAAGTATGAGTGACAAAGGTCAAGGTATTAGAATTTTCAAAACTATTGAACAATTGCAAAGTATCTTTGATTCGTTCGAGGAAGAGGAGGAAGAGGAAGATGATGATGAGGACGAGGAACAGGAAAACGCCGCTAACAACTGTGGAAAACCTAAGTCCTTTTCTGACGGAATTATCACTTCTCAATTAAGACATTTTATCATCCAGAGGTATCTCACCAATCCCTTACTTTTAAAAGCCTATAAGAATAAAAAGTTCCACATAAGAACGTACGTTTTGTGTTCAGGATCTCTATCAGTTTACGTATACAAAAGAATGTTGTCTTTGTTTGCTGCTGAATCATATAATGGCTCTGATATTGCTAATATTGATGAAGAGATGGAAAAATTGAACTTAAACAAGCACTTAACTAATACCTGTTTGCAAACTTCTGAAGATGCTGAGTTAAATAATAGTGTTGTTGAATTTGGTGAGTTGGAAGGTTTGACTGAGGAAGACAAACAAAAAGTGCTCAATCAAATTTATGAGATAGTCAAAGATTTATTTAAAGCCGCTCTCAACGTTGACAGATTCAGTTTCCAACCCATTGAAAATGCATTTGAGTTTTATGGTTTGGACTTTTTGGTCGACGATAAATTGAATGTCACACTATTAGAAGTAAATGCTTACCCAGATTTCAAGCAGACTGGTGATGCCTTGAAATCTTTGGTTTATGGCTTAGTTGACGAAGTCGTGAATGAAGTTGTTCGTCCATTTTACAACAAGGAAAGAGAAGAAATTAAAAGCCCAAATTTAGTTAAAGTTCTAGAGCAAGCCACGAGTGGTTGTTAGTTAATTTTATTGAATAAAATAAAACCTCCCAAAAAAAAGTCCTGTAGTATACAAAGATAAGAATTGAAAAAATTGGTGGTTAAGAAGTTATATGTTGCTTATTTCTTCTTCTCGTTAATCGCTGGGGGTAGCACTTCACTATCAAAATCACCATTAATTTCCTTGCACCATTTGTAAACCTGGTCCTTCAAACGTTCGGCCCTGATTAATCCTGATCTTATTCTTTGTAATGATCTGATGTACTCTCTGTTTCTCTGAAGAATTATTTGCACAATTTGTCTCACCTCATTAGCAATTTGTGGATCAACGCCATTATCTGAATCAATTTCAAACTGTGGTAAAGCGAAAAAAGGATCAACTTCTTGGTAGTTAGAGTCAATATTTCTGGTAATTCTCTTATTTTCATTGTTTGTTTGTAATGAGCTAATGTATTCTTCGGCTTTAACGTTATTGGTGATTCCAGGATCGTTAGAAGATTCAATCACATAGTCATTCTTGTGTTTGGCTGCCTTATACTTGATTTCTTCCACAGTTTCGCCGTCGGCAAGCTCATGATCATAATCTGGTAATTTCATATTTCCAGGTTTTAAGAACTTTGGGTCTTCCCCTAGAAATAAATCTAATAATTTTGATAATTTAGTAGAATTATTCTGTTCATATTCGATAATATCAATTGCTTGGGAAGCCAAATTTCGTAATGAATCATCCTGGAAAATCTTGCAAATTGCAGGATTCGTCACTGCCTCCTCAGGCTTAGTTATTGGCGCCAATATTTTCCTAATATCGATATTTTTATACGGATCATCGTCTTCGTTTTCTTCGTCTTCTACTGCTTCATTTTCAGATTCTTCGCCATCCATATTTCCTTTTGGCTTCTTAGCAGTTTTGTCTCCCGGAGAGGCGTCCGCCTTTCTCTTTCGCTGAATGTATTCTCTTTCTTCCCCGTTAATAAGAACTTTCCCGATGACAGGAATGACACTGTATCCATTGAGTTGGTCTCTATGAAGATGTGATGACCCAAATTTCAACTTATTTCCCCTGTTGGTTGTCTCACCATCAACATAATTTTGGGCGTCCAAAGGTTCTGTGGATATTGTTAGTAATCATAATAATAATTTGTAGCTCTATCAGTATATGAATTTAACATACCATCATTGGTTTTGTCGAGGGTTGCTTTGAGGGCCCTAGAAAAATGTTAGCATTCAAGGTTCTATTACATCAGTCAACACTATTAGCGGCATCAAAAAGAAAGGAACAAAGAGAGTAGAAAAAGTGACTAAAAGTGAAAAAGAAAAAACTGAATCATCCAACATACCTTATCAACTGGACAGTTTCGGTATTAGACATTGCTTTAATTTCGGTTGTCAAGTATTATTTATTTATCGCTCCCGATGCACATTTCCTGCTGTTTTGTGCAATTGGGTGGTTTTATTTTTATTTTTTTTTTATCATGTCCCGTGCAACGATATTACATAATCTGCTTGTAATAAGATATAACATCCGGGTAATATATTCCCAGCGCGACGCGACGCGTAACTTTTTTATTTTTTTCGAAACGTACCTCGATTATATAAAGTCGCAGATTTTGCCGATTTTCCACTTTTCACTGCCGTTTTGTATACCTTGAAAAAACACTGAGACATCAATTGTTTTAAACTGTTTGCAAATAATTAATATAATATCAATATAATGCTTGAAGGTAAATTCGAAGAAGCTTCCCTCTTGAAGAAGGTTATTGATTCTATCAAAGATTGCGTTGCCCTTTGTAATTTCAATTGTCAACCGGAAGGTATTTCTGTCCAAGCTGTTGATGATTCCAGAGTATTGTTGGTTTCCTTGTTGATTGGTTCCGAATCTTTTTCTGACTATAGATGTGACAGAACTATCACTTTGGGTATTGATCTTAAATCATTCAGCAAGATCATCCGTTGTGGTGCTAACGAAGATTACTTAACTTTGATTGCTGAAGATTCTCCTGATAGTGTTGCTTTGATTTTCGAAGATAAGAATAAAGACAAAACTTCTGAATACTCATTGAAGTTGATGGATATTGATGCTGAATTTTTGGAAATTGATGAAATGGAATTTGACTCTGTTATTACTTTACCATCGTCAGAATTCCAAAAGATTTGCAGAGACTTGAACACTTTGTCAGAATCCTTACAAATTGTTGTCACCAAAGATTCCGTCAAGTTTGCCTCTAAAGGTGACTCTGGTAACGGTAATGTTATCATCAAGCCACAAACGAACTTAGATAAGCCAGAAGAATCTGTCAAGGTTGACTTGAAGCAGCCTGTTGATTTGACCTTTGGTTTGAGATTCATTGCTGACATTATCAAGGCCACCCCGCTATCCTCAACCGTCACCATTAAGTTATCAGATAAGACCCCTGCTTTGTTCGAATACAAATTGCCAAGTGGCTACTTGCGCTTTTATTTGGCTCCAAAATTCAATGAAGATGAAGAAGAGAGCTAGGCTTCATAATCTGTTGCATAAATTCATTCATTACTTTTTAATTTTCTTGTTGGGTTTCTCTTTTCACTTTTTTTAGTTTGTTTGTTCTTTTTTCTATATTTTATGTATATTTATTTACTCTTAGTGGGTTCTTTTTCTTACGTTTCGTTCGCCATTAATTATTGGATCATCTGAAAAATATAATGCCTTATGTCTAATGTGAATCATCATTTATCAGTAAGACAAGGTCATATCATTAAATTATACTATTCAGTGGTGGTAGGAAAGTTGATCTTATCGAACTTTTTTCAGTTATTGGCAAAACTAATCTATAAGCATCATGTTGGTTCAAATAATATCTGTGCAATCTTTTTACCCTCAAAAATCCGATATTTTCATACAAGCCGATTGCCGCCTTGTTGACCACCTCAGTTTCTAAGATTATTTCATCAGCTTTCTCATTCACCATTTCTTCAATGGCAAGATTCACCAATTTTCTGGCGATGCCTTGCTTTCTGTATGATCTATCAACCACTACCATTCCGATGTAACCTCTCATTCGTACATTTCTATGCGGTTCCAATTTTGCTATTATTGTTCCTACTGTCTTGTCTTCGCACTTTGCCTATATATCTGGGTTAGTATTATATATACTTTCAATTGCACTAACATTTTTGGTGAGTTTTTTGATTTTACTTACTAGTATACACAAATTTGGCCATTGGCTCAAGAAAAATCGATAAACATAGATTGAATATGGTTCAGAAATATCCAAATCAACCAATGTTTTCACATCTAGGGCATCTTGTGGATTATTAATATCTAGGGGATGGTACGTTATTTTGCTCATGATTCAGTATTGTAGGTTCTCTTAGAAATTGTGTAGAATGATGTACAGGCACCTTTCATTCCCTTCGAAATTGAAAGTGACTTTACTTACAAAAATTTTGTCAATTCTAGACGCACTTATTCCGACCACAAAGTTGCGATGACCACCAGATACAACCGCCGTTTCTCAATAAAAAAAATGGGAATGAATTATTAAATAAATACGTCTTTCATTAATGGGTATCGCATTTTCTATCACTATGTAAGAGAGTCAGATAATTCTTCTTTTGCATCAATCAAGTACCAAGTCACCCCTTGGCTTAACCGGAATGGATTTTCTTCCAAATCATCGAAATTCTTAGAGTTAATTCTGAATTCATTAATTGATAATATTCTTGATACCATCCAATCTCTGCTGGTTAAGTTGAGGTTTCCATTTTCCTTCAAGAAATAGTGTGGAGATCCAATGTTGAATGCGGCCCAAGGTTGATTGATTGTCGAATTATTTTCTCCATCATCCTTTGGATTACCAGTATCACCATCCCTTGTAGGCAAAAACAATACTAAATCACCAGGTTTGAAATTCTTCACAGCAATTTTACCCCTCGAGTCACTTAATAACTTTTTGATCTCCTCCTTATTTGATTTGGTTTCCTTTTGTAGTTTTTTAGCTAAATGCTCAATATCACCAAATCTCTTCGCCATTGATGTATAAATCAAATTATAATCAACAACAATTGAAGTTATAAAATTAAAATAATTCTTCTCAAAGTCTGCATTATTGTTGAATATTTCAATCAAACTGGTTGCTTCGTTCACAATCCTGTCAATGTCAACCACCGACGAGGAAACCATATTCAAAATTTTATTCTCGTTGGTAGCTCCATCATGTTTTGAAAAATCATCACCATCAATTTCAAAAATTTGCTTGTGTTCAATCCAGTCTATCTTATTTTCGACCTCCTGGATCAATGGCGATACAGGCTTTGTGTAGATCAAATCCTCTTTAGACTTGTTTTTGTTCCTTAATCCTTTGACTCGAAGAATCCTAATCCCTTTGTCAGAATCTTTACCAACAAATGACTCTCCAAGTTTGACGATATCGTTGCTCAATAGGATAGAATCCGGTATCAAGTCATTTTTGGTTATTAGCAAACCAATAGCCTCAAAACAAGAACAAATCAATTTGAAGTTATCAAACAATAATGAGGACAACTCATGCAATTTAGTCCTAAAATTGGAATTAATATCAATCAATTTGATGACAATATTAACCAAATTCGAATTCTTCAAAGCTAATTCTTTATTCAAGTTGTCTAAAATATCTTCATTATCCTCCAATCCTTCAACCTTGGCTTTCAATTCACTAATTTCCTTTGACGTTGCATTCCTTT
Source organism: Saccharomycopsis amapae (assembly GCA_031125765.1). NCBI lineage: Eukaryota > Fungi > Ascomycota > Saccharomycetes > Ascoideales > Saccharomycopsidaceae > Saccharomycopsis > Saccharomycopsis amapae. Next base: position 201,561 of record JASTVC010000016.1, read on the forward strand.
CTCTTACAAATTCTTCTTCTTTGGCGTGCATGTTTGCCAACAAGTCATTTTTCATAGAGCCAGCATCTTCAAAGTCAACCTTTAATTTTTTAAAGTTTTCATTAATCGCTGTTATTTCTTCATTCTTTTGGGAAATTTGCTTCTCCAATAATTCTATTTCTGCCCTCAGATCTGCCACATCAGCATTCTTCAATTGGTCCTGCTGTTTCACCAAATCTGTCTCCAAACTTTGTATCTTAGTGATGTGATCACTGTTTTGTTTTTTGAGCGAATTAACCTCCTCCGTAGCTTTTTCAAAATCTTTTGATAATAACTTTAGCCTATTCTCAGATTCATCGGACTTTTGATGTATCTCTTGCAATTCTTTTTTGGTAGAGAGCAAGTCATTCCTTGTGGCTGATGATTTCTCTTTTTGTCTTTCGAGGTTTTTCACAGCCTCACTTAATACCTTTTTCAAGTCCTCAATTCTGTTCAAGTTTTCGGCCACCTTCTCAGTTTTTGTGTCGAGTTCAAACTGAGTAGCCTTTAATTTTCCCACAATATTATCGAGTTCTTGATTCAAATCAGAATTTTCATTATTCAATCTATTTATCAAGCTTTCTTGTTCACTGTTCTTTTTTAACTGGATAGTTTGGCTTTCAAGCTCTTGAACTAGATTCTTTGACTGTTGCTTCAAGAATTTAATTTCTTCCTTGTTTTTTTGATTTTCTGCAAGAAGATCAGTATTCTGAACAAACAATTCGTTATTTTTATTCTTCAAAGTGTTCCATTCAGAGGTTTTTACCCTAATATACTCTGTATCCAAAGCGGTCTCATCACTTTCAACACTTTCTTCACCTTGAGAATACAGACGATTATTTTTTCCTGAAGATGGAGATGAAGGATCATTATTTACCATAATTCTGTTTTGGGTGTTATCATTTTCTGTCAACAACACGATGGAGTTGGTAAGCTCAATGTTCCCATTATTCAATAGTAAACTCCCTTTTCTTTGCTTTATTCCAAGCATCCCCCCAAAGCTTTGTTTTCTATTATTGACCTTTGGAGAGCTTTTTTTCTCGACAGTGGTGACAGTACTAACTCTATTCAAAGACGTAGTAGATAACGAACGTTGAGAAGTGATATTGAGTTTGTTTATGATATCATGAGAAAGGATATTTTGAGGGTGCTGTAGCTCGCGTTTATTGTGATTTGATGGACTCCTGGATCTCAAGTGTTCGGCAGCTCCATTTCCACCAGCAGTCTTTGGAAAAACTAAAGGCCATTGGTTTAGATTTTTATATTTATGCTGATGTAAAATTGATTCTAATTTCTTGATTCTGGTTTGATAACTTTGGATAAGCTCGTTATCGGTGGCATTCGAATCTTTGCTAATTTGAAAGTTCAAGTATCCATCAAACTTGCTATACAAACTAACCTTTTGATTATTCAAATCCTTGAGAGAATTTTTTAGGATTTCAATTGCATCTTCAGATATATTATTATCTTTTAAACTTGAAATATAATCAGCAACATCCTGTCGTGTGACATTCAAAGTCAAACCTTTAATCGTATCATCTTTATTAGTGGTGAGGTCGACTGTCAGCAAATTATGCAATGTGAAAACATTATCCAATTTCAACAACTTGAGAATCAACCCATAATTCTTCTCCCACTTTTTTCTAAGCCTGACCTCTTTTTCGTTAATCAAGGAAAAATTCTCCGCAGTTTTACCCATAATGTTCTTTAATTCCTTATCCCATTCAATTCTTCGGACATTCTCTAACAAAAATATCCCATATAGCAAAGGTAAATCGATCACCGTACAAATATTTGATTCGATGACTTGTAAATCATCAATTTGTTTGATCATTGATTTCATTTCGAATCGGACGTCAGCCAAATTTGCTTGAATTGAATTGGTTTTACTAACGACCTCACAGATGGTAACCTTCAATTTTTTGTACAAGGCATTCAAATTTAACTGTAAATAATATAGATCATTTGCAAGCTGAAGAGTTTCGGGAACATAGACTTGTTTATGGCGAGAAATGGTTTTCAAGAGCTTATTGAGCTGTTCTTTGGGTATCGAAATTTCTGATGTGAATGTCTGGTATTCAGGAAACATTTTAATACATTCTTTTGTCTCTTGTTGTAGTAGTTTACTCAAATTCTTTATCTGTTTAATAATATCATTTAAGTTCAAATTATTGAAGTTTTTTATAATTGAGTTCTGTTTAAATATCTCAATTTTCTTTTCTAAAGTTGATCTTTCAGACCTCACCAAGTCCAATTTGGTTTTTATCACGGTGACTTTTTTCCCTAGTTTATTGCTTAAACTTATTGATTCATTGGCATTTCTATCAATTTCCTCGTATGATATTATACTGGCCAAATTACCTTGCCTATCATTGAAAAGATTTATGTTCTGCAATCCACTATAATAGTTCTCCCAAGAACCACTCAAGCTGTTTTTCTCAAGACTAGCTATTAAATCATTAGATAGCTGAAACTTGTTGGAAATTTCACTGAGGTGCAAATCAAGATATTTTCCAGTAATGCCCAAACCTCTGAAAATATTTGAGATCTCCCCAATCTTTTCGTGAATGTTCTTCTCTGAGAATACAGAGTCTGATAGCACTGCTGTCGACCAGCTTGCATTCGTGGTTATTATACTCAACAATTGTCGATAATCTGCTTGATTCTCCTGGATATTAAAATCTAATAAAGGGGATTGAATTGGTCTGATGACTTCACTATTTTCATAAAAGATATCTCGCTCGGGCTCCAGGTAACCATTCTTCTTTTCTATCTGTACATCATTGCTGAAGTCATATGGAGACTTTTCAACTTCTTTCAGTAGCCCAGCGTTGTTATTTGCAACATTATATTGATCTTTAACGCTTGCTGCCTTGTTGAACGCAAATATCTCTCCAGCATGATGGAAAACTGATTCTTTAACTTTTAGGCCTTGGGGTGTTAGCAACAATAGCGAGTCTAGGGGTATATCAAATTGCTCTGCCACCCAATCCTTAAACTCTTGAATATTCAGGAATATGTAAGGATTTGTAGTTAGCATTTTGCCCGTGTGAGCACTATACACTTTTAGCTCTATTATAGAGTTTTGCATTATTACTATTATCTGTGTGAAATAACACCGGAGAAATCAATATGAGCGATAAAGAAAATTAACCGATAAGTGCAAAACCAAAAACAAACAACAAAAAAAAAAAAGAGAAAACCAATGACTTATCAAGTGACAGTTAATAAATGACTGCCAGAACCATATGATTCTCCTACTGATAGCATTACATAAGTCGCCACCTAAAAAAGTAAGAAAAAAACTATTGTTTGCGCCAGTGTCCTACCCGTGCCCTTGGTATACTACATGCTCAAAAATTGCATATGCCTCGATCATTCACTTTATATATTCTATATTTACATGACGAGTTTATCTATTTAAAATAAGGTCAAGGATATGTTCTTATAAACTGACACATGGGGAAATATTTCCTAACGGAGTTCGACCTCAAATCTCTCTGTCAAAGACTTTCTGATGGCGTCATTGATCTCATTCACTTGATCATTGGTCAAGGTCTTATCCATGGATTGGTAATTGATTCTGTAGCATTTACTACTCTTCCCTGTCTTTGGATGGGTAAACTCGTCGACGATGGAAACATTTTCAATCAAATCTCCGCCAAATTCTCTAGCAATTTCGAAGAAATCATTTGAGTGGAATGGAACAGAGCTCTCAACTGACTTTGGTAACCAAAAACTGATATCTCTTTGTGTGCCTGGATACTTGGAATAAGGAACGAAATTGGTAATGGTGTTTTCTTTGAATTGTTTTGAAAATCTTTCGTCCAAGGACCAGAACAATCTGATATCTGGAACCCCGAATAAGAGCATAGCGATTCTATCTAAACCAATACCAAACGCCCATCCAATAGAATTATCAACACCAGAATTGTCCAAAACGACCTTTCTAACAACACCGCATCCAAGACATTCTAACCACTCACCTTTCCACCAAACCTCGATTTCCCAACTTGGGGCAGTCCATGGGAAGTAAGCCTCAACCCATCTAACTTTCAAAGGTTCATTCAAAAATGGATCAGTGCTGCCTGCTAGTTTTCCTGCTTTTTTGGCTTCATTAAAGACTGTGTCTACGATGACTTCGCAAGTTCTTCTAAGATGTTGACCAACTAAATCGGTTTCCTCATCAGTCATATGAGCTTGCTTTGGATTTTCAACTGCGTCAAAAGGTCTGACCACATCTTCCACCACTAAATCAACTGAAGGAATACTCTTCAAGTCCTTCTTTATTTGCTCGATATCACCTTGCTTCCAAATTCTGGCACCTTCCATTTGGTGGAAAGCAGGATAATGGGTTCTATCAATTTCGTCTCTTCTGTACACATCGGCACTAATGAAGTACCCTGGAGTTTTGGTTTCCTTGAAGCACTCATATTCATGGGCGGATGTATGGGTTCTTAGTAAGTTGTCTTTGTTGATATAATAGGTGTCTGACTTGGACCTTCCAACATGATCTTGTGGGAAATCTAATACATCAAAATTCTCAAAGGTTGTCACCACTGGCTTAAAGTTGTTATAAAAGGTATAGTCTTTTTTATCAAATTTGTTTTTGATCAAATTGCTAAGAATACCGATAGGATGGTCCTTGTTTAAGTGCAACTTTCTCCCAGTAAGGTCCAAGATTGATTGAGGAACATTTGTCCACTCATCAGTCTTATAATCTACCCCATCAATGCTAATCAAACCATCCTTTTTTATGGCAGAGTAGCATCTTCTTTGCGCTAAAACTATGAGAGAATGGAGTAACACCCCTTTCTGCAAAGGTTTTATCCTCGATGTAAGCATAATGTACTAGAAATTGGTTTCCAAACACCTGGACTGCAGTACCTTCATCAGGGAGATATTCGTTTTATGACTTTATTTGAACGAGCTTGAAAAATCACGTGTCTGCTATTTAACATCCACACACCAGGGTAATGTGGCTGGTGTTGGGGTGACCATGGGAGGATGAGGAAGAAGAAGAAAAAATACTTTGATGAAAATTGTGATGATGATAATGAGAGTTCCACACCAGAGTAGCTCTCGATAATCATAGACGATGTCATTCTACACCAATAGATTTCTCGGTAACGGTCTTGCCCTGTTGCAAAACAAGCCGGCTTCTGTTTTGTCGAACTTTGTCAGCAAGCGTTTTACCCATGAATATGCACCAAGATTCGTCAAGGTTAAGAAGGCTCATAAAGGGAGAGTTGCTGTGAGAACTGGGGGATCAATGAAAGGTTCCACCGTGGTATATGGAGATTATGCCTTGAGATTGAAGACTGAAGGTGTCAGACTTACAGCAAAGCAATTAAAGGAAGCTGACACCTGTATATTGAGAGAAATCAAAGGTCTTGGGGGTAGACTTTATAAAAGATTTGTGGCTTCTATTGCTGTTTGTATTAAAGGTAATGAAACACGTATGGGTAAAGGTAAAGGTGGTTTTGATCATTGGGCAGTCAGAGTTCCAACTGGTAAGGTGTTATTTGAATTAGCTAGTGGTCCAGATTTACATGAAAAGGTTATTAGAGAAACATTCAGAAAAGCTTCTGACAAATTACCTGGGGTTTATGAAATCATTAAAAGAGGTGCCGCTCCGAGAGTTGGTTTGAAGAGTATTGGGAAGATACAGCCAAAAAAGAATGTTGTTGCTGAAAAAAGAGAAAAGAACCCATCCAAGCAGATGCTAAATGAAATCAAAGCAAACGCTGATGAATATAGACTTTACAGGGGTCGTTAGAGGCTATTTTGTGATGAGGTACTTGTAAATATACAAATTTGTGATAAATATTAATTAAAGGAATCGATTAAAATTCAGCGTAGAAATAATTAGGGAGTTTTCATTTCTTGCTTTCCATGATGACCATAGATCTAGCAAGGAACCCTTCCAAATGGAAAATATCTTTACTACCCAAACTCAATCTTTCATCAAACAATGAACTAGCATCCACAATATCGTATTTCATTGGATCCATAACTCGAGGATCACATAGTAAGTTGAATGTCAATTCTTTCAATATGATTTTTGCAGGAATACAATGACTTAACAATTCGTATAATACACTTCTTGATTGTGATAGATTTTTCACCGATCTATCTTTGATCACTTGCTTTGATAGATCGGCGATTACTTTCTCCCAATCCAAGTCGACTAACTTGGAGGCCGATGAAATTGAATCATTAGTCATGGCTAAGGCTTCAAATGATAAAATTGTTTTTCTTAAATTTCTATCGGAGTGTTCAGCGATTTTTGCCAATATGGAGGACTTCTCATCTTCGTTGGATGGTAAGCGAATATCTTCCTTTTCGGCAATTTTGCTCAAGACCCCCACGATTTCGTCCACTGTTGGAAGTGGCACTCTGATTAACAAGGTTCTTGATTTTATTGGGGGAATTATATTAGACGTCGAATTAGAAATCAAAATCAATCGAATATTGGTGGAATATTTTTCCATGGTTCTTCTCAAAGCAGCCTGGGCATCTCTTGACAAAGAGTCCGCTTCATTGATGATAACAATCTTGAATCTATGTTTACCTGTCTGGAAATCTATCTGTTCAGTTTGGCCAATTTCTTTCAACAAATCTTGAATTATGATTCTATCATTGTTCCCCAAATCACTTGGAGTGATTTCAATATGATAAGGACTGGACACAATATTGAACTCAATTTTTCTGTTTGATGGAGTCTTGAATGTTCTGACATCAATTTTCATTCTATTCACACCAGGGCCATATAACTCCTGAAGTGTTGCTAATATTCTCGTCTTTTTACCAGCTCCAGAAGGCCCATACACTAGCAAATGAGGGAAATCACCAGAGGAAGCCAAGGACTTCAATCTTTTAGAGATATTAAAATGATAATCAATGGAGTCCAATGACTTTGGTCTATATTTATCCACCCACAATGACATTTTGTTTTCACTTCACACCCTAGATTAGTTAATTATTGGTATTATATGTTAGAGGAGATGTTGTAACAAACGCGTCTCTACTGCTTTTTTTTTTACCGATTTTTTTAAATTTCCCGGATTTTTCACTTTTTTACGTGTTTGTGCATCGTACGTGCACTCCATACTCTTTATAAGGGCAGGCAATTGGTCTATCATGCTGAAAAAATTTGAGTTGCTCATAGTTTCGAAAAAAAGATATGTTTTACTCCTGTCACCAGAAACTAAGGTATTCTTTTTTGGCTCTTTATCAGATAACAATCCTTTTGCAGTCTGTTAAATGATGTAGTGAGCTCAAACAAGAATCAATAGTACACTCAAACAAATACCCATAGTTACTTTTAACCTCTAGGTTTTGTCTATCTCGTATTCCCTCATTCACTCTTTTATGTTAAAGTTTGTTTCAGGACTAATGTTGTAACTAGTTTGGTTGTGTTATTTTCATTAATGGATAGGCATACGCAGAAAATTTCTAATTAATAAAAGAACCATTGTAATTTAATTAAAGTGAAACCAGTTGTAACCAATGTCTATGAATATATCGAAGTCAAAATCTATAATGTGAAGTTCAAGAAAATAAAACGCAGTGAAAACGTAACCACAAAAATTAACACCACACTATGGGTGGGAGAAAAATGGAAAACAAGAAATTATAAGACAGAAAATAAAAGCGAAGACAAAAACAAAATAAAAAAATAAAGATAAGAAAGATAAAAACAAAAAATAATGCCAACAGTTTTTAACTGTCTTTTTTAATAAAGGTGTATCACAATCCGATACCTGCACCGTTTACCACATAAGAGTAGACAGAGATAATCTTTTTCCGCTTTTCCCTGTTGCTGTCGAACTGCTTCTCAAAGCCTTTGACTAATAGTAAACAATCCATATCTCTTAATGCATCCATAATAGTATTTCTTATTATTCTCAAGTAATCTGCTGGTAACGTTGACATGCAGCTTTCGACACATCTGACAATAATATGAGCCATTGACTTTATCCTATTGCAGAGTGCCGCCAATGCATTTGCCTTCATTTTCACAGCTTTGCTGTCATTAGCACTAATATTGGAATTTTTGTACTTCAGAAATTCCTTATCAAGGTTATTGAGAAGATTAATAACATCAACACATGCAAAGAAAATGTAAAGCCTAATAACAAAGGGATATCTCCGCATATCTGGATCAGAAGTAATTAAATCTTGGAATGCTTCAGAGTATTTAACGCACCATTCCAAATCTTCCTCAAAATTAGTACCATTATCATTCAACGCTCCATTTGGTTCCCAATAGAAAACATCTTTGTTTAATAATGAGTTTAAAACGCAAGTAACCAAAGATGCATAGCTACTATCAACCTTCGAATACTGTAGTAATGATGGTAAGCTGGACTCAAACATATCAAGATGTACTTTGAGCTGGTTCCTGTAATCTATTGAGCAATCACCAGTAGATCCCGTCGAATCAGAAATTATAGGTGAAGTGGAAGATGATGAGAGTTTTCTTTTGTTTATAATATACGTTTTATAATATACTAAAGAGCCAATAATCATGCTTTCCGTCAATAACCAACCAAACACTCCTGCTCCCACTCTATTGAACTGAACACCTCTTACACGGTCAATGTCATTTTCAAAAGGCGATGGTAAATCGACTATTGTGATGTCGTTGTATATCAGGTCATCACAAGGATGGAACAAATCTTTTGACTCTTGATCCGTTATCACTGTGGAAGTGTTGAGAGCAATATTTAGATGTTTGTCAATAATGTACAAAGTCCACCAACATCTTCTCCGTTCTTCTCTAACTTCTTCAGAAATGTTGGACAAATCTTCTTCATTGATATGTAGTTTCTTAGCCAATCTAACCCCTCTTCTTAACCATAAATGGCTGATTGCAGGATTTCCCAAAAGAGGTGAAATACAAACTAAATGACAGCACGTAACAATATCATCGAATGTCCCGTCTATGATTTCATCTTCATCTGTGCTGCTAATTCGCATCAAGCCTTTAATAATTTGGATCAACTTACCAAATAACATTTTCCTTTTGTGGCCAGTCATAAAAAAATGACTTATGTCAAACACTGCAGTAGTGAGAATTGTCAAAATCAATGCCTCTCCAGTGTTTCTGACGTGAGGTTGTTCCTCAGCACTCAATTCTGGATTCACCAACGTCAAAAACGTCTTCTTTCTTAATATTGAACTTATTTTGCATGACGGTGGAACATAGCTATCAAAATAGTATTCTAACACGTCACTAGCCACATTTCCTGGTAAATTCACCTGCTGCAAGTACGGTAAAACTTTCAATAAAAGCACGTATCTAACCCCATTAAAAGCAGAATTCATAATGGAGTCTAGATTGATATTATCAATCAAAGAATAATTATGTTGAGTTTTCAAGAAAGTGGGGGATTTGAAAGCATTTGCGTCAATCAGAAAAATATAGTGATTAAAGTTTAAGGCGTACTCGGATGAAATAAAATCGGGAGAATTATACGACCCGTAATGATGCAATTCTTTTCCATTTTCTTCGGGAGTCGAAAATGGACTATGTGGTTCTATTAACATGGTTTTTTCACGGCTGCTGTTTGAAGGCAGAGATATGGTCTCATTCGGCTCTCTAGATGCAGCTGATGTTAAATTCTTTTTGGTTAACAGATGATACTGTAGTCCATCTAGATTCTCCAGTTGTCCTGTTGACATATTATGGAGATTAGTAGGCACTAAAATGTTCTCTACTCCAGTCATATTTGAGTCCAGGACCGAACTAGCGCGTATTATCTCATCTGTTTTATATTCATCATACTCGTCGACATCCTTTTGGCGGCAATCTTTTCTTCTTTTCGGATTCTTTGGATATTTCTCAGAGGCGCGACCCCTTTTCTTTTCGGCACGTAGGTATGTGCATGGCTTGTTTATTAGAACACAGTGAGAGCATGGATTCTCCCCGTCACATCTTGACCTTTTTAAATTGCAGAAATCGCAGGCTCTTTTCGTTCTTCTCTTTTTCTCTTTTTTGGGGCTTGCGTCACTCTGTATCATTATTTGGATGAATCAGGGAAAGATAGCAAATAAGTAGCGTCTTTGATATATGACAAAACCGGTCCCTGGTATTAAATTTTTGGAGGGTGACAGAAGGTTAGATTGTCAAATAACCTCTTTAAATGAGAAACTTCTGAGTCAACAATGTATATCAAAATGATAGTAGTCTAATGATTGTAGAAAAAGAATGAAAAAACGGGGAGATAGAGATAAAAGAAATACCTTGATGAAGTCTGTATAAGATCTTTCACAGTCAACTCAGAAAATATACCGTATTCCACCGGGGGTATCGTTGTTAGATTTCAAGTATTACTAATGTGTTGACATAAGTCCCTTTCGGTTATTGGTGATAATTTCTGGATTTTTCATTTTTCGAGGTGATATGCGCACCGCATAAATTGCCAATATCAAGAAGTAAAGGGCAGAGAGAGCACTTTGAATGGTGGCTTGCGATTATTAAAACTCGTTTCAATATACTTTTGAATATTAGCTACTTCATATAGCTTTCTTTTTGGTTAAGAGGTAGTAGAAATTCAGATGTAATTCTCTGCGTTTTTTTGTTTCCCCCCCCCGCCGCCCCCCCCCCCCCCGCCCCGCTCCTCCTGTCGGTTGTACTTACGGTCCCGGACCGCCGGCCCAACCGCCAACAGCCTACAGGCA
>JASTVC010000017.1:0-96318 GCA_031125765.1 Saccharomycopsis amapae
CAACAACAACAACAACAACAACAACAACAACAACAACAACAACAACAACAACAACAACAACAACAACAACAACAACAGCAGCAGCAGCAGCAGCAGCAGCAGCAGCAGCAACAGCAACAGCAGCAGCAACCTGTGGTTATCAAACAAGATACTACAGGTAATACCAACCCAACCCAAAATAGTAATCCCCCAAATAACAACCTGGTCGGAGGAGACTTGAATTTCCTCAATTTGAACTTTTCCGAAACAGAGTTTGATCTCAATGGACCTACCAGCGACAATCTCATTGGACCAACAACAACTAAGAACCCGGCTGCTCAAAATGCTGCAGCTAATGCCAATGAAGAAGAAGGGGATATCAATAACTTGTTGGATTTGTTGCAAGGGATCATTCAAGATAAAGATGAAAATTAGGAGTATTCATTGTGTTATTTGTACTATATATCGAAGCTTATTGAACATTAATGTTTAATATTATTATTATTGGTTATAATGTAGAGGTATTCATCAGAATATATATATATATATATATAGTGGATAACATAATAGGATAAAGAAAGAGAGTTACCCTGCCAAATACATCACAAATCGCCGCCAAAACTGGTCAAAGAAAAGTAATCGGCACCCACAATACCTGTCAAAGTACCACTTCCAATTAGATATAATAATATTTATCTACCAAATGTCAAGTTTATCAAGCTTCTACTACTCCATCCCCCCAATAACTAGAGTATTCGTCACTTTCCCCTTGGGAGTGCTAATTCTCTACCGAGCCAACCTCCTACCCCGAGAAGACTACTTATTCTGGGACTATTCGCAAGTGTCCCAGAAATTACAACTTTGGAGACCGGTCACTGCGTGCTTAACTCCAACGTATGGTTATGGTCAGCAACTTAATTGTCTTTTCTTGATAAATCACTTCTACTCAGTCGGCTGCCAGGTCGAAACCAAGAAGTTTAATGGCAATATTGCCAATTTCGTCTGGTACCTCATGATCACCGGAGGGATCATCCTAGGGGTTTCTCCATTCACTGAGGCCTTCTCTTTCTATTCTCCTTTAATCGCCGCTCTATCTTTTACTGGCTCGCGAATGAGCCCCAATGATATAAAGAAGTGGCTTTTCTCGTTAGTGCTGTTCCAGGCCAAGTACGACCCGCTCGTCCTCTTGGTGATGACTCTCATCCTTAGAGGAAAACACGAGTTTTTCGTTGCTCTTTCCGGGGTTCTTGCCGGATATATCTACTTGTGTTTGCAAAACCATGATTATGGCCCACTCTATGACATCTTGAAAAGTTATTTCCAAAAGCAAACGGGTCCAAAACAGGGAGGAATCCAGCACAGTAAAAGAGATACTGGGTTCATTCCTGCTCCTCAATGGTTGTGTCGTATGGTTGGAGGAGTACAAGCCGTGATCTCTGGAGTGTTTTCTGCTGAAAAGTCCCACACCGCTGGGGGATCAAAAGTCAATGATAAAGGACAATCCAGTGGGTACAATGGTCGCCAATTTGGTACTGCCAAAAAATTCTCTGGTAAAGGGATTAGACTTGGAAGTGCTTAACAAATATACTACTACTACTACTACTACTACTACTACTACTACTACATTGTATAAGTCAAATCAAAAAAAATGAGTTCATAATGCATATAATATAAGGTGGATGGTTAATTATTATTGTAGTTATTTACGAATTGATCCAACTGTCCAAACACATCACATCTGGATCATTTTCACTAGGGGGCATCTGAGTGTACCAGTCAAAGATACTCCATTGAGAGTCCTTAATTTCCATTGGGTCAGTGCCTTCTCTAAGACCCCCGCCTTTCTCCAAAATACTCTGCCAAGTGGCCTTGTAACAATCGTCCAACTCCCCCACCCTTTCGATCCGGTCTTCATACTCAAGCACGTCACAAAGCGATTTAATATCCCCTACCGATAAGTCCACGGTGGTGATCCCTGATTTTTGGATGAAGTCCAAGACGTCTTCGAGCAGCGGGTACCCGTCAAAAGTGCTGCAGTATGTGGTTTGATCAGGGTTGTACTCTTCTCCTGGAGCCCGTTTCAGCTGCCCAGGGAACGGATTTGGAAGCGATTTGGTGGTGACGAATTGCCAAACAATGTTCAATAGCGACTCGACAAACTCGGTGTCCAACTCGGAATCGGTGAACCATGGACCCCCGGTCAAGGCAATCGACGGTTGGAGATTATATAGCATATAGATCTTCCTGGTGGGATGTTTGACATCCTTAATGGATTTGACAAACCGTTTGTTTTCCAAAGCCTTCAACGATTTCATGAAAATGTGTTGGTGCAAATTGGTCTTGCTCTTGATGATCTTCTGCCAGATCCCGTCTCTGCCTGCTGCCTCAATATGGCTGTAAATCATTTTTTCTTCATCGGTCATCTTGGAGACTTTGTCAGCTTCGGCCTTGGTCACGGCACTGAACTTCAATTCGCCATCCTGGGTCCCCAACTTGACGAGTTCACTGTTCAAGAGCTCTTGGACTAGTTCGACAATAAGCTTCTTCAGCACCAGGGTCAATTTCTCGAGATCGTCTTGCGAGAAGAAAGTGCCGGCCGGCTTCTCGACCATCTTGTCGTAAAGCTCCTGGGCTTTACCTGACACTGAGACCGACATTGATGGATACAGAGATATATATAATGTAGGATGAAAGATAATCAATAACAGTAGCGACAGAATATCCACAAAAATTTTTTTTCCCCGTTGATATTTTTCTGGGTGCTGCGCGCACGCCGGGCCCAGAGCCATCGCTTAGGAGGATGGAGCGTCCTTGGGTAATGGCGACGGTGGGAGTTCGTGTTAAATAACCAGGGCCTCGCTCAAAGTTCTTTCTTTTTCTGGCATCCTCATTATGTGATATAACACCACCACCATGTTTATCCCCTCATCACTGGTCATCGTGAAAAGGGCCTCCTCCAGTAGCACCCAAACCACCCAGTCAGCATCCCAAACGTACCTCGACTCGGCCACGGTGGTGTCCGCCATTTCTAAGCTCAATAACACCATCGCCGGCCTAAAAAAGAAAGTATCGTCCCAGCAGACCTCAGTGGCCGCATTGGCGTTCTTTTTCCTGGTGCTCTTGGTGGCGTGTCTCTTGGGAGGCATCGCCATATGTATCCGGTACCAGAACAGGGTCAGGGCCTCGCAAGGAATCGAGCCTATTGCCAACACTGGATGGTTGATGGCTCCATTAGGACCGTCTTTGAACAGTACCGTGTCTGCCAACTCTTCCTCTTCTCATAATAACACCACCCAAATGACCCAAGTGGACCGTTCCCTACAACAAAACTGGGAAAACCCTTATACTTCTGAAACCACCAGCTCGGCCACGTTCCCTAACAACCCCCATAGATCAATGAGTGAAGAAACTTTGGCCAGCGAAGGCACTCCTAATGCTTCGAAGATCGATATCCTTCATACCGAATCATGTCCGCCTCGCAACATTGACGAGTTTGATAAAAATACCTTGACCGATGCGTCTCTGGGGACCTCATCGCCCAATGTCAACCGATACACCATCGACATTGAATTTGATCCTTACAACCAACCGGTGGAGAACAATTACTCCGAAGAACCGTACCTCCCACCGCAAAACTACCCTGTGAATGAAGAAGAAGAAGGTTACCACCATTACCACCAGAGTGAAACCCCGGACTTCGATCCGTTCGGTAATAGGGAATCGTCAGTGGCCAACAATAGAAACCTCTCCCATGCGGACGATGAATATGATGATAATTTCATGATGCCCAAGAAGTTCCTTACCGTGAGTACTGGACCACGGCAATCGGTCGCCAGCTCGGTGTATACTCGACAACCACAAAGGGGCCGCTACCAAGAATGAATTTTAGGATCCCTTTTTTTCATTAACCTGAATATTTTTTTTTTATTTGCTTGTTTAATATTTATAGAATAGAGTGTTGTAATTTCTCGTGGTTATTTTGTAAAATATTGTCGTGATTGTCAGAGATTTATAATCCATTCATGTTGAGCATCGCGCAGCATAAAATAAAAATTAAAAAAAAAAAAAAAAAAAAAAATAAATAACAGAATATCGCCAACGCTTCACCTAGAGAACATCGCCCAACCCCCCACCATGCCCGCCAAACAAAAGAAACCTTTAAGGTTCAGACGCCCTGGGCTGATCGAACATATCTACGACGACGATTTCGAAGGGGAGTACCAGTTCGACGAGTTTGACCAGTTCGACAACCGCAGCGACGATGACAGCGAGGACGAGCTCTCGCCAGAAGACTTCAATAAGGCGATTGCTGCCCAAAAACAAGAAATAACCAACACTTTCAAATATATAGAGAACGTTGCCGCCCCAATCTTTTTCACCCTCCTTGGGTTTGCTGTCAGAGTGTACCGAATCGGCATCAACGACACCGTGGTATGGGACGAGGCCCATTTTGGGAAGTTTGGCTCGTATTATTTGCGCCATGAGTTCTATCACGACGTCCATCCGCCATTGGGGAAAATGCTCGTGGGGTTTTCTGGATACTTGGCCGGTTACAACGGGTCCTGGGATTTCCCGTCTGGGGAAACTTATCCTAAAGAAATCGCGTTCATCAAAATGAGACTATTCCAAGCAGTGTTCAGCACCCTTTGCGTGCCATTTGCCTACTTGACCGCAAAAGAAATCGGTTTCGGGATCCTCCCAACTTGGTTATTCACCCTTATGGTGGCCCTTGAACAAAGTTACGTCACCTTGGGGAGATTCATTTTATTAGATGCCATGCTCTTATTCTTCACCGTCACCACCATGTTTTGTTTTGTGAAATTCCATAACGAGGCAGCGGGGCCATTTTCTAAAAAATGGTGGAAATGGATCTTGTTTTTAGGAATCTCTATCGGGTGTGTTGATTCCGTGAAAATGGTGGGGTTCTTTGTCACGCTGTTGGTGGGGATTTACACCATTGTCCAACTCTGGCAGTACTGGGGGGATCAATCAATGTCAAAGACTACTTATTTCTCTCATTGGATCGCGAGAATCTTCCTGTTGATGGTGGTTCCCCTCACAGTATTCGCTCTTTGCTTCAAAATCCATTTCGAACTTCTTTGGAAAAGTGGTACCGGGGATGCCAACATGAACTCGCTTTTCCAAGCCAACCTCGCAGGGTCTGACGTGGCCACCGGTCCCAGAACCGTGGTGATTGGCTCGAGTAGAGTCACTTTGAAAAGTCAAGCAATGAATGGTGGGCTACTCCATTCGCACGTGCAAACTTATCCTGGAGGTTCCGAACAACAGCAAGTCACCACGTATTCCCACAAAGATACCAACAATAACTGGCTCTTCCAACGTCGTAGAGAAGTCGATGCTTGGAACCCTTACAACGATGTGGAAATCTTTGATGAGGTCCATGATGGGATGGTGGTGCGGATCTATCATGAGTCCACGGGCACTAACTTACATACCCACGAAGTCGGCGCCCCCGTCACCACAAAGCAATGGGAAGTCTCGTGTTATGGCTCGATTGACGAAGGGGATGAAAAGGATAACTGGATTGTGGAAATCGTCTCGCAATACGGCAACGAAAACACCCTGGTGATCCACCCATTGACCACCACGTTCACCCTCAGAAACCAAGTATTGGATTGTTATTTGGGCACCACGGGGGCCCATTATCCTGATTGGGGGTTCGGTCAAGGGGAAGTGGTATGCTTCAAGAAAGAATCCCTCCGTGGTGATCGTCGTAATATCTATTGGAACGTCGAAAATCACAATAACCCTCGCCTCGCACTTCCTCCATCGGATTTCGTCCTCCCAAAAACCTCGTTCTGGAACGATTTCATCGAATTAAACATGGCAATGATGGCCACCAATAACGCCCTTGTCCCCGATGCGGAAAAACTCGATGAATTGGCCAGTCTGTGGTGGCAATGGCCCTCGCTTCATACCGGGATCAGACTCTGTGGCTGGGATGACGATACCATCAAATACTACCTCATTGGCTCTCCCGCCACTACCTGGCCGTCAACCATTGCCGTTGGGGTCATCTTCCCAATCCTTTTCATTTATTACCTTCTAAGATGGCAGCGCCAATACCAAGATTTCCCAAATAGTACCGAATCCACCACCGGGAAATGGAACTTGTTCCTCATGGGTGGGGTCTACCCAATGTTGGGGTGGGGTTTGCACTATGTCCCGTTCGTGATTATGGGCCGTGTCACCTACGTTCACCATTATTTGCCAGCATTGTATTTTGCCATGATTGTATATGTGTACTTGTTTGAGTTGGGGGTCTCGCGTTTCAACTGTGGGGTACCAACCAACGCTAAAAAATTCGTGTATTTGGCCCTATATTTGATGAATTTCGCGTTGATCGCCATGACCTTCCGCTATTTTAGCCCATTGAGTTTCGGAATGGAAGGTCCAAATGAAGATTTCACTTATTTGAATTGGTTACCAAGTTGGAAAATCTCTGACGAAAAGCGTTGGGATTGGAATTATGATTCATGATGATATGGGGATAATTATTTATTAATATATGTATAATCTAAAAAGTTGTAAAAGTTTTTTTAAAATGTAAGTTTCCAAATACCAAGAGCCATTATCACCGCCAATTTAACAATAAAATCAACTTTTAGGCTATTACCTGCCGAGCGCTGTTCAGTTTCATTAACATCATCGTAGTCATCGACATAATCCGCACTATGTTTCCCATTACCTTCACTCTTTTTCCCGGATTTCTTCTTCAATAATAAACTTTCACAATTATCTTGGTTTTTTTCAACATTTTTCAAGCTTATCTTGGATCCAGTTAAAGATGCTTGGCCTTTGAAATCACAACTTTGTGGATCACGATCGTACTTGAGATAATATTCATTCACGATATAAGACAATTTTTGCTTCTCGTCACAATCTGAGTAGTATCCATATTCACCAGTGGTGCCGTTCCCCATTATCTCTGAGCAATCAACCTCATTACACAATATTCCGTATAACTTTACAAAATCTACGGTGTTTTTGGAAGCCGATAAAACACACTCTAAAGATTTTTCTAAGCATTCACATTTGAAGCTATCTGGTGTGCCAGGAAGAGCTTGTGCTGCTTTCCAAACTTCGCTTTGGTCTGGACAACTAACATGATCTTTTGTATTTACACTCTTCGGTATATCATCAATATTCATGAGCTTGGGTCTGGCATTCCCGTATGCCTTTTGCAAATATTTGTAATCATCCATTTTCTTGATAGTATTGTCCTTTTGGTCAACTTTCACCACACCATATTTATTTTCTTCTTCATGATACATATAAGCAATTCCTCCAGACCACACGCTGGTCATCAAAGGACTGAACAATGCTTCAGCTTCTTGGAATGGTCTTGGCCTAACCAAATTGCAACCAAATTCCGAAAAGAATACAGGGATTGTGTAGTTTTTGAATTCTGTAGTTCTTTCACTGTAACCAGAACTAAAAAACGAAGAATATCCACACCATTCATACATGTTGATCCCGTAAAAATCAGCAGTAGTTTCTTCATCACCACAGTTGAAGTAGGTGGCCATTGGTACCCTTGTGTCTGCATCATCGTTGGAAGAATATCCTACAGGAATCTTTCGATAATTCCTTTCTGCAATGTAAGCCTTAGTGTCTCTGATGGCCGCTTTAACAAAAGGTGAGGCGTCGGTGTTGGTGTGGTCATTAGTGACCTCATTACCAGCAAAGAAGCCTAACACATTATTATATTTGGACATTGAATCAATAACTAATTTATATCTATCGTAGATTTCAGTATTCCAAGATGGGTATTTCCTATTAATGGATGTGAATGGTTCGGAGAGGTCAGCCATAACGTAAATCCCAGCATCAGATAGAGCATTCATACACACATCATGGTTCACTAAAGGGTTAATCGAATATACTCTAACAACATTGACGTTCAAATCCACAATGTAAGGAATATCGCGGATACAAGATTTCTCATCAGCAAGCGGGTCACTGTATCTCAAACTTTCATCAGAGAGGTAACTTAAATCCGAAGTTTCAAGCAAGTGCTTCATATTAACAGCTTCAAGACTCTGGTCCTCATTATGAAATTCTGCAACACTCGCCATCTCTATAGACCGCAACTTTTCTTTCAAGAACTCCTTCTTTTGTTGTTCCAAGAGGTTTCCGTCAAGAGTTTGTTGATAAGCAATACCTTTCAAATAAAACTGAGTACCGCTATCAGAATAAAAGAATTTTTTACCTTTGACTATGATTGGAGGAGCACTGGTACCGGTTTTAATGGCAGTTATGACTGTTTGTTTTGGAAAGAAGCTAGAAGAGGTTGCAACAGCACTGCTGATAGGTTTCTCCTGAATTTCCGCTTTTATCGAAACTTCTTGTTGTAACTCGAAAAAGTTCTCAATATTTACCGAAGAATTGTTTGAAATTTCTGACAGATCCAATCCATTTGCTGCCAGGACGTGAAATAATAATGCGAAAAAGAAGAAACACTCTTTGCAAAGGATCATAATGCAAAGAGTTGAGATTTTAATGAAGTATAGTTTGAGACGGGATCAAGTTGAGTTTGAGAAAGATAAAAAGAAAAAAAAAAAAAAAAAAAAAGAAAAGAAATAGAGAAAATGACAAAAAAGAGATAATGATATTTCAAAGCAGTTACAATTGTTATAATCGCTATATATACGGAGATATGTGAAAACACAAATGAAGTGACACAAAAAAAAATGGCTCATGCATGTTGACGCTAAGCGTCAAAGGTTCGGCGCTCTGCCGAACAACCAACGCGATCACAAAATAGTAAAATGACGAGGATATGAGGCATCTTTTGGAAGTGATACTAGGCTCATGATTATTTCTGGCAGATTGAGGGAACAATCAGAAGTCTGAGTGGAGATGTGGGAACCGGTCCGATATTTGCGGGAAGTCACACCCTGATCAATTGTCATGATTACTCAAAGTTTATTATTAGTTGCCTACAACCTTATGAAAAGCAATAGATAAACAGTAACTTATGAGAAAGAATTGTAATATATATATATATATACACATTTACTGATAGTGTTGTTCTGAGATGATTCTCTTAGACAACGGAGACCCCCCGGGTAACCGCCGTCCCGCAGAGTTAAAATTTTTAGGGAAAAAAAATAACAAAAGTGCTAGGAAACAATAGTCAAAAACACTTATCGATCCCCCTTGCAACTCCATCCCCTAGACACATACCATCACCCTCAGTTTGTCATCTTTGACATCGTAATCGCAATTGAAACCATAACCTTTAGAATTTAGCAATGGAATCCATTCTTGATTTTTCTAAGGAGTTTGATGTGGAGCTTCTAGACCGTGTTGTCATGGTGTTCTACAACGGATCAGGACCTGAACGCCAAACCGCTCAACAGGTCCTTACCGCCTTCCAAGAGCACCCTGACTCCTGGCAAAGAGCAGGCCAGATTTTGGAACTGTCTAAGGACCCGCAGAGTAAATACATTGCTCTCCAGATCTTGGATAAATTAATCACCTCCCGTTGGAAGCTCTTGCCAATGGAGCAACGATTGGGCATCAGAAATTTTGTTGTCAACATGATCATCGCCCTTTGTGATGACGACCAACAATTCGTCTCCCAAAAATCATTGATCAACAAGTGCGACTTGGTCTTGGTCCAGATCTTGAAGAAAGATTGGCCTGCGGATTGGCCAAATTTCATTCCTGAATTGGTCGCCTCTTCTAGAGCCGGGTTCAACGTGTGCGAAAACAATATGATCATCTTGAAATTATTATCAGAAGAAATCTTTGATTTTTCTAACGAAAAGATGACCCAGGCTAAAACTAAGAATTTAAAACTCACTTTATCCAAAGAATTCCAAGAAATTTTCAAGTTATGTTACGAAGTGTTGGATAAAGCAACTAAACCATCGCTCCTTGCCGCCACCCTTGACTGCTTACTTAGATATTTACACTGGATCCCATTACCATATATTTTTGACACCGATTTATTGGATTTGGTGAGTTTGAAGTTTTTGCAAGCAGAAAGCACCAGAGCAATCACTATCAAGTGTCTTACAGAAGTGTCTTCACTTAATGCCGATCAATACAACGAGAAGTTCTTTGTCATGTTTAGAAATTCTTTGGAACAAATTAACTCAATTGTCCCTCTTGGTACTGATCTTAGAACTTCCTATAGAGCCGCCAGATCATTTGATCAAGCTTTTTTACAAGATTTAGCCATGTATTTAAGTACATTTTTGAGTAATCATTATGATTATTTAGAAAAGAATGAAAACTATAAACCAATATTGTTGACCGCCAACGAATATTTGGTCGAACTCTCGAGAATTGAAGAGCGTGAATTATTCAAAACTTGTTTGGATTACTGGCTTAAATTAGTGTCTAGTTTGTACGGCGAGGTCAGAAAGTTGCCACAAACTGAATTGAGTCCATTATTGCAGTTAGGTTACAACCAGAGTTTCAATCCCTCCGCGGGGGCTCCAAATCCAAAGTTGTTGGAGAAATTCCCACTCAGAAAACATATCTATAATGATATCCTTTCTAAATTGAGATTGGTGGTCATTGAATCTATGGTTAGACCAGAAGAAGTTTTAATTGTTGAAAATGATGAAGGGGAAATTGTCAGAGAATTTGTTAGAGAAAGTGACACAATTACTTTGTACAAGTCCATGAAAGAACTATTGGTGTATTTGACCCACTTGGATGTCACTGACACTGAACAGATCATGACCTCAAAATTGGCCAAACAAATTGATGGCTCAGAATGGTCATGGCATAATATTAACACTTTGTGTTGGGCTATTGGGTCGATTTCTGGTACCATGACCGAAGATATGGAAAAGAGATTCTTGGTTACAGTTATTAAAGATTTGTTGGCGCTCACAGATATGAAGCGAGGTAAAGATAATAAAGCAGTGGTAGCTTCCAACATCATGTATATTGTTGGTCAATATCCACGTTTCTTGAAAGCCCATTGGAAATTCTTGAAGACTGTGGTGAATAAGTTGTTCGAATTCATGCACGAAACACATGAAGGGGTTCAAGATATGGCTTGTGATACTTTCATTAAAATTACCGACAAGTGTAAAAAGCACTTTGTGTTGACTCATACCGGAGAAAAAGAGCCATTTATTGATGAAATTATCAGAACTCTTCCACAAATCACTGAAGATTTACAGCCCCAACAGCTTCATACTTTCTATGAGGCTTGTGGTATTATAGTAAGCGCTCAGCCATCAAAAACCTCCAGAGATAGACTCATCAAAGATTTGATGCATTTGCCAAACGTTGCTTGGGGTGCTATTATGGAAGAAGCAAACAACGATCCAGAATTGTTATCAAATTCAGAGACTGTGAAAATCATTGCCAATATTATTAAAACGAATGTTTCTGTGTGTAAATCGTTAGGCTCAGCATTCTACGGTCAATTAGGGTTTATTTATATCGATATGTTGTCGTTATACAGAGCCACCAGTGGTCTAATTTCAAATACTGTTGCCCAGGAAGGGGAAATCGCCACCAAAACTCCGAAAGTGCGTGGTTTGAGAACTATCAAGAAGGAAATCTTGAAATTAATCGAAACTTATATTTCAGCCGCTAGCAATTTGGATGAGGTGGTCAAAGATTTGATCGAACCTTTATTGAGTGCCGTGTTGGATGATTATAGAACAAATGTGGCTGATGCCAGGGATGCAGAAGTATTGAACTGTATGAGAACTGTGGTTGATAAAGTCGGGTCTATGATTGGTGATGCCGTGATATTAATTTTACAGAACGTGTTTGAGTGTACTTTAGATATGATCAACAAGGATTTCACAAACTACCCAGAACACCGTGTGGAATTCTACAAATTATTGCAAACTATCGATGCTAAATCATTCAACGCCTTATTGAACTTATCTGGTGATGCCTTCAAGCAGTTAGTTGATGCTATTTTATGGGCTTTCAAGCATAATAACAGAGACGTCGAGGATGCTGGTTTAACTCTCGCTGTCGAACTTTTGAGAAATATTGAAAGATTAGGTGAAACCCCATTCACCACCGCTTTCTATCAAAGCTTCTATTTCTCGATATTATCGGATACCTTTTATGTGATTACCGATAGTGACCATAAGGCAGGGTTTGTATTGCAAGCGCAATTGTTGGCTAAGTTGATTGAGTTGGTGGAATCCTCGAAAATTAACGTTCCATTATATAAAGAAGGTGATGTTCCACCAGGTACCTCCAATTCCCTTTACTTGAAAGAATTCACCGCCAATATGTTGAGTAACGCGTTCCCACAATTACAGCAGGAACAGGTCTCATCGTTTATTATTGCGTTATTCAAGAACTACGGGGACTTGCCTAAGTTTGAGAATATTATGAAGGATTTCTTGGTGCATATTAAGGAGTATGATAGTGATCCAGCTGACTATGAGCAGTGATTAATATTTTTGCATTTCTTATAAAAGGGCTCTTTTTCCTTTGCTGAAGACTCTTTAATTCTTTTATTGATTATTTTACTTCTGTAGGTACGCTGCTAACGATATAGCTTTTGTTCTCACACGTCAGTTACATACTTACGCCAAATAAAGTGATTCTTTCTAACGTTTTGATTTAATTGTTGGTTTTTTTTTCCTTCTGTAGCTCACTTTTCTCGGGTGCTGGACCCCCTTTCATACCGAGAGCCAGCGGGTAGCGTTTTTTCTTTATTTATTATTTTTTTTTCCAGATTTTATGAACACTTTGCAAACTGATTGCTTGTCGACACCAATAATCCACGACTTCTTGCTAACTGCTAATATGTCTGGCTCCAATTTTGGGTCCATCGATGCCCAATTATCGGACCTTAACTTGAACGACGAGAACAGCAGGGATAACCTGCCAGTTCCTGCCAAATCACCAGCTTTAGGTGTCAAGAAGAAGAGACCACTGAGAGCGTACCATATCTTATCACCACAGCTTGACAGCCCTAATGGTTCACAGGAAACCTTCTCACCATTTCAGCCACAACTGTCAAATGGTGCCCAAACATCGTATATTCCCCAAGGCGGCCAGTTCAGCCCTTTTCAATCGAATCAACCAGGATTTGCATCTCCACAATTCTCGAATCATCAACAACAATCACAAAACACCAATTCCCATTTGTTCAGCCCCACATTGAACGCATTCAAGAATGATGCTTCAAATGTGAACCCGTCTGCTCCTTACCCAAGCGGAACCTTTTCTAATCCTGTTTCGCCGCCGTTTTCTCCACTTCCACCTTCAACATTACAATTCCAATATCTCTCGGAACAACAACGTGGGCCTTCCAAATCATTCACAGTTAACAACAGTCAAAGAAGCACGTCCCGTAATGTCAGCTACAATATGCCAGATGGATACACTGGGAAACCTTTCCGGCCTGCTGCGTCGTTTTCAGTTCCAGAAGAGCGTGCTGAAAACCAAGAGGAATTTTGGAGTAAGGATTACAAGACTTTCCAGAACCCTTTTCCACCGTTGGCAACCACTGATTATAAAGTGATTGATGAGGGAACTGCGTCTTCTAAGTTCATGTCTTTGTCGACGTATGATCTCCCAACTAGTGAGAAATTGAGATCAACCACCAAGTTGCCAGTGGCCTTGAATGTCAGACCGTTCGCTCCAGTTGAAGAAGATGGTGACGAAGCAGTACCAGAAATCAATCTAGATTTCGTGAAAGGCGGTCCTCCAAGATGTAATCGTTGTCGAGCATATGTCAATTATGGTATGCAATTCACCAATGCCAACAAGTTTATTTGTAATTTGTGCCAGTTCGCGTCTCCTGTACCCGAAGGGTATTCATGTGCGTTGGATCACACTTATAGAAGAATCGACATCGCACAAAGACCGGAATTGACTAAAGGTGTTGTTGATTTTGTGTTACCAAAAGAATACTGGGAAAATACCGATATGGAACCTGTTCCATTACACCAAGTTTTCTTGATCGATGTCAGCAGTCATGCGATGGAAAAGGATTTACCAAGATTAGTGTGCGATGCGATCAATGCCACTTTATATTCTTGGAATGAAGAGACCGGAGAAGAACAATGTGTTTTACCCCCAGGTTCAAAGATTGCTATCATCACCTTTGATAAAAATGTTCAATTTTACAATATGAGTCCATCGTTACAACAACCTGTGGTGACAATTATGACAGATGTCGCCGACCCATTTGTTCCATTTCATGATGGGTTATTCGTTGATCCACTAGAGTCGAGAGATTTGATTGATCAGACGTTAACCATAGTGCAAAATACCAATAAGTTTACTAGATACCCCGAAGTTTCATACGGTGTGGCGCTTAAGTGTGCTCAGCTTGCCCTTAATGAATTTACAAACGGTCAAGGTGGGAAAGTCACCTGTACTTTGTCAATGATTCCTAATTACGGCCAAGGCATGCTCTTCTTGAAAAAATATGAAGATGCCGGGTTTAGTAAAGATGCTGAAAAAGAAAAATTAGTCCTCCAAGAAAACAACATATATTATAAAGAGTTGATCAAATGTTTCACTAAAGAGAATGTCGGATTGGATTTGTTTGTTTTCCCTAGTTTTGATATGGATCTAATCAATGCAACCTTTATTACTTCTCATACTGGTGGGTCATTAAAGTTGTATCACGGATTCAATCCAATAAGAGACGAAAGAAAGTTTGTCTTTGATTATAAAAAATCGATTGGGGACACCGTAGGTTACCAAGGTCACTTGAAGGTCAGATCTTCTAGTGGTTTACAAGTCCAAAAATATTATGGAAATTTCTCAGGGCCTCCAAACGATCCAATTATCCCAATTCTCAATAAGAATAGTAACTTCAGTGTATTATTCTCATATGATGATAATTTATATACCGGATTTGATTGCCATTTCCAAGCGGCGATCTTGTACACTACGATATCTGGTGTCAGGAAAATCCGTGTTATTAATTTAGTGTCTGCCGTTACCGAGAAAGTTGGTGATGTATTTGCCTTTTCTAATAAGGATGTCTTGATAAATGTCATTGTCAGGGACTGTCTCAGCCATATTCCAGAACAACCGCTCATTTCAATTCAAAGGTCAATTAATATGAAGGTCTCAGACATTTTCTATCAATATAGACGGTTGGTTTCTCCAAACGAGACACCAGCTGCCTTTGTGGTTCCGGATGGCTTGAGAACTTTACCGGTTTACATGTTGGCGTTTGAAAAGTCTAGAATCTTGCAGAAAATTACTTCGATGACAAAGAATAATTTGAGAGTGTACAACATGTATAACTTAAATAATTTGCCGCTACCGGTCCTTTCTTACTACCTTTATCCATACATTGTGGGCTTGCATGATTTGGGAGATGATGATTGCGAATATAATGAGATTTACCTTAAATACCGAATTCCAAAAGGTCTTACTGCCTCTTTGTCTTCTATTGAAGTTGGTGGCTGTTATTTGGCGTTCAATGGCCATTCTGTGATTATGTGGGTTCACAATGAAGTTAATCCATTCCTCCTTCAAGATCTTTTTGGAGTAGAGGCTTTTGATAAACTTGATCCGCTAATCGACGAATTGCCAGCCCTTGATACCCATGTCAATCAACAAGTCCGTAATCTCATAAAGTACTTTGGTGAAAAAGTATTAAAGACCGAATTCTTGCCAATCAAATTGTTGAGATTCAGCTTGGATGAGCAAGTTGAGTTTGTTGAATTGTTTGTGGAAGATAAAGCTGTAGATGGTCCTCCTAGTTATGGGGACTACTTATCAGCTATCCACCAAGATGTCAAAGAAAGAATGAATGAAAAGAAAGAGGGTTTTGCCAAATTTACCGGGTTCTTATCCTGAACTGCTGATAGTATGGACTTATCTCATGAAATATTCTTAAACAATGCTTAATAAAAAGTAGTTCAATATTTTCTCACTAATGACTCTAATAGTACTTATTTTGTAGAATCTATTGATGTTTTAGTTCAAAATGGTATCCTTTTTTACTAAGCGCCCTACATCAACAAAATATCCTAAAAAATTACAGTCCAAGAAGCCGTGCTTATTATTAATCGTGGTGATTCCTTTAATATATTTCATCGCGAAATAAGAATGGCTAACAAAAGAAGACCAAAAAAGTACAAAGTACCATTCAGAAAATATGGTCCCAATGGAATAATTTCGACCAAGTTATCAGCAAATGATTTCAAACAGAAAGAACAGCAAGAAAGGGAAAAAGAACGTGATTCGGGATATTATAATTACTCCAGTAAGAACGCTAAGGATGATGAGGATATGTTCTATACCTATTCTTACGGAGACTTTAAGAAGTCTTCTGAAGAAGACTATTATAACGAGGCCGATAAGATCAATGGAAATTCTTTGGGCAAGCAGCAGTTAGAAATCAATCGGGATCTACCCATGAAATTACCGGCAGAATTATTTGAGTTGATCCTTCAGTTTTTGTCGTATCCTGATGGACTCAATTTGAAGTTTTTCTTGGTTTCTAAACTTTGGTACGTCTTGTCTTTGAAGATATTGTACGAAAAACCGGTGTTGAATCCTTTGAATTTCAACAAGTTTGTTGATACCATGACCAATCCGTCAATTGTTAGTTATGTTAACCTTCTATATACTTCAAAATTCTTTCAGGATGGTGATAATAATTCAACTACTGTGAAGACAACCACAACAAGCTCAACCTCCATGAAGCGACAATTAAAATACTCGAAAACTCCATTAGTCAAGACCCTAGATCTACGAAACATTGTACAAGCAGGGAAAAATTCTAACATCACGAAAATTCTAAGACGATGCTCGTCTAGCTTATCAGAATTACTGGCGCCACAAACAAGCTTTGGGTTGACCTCATTAAACATTTTAAAAATGTGTCATAATTTGGTGAAATTGGATTTATCATTAGTTTCGGAAACCGTCAACTTACTTGATTTACTCAATTCCATCAAGGAACTCAATCAATTGAAAGTCCTCAAGTTTCCTAGAAGCTCCATCAATTGCAACTTGAACAGCAGTAGCGTGTTTTCAGAAATCAAGGATCATGAAATCACCTTTGAGTGGCCCAAAAACTTAGAACAACTAAAACTCAGTGGTGGTATCACCAACGAGTTTTTAATGGATTTGAATTTCCCAGCAAATTTGACTAGTTTAGAGTTCCAGCATTGTCCATTGATTAACGACTACTCTATCTACTACCTTCTTGGTAAAGTTGGGTTCAACTTGAAACATTTGTCAATAATTTACCCGATGCCAAACCTCAAAGATAATTCTCTTGACTTGATGTTCAAATATTGTCCATTTCTTGAAAGTCTAGAGGTCTTTGTTGACTATATATCTCAATGGTCGTTTAGTGAAATTAACTTTCCTTGGATTATCAACGCAAAGCATATACCAAACTATCAATTCAATTCTAATCGAGAAAATGTTTTAATTGATGGGGATAAAAGAGCTGCCGGTTACGGATATGGGGTTGGGAAGAATGAGCTCACAAAGAAAAACTATCTTATTGATGCAGAAGATTATGATATTAGCCTAAGAGATATCATTATATCCACGACACAAAACTATTTTGAAGAGGACGACGATGATGATGAGGATGGTGAAGATAGAGATGACGGATCATATCCAGAGAAGGATAGAGATCAGATGGATCGAAACAATGAACAAAGGAAAATCAATTATAGGGAGTTGGGGCTTGAAAGTTTGAGACCATTGAAATCAATTTACTTGGGTTCTTCGGGTACTTTAGGCCAAGCTAACAAAATACATCCTGATGATTTACTCATTGCCCTTGCTGAGCAGAGATTGCCGCATTTGAAGACTTTGCAAATATCCAACAGGGTTGGGTGGAGTGTCAGAGACGAATCAATGCTGCAATTGGTGGATTTATTCGATTCCCAAGGGGGGAATATTTATATGTGTCCGTAAGGCTTTTTTTGCCATACATAGTGTATTATATTTTATATTTTACTGAGCAGGTTTTCTTTGCTCATTTAATTTGCATCAATATATATAGTGTACAATAGTATTACGTCTAATGATCACCCGTGCTGCTGATTTTTTTTTTCTTGGAACCAAACATGTATTGATTTGTATTACATTGCTGCGAGAGCAAGAAAAAGGACAACCCTTGAGCGAAAAACTAATAACAAAGACAACCGAATCTCAGAACTGGGTTAGCAAATGCCTTCGGGAAGTGAGTAACTATATGCCAATTGACACACGCAGCTGATTTTCCTTGAATACTAACCCTTCGAACCTTAGAAATGGTCAGCATTTCATCGCTTCTTGCAAACGAAGAAGAAGACGAGCCGGTCCACGTCATCATGGATGATGACGATGATAATGATCAAAAGAATCCTAAAAACCCAGCCCATTCGGACTCTGACAATAGCGATATCAATGAGATTATTGATTTAGACGGCCCGCCTTCACAAGACTCAGGCATTATCATCCCGATGCCTACAGAACCAGTGCGCTCATCCAAATCATTATCAAAGATATTGAACCCAACAGATACAACTATATCAAAGCCTAAGCCGAAACCAAAACCAAGGGCCAAGCTGAAACCAAAAACCGCACCAAAGTCAACAGCCGCAGCAGCATCATCTGGAGCAACAGCAGCAAGCACAGCGAATGCGAAACCAAAGGCTAAAAGAGCCCCAAGAGGAAGCAAAACCAAAAAGGAAGCCCCAGTGGCTGCACCTGCTCCACCTCTTCATTTAAAACCAATTTCTTTTGCAGATATATTAGGAACGAGTATAAATCCCGGTGCAACGCCAGGTAGAGAATCGCCGGCTCCTATAGTTATACAGAAAAAGCCAAAAGATATGATCATTATTGAAGACCCAGCTGCCAGAATGAAGACAAAGCAAAAGAGAAAATCCTCTCCAAGTGCTCCAGAAGAGGACTCAAATAAGAAGCAGAAGACTTCAAAACCAGATGCGCCTCAAGCTGGACCAGGGTCGGCTGGCAAGATCAAGGAATTGGTTTTCGTCAGTGCGGGGGAGAATGGCCAAACAGCAGCTTCGACACCATTACCGGCTCCTAAAACCACATCAGGTAGGAGGGTAGTGAGCAGTGCTGGTAAGAAGGGAACAAAGAAAACTGTCAACAAGAAAGACGATAAGTCAGATGCCGACAAACTGAAACTGGCTAATACCCCATCGCAAGGAATCAACCCATATGTTGATGTCTTACAACCGTATTCCGCGCAAGAGGATCCTGCAAAAAAACAACTCGCTCTGCCAACTGTCATTCCAATAATCAGTGTTTCCCCACAACCGCCTCAATTGCAAAGTTCTTCACAACAAAAGCCGTCTCCGAGTGTCGCTCCAAAACCACATAGAACCGCCAAATTGAGCGATTTGTTAAACAGCGATGATGATAAAGCTATTGAAGCGCTTGACGATGATGAGGAAGACGATGATGATGACGATGAGAAAGAAGTTGATTTGGACGCCGAGGAGGATGATGATGACGAATATGAGGGTAATCTTAAAAAGAAATCTGAAATACCTTTGTTGTTCGATATTCCTTTGAATAAAATCGATACAAATGGCAAGAACACTATGGTGGGTGGCCAGGTTATTATCAATGTCATGAAGTTAGCTGAGGAGAAATATGGGTTCAAAACTATTCATCCAAATGCTAATTTTGCTATTGATGCTTTGAAAGATGACTTATTTGATGATGATATGGACATTATGGGAGATCCATTATCGACACCTGGCAACGCCGAGAACAACGAGTTGTTGAAGGAATTCAAGAAAACTCAATTGAAATTGCAAAAGGAAAAGGAAGAAAAATTACAAGAGCAATTGCAATTACAGCAAGACCAATCTAATGAGGAGAACATGGAAGAATCACAGAAGAAGATTCGTGAAATGATAACGAAAAACAATAGAAAGATTGGAAAGTATGATTACGATGATCCTTTTATCGATGACACAGAATTATTGTGGGAGGAGACCAGAGCAGTCACGAAAGATGGGTTTTTCGTTTATTGGGGCCCATTGGTTGAAGAGTCAGGTCAAATCAATAAGATTGCTATTGCTTCTAAAGATGCCTCGAGAAACGCTGCAAAAAATACCAAAACTGTCAAAAGGTATAGAAGCAAGCCTGGTCCAAAAAGTAGAAAAGAAAAGGAGGCAATCGAGAGAGAAAGGCAATTGCAAGAACAGGCCAAATCTACTGCGGCCGAGGGTAAGATGGGTGGATCTCAGCCAGAGAAAACCCAACCAGCAGCACATTCCAACCCGGTCCTGAATCCTCCTTCACGTAAACCTCAAACTGCTCAGCAATCTTCTGCTCCAACTTCGACTTAGGATCGTATATATCACATAGTTGATTTTGAGCATTGTATTATAATCTTAGTACGTGACATGACATGAGTCAGAAAAAATGAATAAATAAAGGAAACACAGACTAACCATGAACGTTGGTATTTATTGTACATTATTATTTTCTCATTTATATATAATTCTTTTTTTTTTCTTAGGTGAATGAAATTATTGAATTTGGAGCTTACTATGATTGAGAATTGAAAGCGTATGTAAATAATAAACGTGTAGTAAATAAAGGTGAGTCGCTGAGTCATCGTAGGTCAAACTTCTTGTATCACATCTTCAACAGCCTCTACCAAGTCATCATTACCAGCATTGGCTCTGTAAATGATAAATTGTACATAAATCACAGAATCCTCGACAATTGCACCCAAAGAACCAATCAACCATGGCAAATTCAAAATAACATAATCCATGTCAGAACGGTAAAACAAAATTTGCAAAGAGTAGGTCAAGTTCCCAAAAGTTGAGAACAAAATGAATAATAGACTCAACCCATGGCACGATTTTCTTTGATAATTGTATAATATTTGAGGAATTCTGGCACCCAAATAACAAACTGCAGAGAAGTATCCAAAGAATTGGGCACCAAACGTTAATTCGTCATTTGGAAGAGTTGGTAGTTCACCATCAGGTGGAGCACTTGGAGCTGACGAAAGCAAGTAACCAACCACACCAGCCATTGATACAAATAGCATTGGCAAGACGTATTTTTGGAAAGCCAGCCAATGGGATGATGCAACTGCCAACGATGTTAAAGAGTCTCTTCTAGATTTTGTGCTGGATTTTCTTCCGTTTGTCTGGTGATTCCCATGAATATTTTCATTTTCATTTGCGGCTAAAAGCGTAGTGTTTTCATCAGCCTCTTCACTGTGATGAGTGTAAATTCTCTTGTGTCTTTTTGGGAAAATGTGAGTATAGTAGATATACGAAGTCAACAACGACCCATCAATGATCAAGAACCAAACAGCCAACAAAATCACTGGAGGTAGTAAACGGGCCCAAATGGCACCGACCAAATTGGCCATATCACCAGCTACCCAAATAAGAACAGTTCCCAAAGAAATTCCATCTGCAGATTTAAGTTTCCACTGTTCGATAAGCTGAGGAATTAGCAAAACAATCCAACAAGCAAAGCTGGAATGTAGTTTGTTAGTATTTACTTGAAATTGATAATATGTCTAAAGAAATAAAACATTAAATTACCATCAACTATGGTTCAAAAACTTCACGTACGAAACTGAACCAGTAATACCGGATAAAGCAACTCTTAAATCTGATGGGGGCACGAAAGGTGTAACTGAATCTAGAATTGATAACATTGTTTAAATAAATTATATGAATAAACAAATCGTTGGAAAAATTTCGTAAAAAATTCCTGTCTCCCCGACTGTTTGAGGGTTGTTATTTGCAAGACGATTGCACTTCCCGATAAAGAATGACTGATAACACCCGAAATGAATTATCGATGTTACCAAGCACGATGGATGGCTCATCGAAGAGGGGAGTTTTTGGTAACTTGCTGATACCTACCGTTACCCACAGCATCATGCATTAATATTATTGCGCCCTTGATCTCTGGGCACATGACCATAGCCCTATATATATACACGTGTCTATCATGTGTTTTCAACGGACCCATCCGAATTAGGAAACATACTGGGGCAGCGATCGTGATTCTCAATTTTTTTCAATTTTATTAAAAATTAGTTAGCACCATCCGGTTCACACATACATTTGAAGGTATCAACGATCATAGATATAATCAACAGTACGTATAGTATGGAGAGAATATTGGAAGGTTATAACTGATTTCATGAGAATGTCACAATTATTGTCAAGACACATATATATATTATCATCTGGGAATACGTATTTGGCGAGAGTGGAATTACCATGAGTTGTGTTTGAATCTCAAACATATTTTTAAGCAAGAAACTGAAGAATCATCAAAACAAAACAGAAAGTGAAATGAAAAAAAAGTGAATTGAAGTGAAATAAGCTGAATTAATATAATAAAAATATGATAATTGAAGGCTTCATGCTGGTCTTACTCGAAAGTATTGATACACAAAACTGTGAAACATTCTGGAAACTTATTATAACCAACTTTAATATTATTATTGTGCGATATCATCACCCGTGCTTGTTATACTAATATTTTATCTTTAGAAAATGGCTAAATCTAAGAACCATACCGCTCACAACCAAACCAAGAAGGCTCACAAAAACGGTATCAAGAAGCCAAAGACCTACAGATATCCATCTTTGAAGGGTGTTGATCCAAAATTCAAGAGAAACCACAAGCATGCTTTGCACGGTACTGCTAAGGCCCTCGCTGCCAAGCGTGCTGAAGCCAAATAAGTTCTAACGATGGTTTAAATGTGTACACTATTAAATTTTTGGTTATGTTCTCATCAACTTCTGTTTGTCATGGTCCTTAATCGTTCAAGATAGCTGATATAAATGCTCTGGTGTTTGTAAAGCTTTTATAATTACATAAACTCACTACGAGTTAATATTATGTCTTGATTGAATGTTTCGTTATGATGTTTTTTCTGGAATATTTCTGTGTAAGCTTGTAAGATGGCAGTTTGTTAACAGAAAAAAAAAATTGGGAAGACTTCTGGTTTTGTGTTCCCAACATGCATGATGTGTAGTGAACACAAAAAATATTATTATAAAAAGTAGCGTTGACCTATTCTTTCTTTTTCGTTTCTTTGTTTCTTGTGTTTGTGTTGATAGCGAGAATAAGTAGCAATCAACACTATCCAATGAGTTCTTCGATAGAAAAAGCAGAAGCCAGCGCTTGTCCAGGGTTGGAACCAACTGGTACTCCTTATCCATCTTCCAGTTCTACCATCACTTCTGAAAAGAGCTCCTCGCATATCAAGACCGTCTGCATCTCAAATTTGGATTATGGTACTAGTGAAGATGATATCATCGAGTTCTTAAACGATTATAAAGTGTAAGTTTTGATCCCTAATTCTGTCGTTCAAGGAATTTCCAAAGAACTTATACTGACAAGAGCATAGGATCTCGGTGATCGTTCCAAGTCATACCATTAGAGGTTTAAGGGGCAAACAATACCATAAGCCCTTGGGGATTGCTTATGCTGAGCTTGAGAATCGCGAGCTTGCCACAAAAGCTGTCAAAGAATTGAATGGGAAATCCTTGTCGGGTCGTCAACTAAGAATTAAAATGTATACCCCATATGTTCCAAGAGCAAAGAGATCACACCATCACAATAAAAGCGACTCTGCTTCAAAGGTTTGTTTACCACATCTATTTTTCTTTAGCTTTGAATTCTTACTGACTTGAGTAGGATCAAGAAAAAGTCTCTCCGACATTTATCGAGGAAAACCCACAAGAACCGGTCGTGACGGAAGTTCTGGAAACTCCACTAGAGCCTGTTGAGGAACCCGAGGAGCCTTCTAACACTAAAAAGGCAAAAGAGACCTCTAAAGATACTATTTTTGTTGGTAAGCTTCATCCTAATACCACTGACACCGATTTGAGAGCATTCTTTGGGGAATATGAGCCTTTTGAAATATACCTTTTCAAAGGGAGGTACCCTAAAAAAAACATGCATTTCTCTCACTACTACGTTTCCGCGTTGGTCACTGTCCTTGCTGAAAATGGTCAAGGATTTGCAATTAAAAACTTGTCTAACAAAAAATTAAACGGCAGATACGTTAAGTTGCGCCCAGCCTATCTATCAAAGATAGAAGAAGTGAAACAGGCAGTGATTGAAAAACAAGAGGGGATTTAGCTTGAGCAGCTCGATGATTCCGAAGAATTGTTTTTGTAAGTGAAAACTGGAGATTATTATTATCCTTTTGTTTTTTTTTTGTGAACTCTTTTGTAATGGTATTCTTTATATAGGTATATTATTCAATATTATCATTTTGAGTCAGCATGCTACT
Organism: Saccharomycopsis amapae; assembly: GCA_031125765.1. Taxonomy (NCBI): domain Eukaryota; kingdom Fungi; phylum Ascomycota; class Saccharomycetes; order Ascoideales; family Saccharomycopsidaceae; genus Saccharomycopsis; species Saccharomycopsis amapae. The sequence continues at coordinate 24,206 of JASTVC010000017.1, forward strand.
ATTTAGGTAAATCCTTGCATTATACCAATCCTTATTTCTCTCCTATATTTGTATCAAGAAACACTGTGAAAAGAAATAAGTGCAAAAAAATAAATAATAATAAATATACATTACACACTAGTTTACATGATGCTCACCACAGACGTACCATCCTGGAATCTTGTTCTAAACACCCTATTAGCGTTAGTGAACATACCTTCTTTCAATGAAACGACAATGAATTGGGAGCCTTTAAATCTTGTCTTGATTAAATGACCAATATTCTGGGTGTGACTCAAATCAAGAGCAGCATCAACTTCATCAAGAATATACATTGGGGCGGGTTTGAATTGAAGCAAGCCCATAATTAGTGATAAAGCCACCAAGGATCTCTGACCACCAGACAATTCTACTAAACTGTCCTTCCATACCTTACCAAGCATCACTTTGACTTCAAGCCCTTCTGTGATGTCTTTGCCTTCAGGAATCACCAACTTGGCGAACGCACCTGGTAGAAGATCCGAGAAAATTTGACCAAAATCTTTAGAAACTTTCTGCCATGTACTGACTAAAGTCTCTCTTTTGTATTCATCCAAGGTCACAATTGTTTCTTCAATCTTTGCTTTATCCTTTTCAATTGTTTTGATCATAGCCTTCAACGACGTTTCCTTCTTCTCTACATTATCAATCATACTCATAATGTTGGCGTTAACACTTCTTCGCATACCTTGAAACTTTGATTGCAATTGGTTAATTCTTTGATGGCATTCAGCAACATTAATATTTGGGCTCTGCTGAATAATATTATCAACCACGTTCTTATCAGTTACCCAGTCATTCTCTTCGATCAATTTGTCCAAATGTTTTTTCAATGCATGGGTGCTATTTTCAACTTTGTCCAATTCGTGACTAAGTTTTTGACTTCTCAATTTCTTATCATTCAAGGATTTGTCCTTCTGATTCATGGTTTTCGTCAATTCGTTAATTTCCTTGTTAATTCCTAACATGGCGACCTTTTCTCCTTCAATCTGAGCATTCAATTCTTCAGATTTTTCATTGGACTGCCTTAAATCTTGCTCAATTCCCTCCAATTCAATTTTCAAATCGGAAATCATTGTTTCGCCTTCTTGAACTTGATCCCTGAGTGCTTCCACATCACCAGCCAATTTTTCAATTTCGAATTGTAGGTCCTCATATTTACCAAATTTAGCATTTGCGCTGGATTCTAGTTCCTTTACTTGCTTCTTAGCATCCTTAATTTCCATCTCTAGTTCTTTCAATTTAGATCCCTTATTAGCTTCAAACTCTTTCATATCCTTTTCAATTGTGGAGAGCTCTTCGTTGTAAGTCTTCTGCAATTCAGTTTCTTCGCCAATCTTGTCATTCAAATGTTCTAATTCTTCCTTATTTGTTCCGTGTTTCTTGATCAATTGGCTTGCAGAGCTAGATTCTGATTTCTTGATAGCTAATTCCAAAGCATGGTTGGTCAAATTGACTTGCTTTTGTAACGCCATTGTTTCTCTACTGATAGCTTCTTCTCTATGAATATCGGCCTTGATTTTATTCATCTCATCCTGTAGCACCTGCAAATCACTATTAAGCTTATTATAGTTTTGAATAGAAACGAGAATTGACCCAGTTTGTCTTCTACTACCACCGGACAAGGTTCCAGAAGGATCGTAAACATCACCATCGAGAGTCACACTTCTAGCTCGAATCTGGGGATTAAAAGTAATATTTTTTGAAGTTTCCGGATCTTTTGTAATGAATACCGACCCAAAAATATATTCCATGGCTTTAGCAACTTCGTTTTCGTAGCCAATCAAATTGAGAGCCAATTCAACTTTTCCTGGACATAGGTCTTTGGCAATCTGAACAACGTTAGCACTTATTGACCTGGCAGCAATCTTATTCAATGGAATAATGGTGACACGCTTGCGCAAGCGACCCTTTTCCAATAATTGCGAACCAGTAACTTCATTATCAACAACAACGTTGAAAAGCTTCCCTCCAGCACTAACTTCCAACGCACTGGCAGAGTCAAAGTTTGCCTTATCCAAGGTAAATAATTTAGCTGCCACACCTTTGATAGATGTATGATCAAAGTTTGGTGAAGGTTTGGAGTAATTGAATTCCAAAGAAGTAATTTTTCTTCTAACAGATTCCAATTCATTAGAAGCCCCGTATATCCTTTGTTGTAATGAATATTGTTGATCCTTCAAGTATTTAAGTCTATTTGAATCAAAGCCGACGTTGGTTAGCTGGGTTTGAGCGTCTTCATACTTTTTTTTGAGATTTTCAATTTCCTTTTGATAAGTAACAATTTCTTGCTGAGCCCTAACGACCTTTGGCTCATCGGTTTTAATTTCTTTTTGCAATCTTTGGATCTTCAACTTCAATTGCTCAATAGTGACATTGGAGTTCGAAAGTTTCTGCTTGGTTTCTTGGAGTTGACCCATATAACCACCCGTTTTACCTTTTGAAGACACCCCAGTCTGCAAAGACGCAAGTAACTCCTCTTTGACAGTAATGTCGTTCTTAAAGTTTTGTAATTCTTCCTTTGCTGCTATTTGTGAACTTTCCCAACTACTCAATAACTCAACCTTGGATTCATATATTTTTGTCTCTTTCGCCAACATTGTTTTTGAATTTTCTAGGAGACCGGTTTCTTCATTGAAACTCTGTTCTTTCAAACTCTTGGAAGTGCCTAATCTGACAATTTTATTAGATAATTCAGCTTCTCGTTTTTCTAAAGATTGAAGTCTGCCACCCTTCTTCAATTCCTTTTCTTTTAAGGCCTTCGCTTTTTCTAAATCTTCTTGTAAAGTGGCAAGTTCATCAGCCAACCTTTCAACATCCTCGTTCAACTTAGTAATTAATTCTTTCTCTTGCTTCAACTTACTATCATATTGCTCAAACTTAGTCGAGTAGTTGTGATAATCATGAGCATTAACAGTTCTCAGAAGTTTGTCCAATTCGGATTGAGTTTCCTGGAATTCAAGGAATGCCTTTTTCTCTTTTCTCAACCGCTCCAATTTTGGATCAATCTCTTCCAACAATAAGGCCTTAATTTCATTCAATTTAGTATCTTTCTTGGCCATGGTTTTCACTGCCTTTTCCCTTCTATCTTCAAAAAGCTTTGTACCAGCAGCTTCGGCGATCAATGCCAAGATTTGTGATGGCGGCATATTCAATACCTTTGTAATTTTACCTTGCATAATTAAAAAGTTCGGGTTATTAATATTCAATTGCACTGATTGAAATAATTGCAATACTGTCTGCTGCTGGGCCCTATGACCATTGATCAAGTATTTGGAGGTACCACCCAAAACAATTTGTCTGGTGATAGAGATTTTAGTATGATCGGTAAACCCAATAGGACTGGTGGCTTTATCTGAGTTATCAAATACAATGGTAACGCTCGCCTTTGTGACCCCAGCCTGACCTCTTTTATAAATTAAATCCTGTAGGTTGGAGGCACGAACCGTAGACATCGATGAGATACCAAGAACAAAACAAATGGCATCCAAAATATTGGATTTCCCCGAACCGTTCAAACCGGTGATTGCATTAAACAGTGAGTCCCATCCACTAATGACAGTACGTGCAGCATAGGATTTAAACCCATCAATAATTAATTCCTCGATTCTCATATCTCCGATTCATATGGTATCTAATAAATTATAGGATTTGTCAATGCGGATTGCATGAATCGATCAATCAGAACAATTTGAAAAATAAAAAACTGAAATCCAATTAATCTTTGATTTCCAAATACAGTGAGGGCAACCAGGAATAACGGCTATTCCCTCTTAAGATGATACCCCTGTGCTATGGAATGTTGAATAATAAGCGGTGAAGAACGATGTTAGTTACTCCAATCTGATCTGTTGACATGAAACCGCGCTTCAGAAAAATAAACAAAAAAAAAAATAATGATGATCTTCGAAACCCAAACACCGCATTAATCTTCTTTCACATCTGAGCACCAGGGTCATCCTCAACATGCATTTGGTTATAATTATAAGTGACACAAAGAAAAATGAAGCTATTTTTTTCTCATAATTTCAATTTCTTGGGAATCAGTATCATTGTTATAAGTTCTTCTTTAAAGTCGTTGAGGCTTTCAACAGTACTACAATGTCTTTTAGAAATCCTTTCAAGAAAATACTCAAAGAAAAGGCCAAATTGATCTCCAGATTGACGGAAGAAGCTTTGGAGGATGTAGCGGACTTTGAAATCTCATTCTCAAATAACTCCCCGGTGGCACTAGATTCATCCAGTTCACTTATATCAGAAATTAATACACCAATCCAGAATTATGAAAGCGTCACAGTCGATGATACGAATGATGATTCTTTCAGTGTATCCCAAACCGACATATATAAGAAAATTAGAAAAGGATTTAGACAAATGAATTCCCCGGATCCTGAAGCGGAATATGATGGAGTAGCGGAAAGTCATAACCATGAAACATCTCCTTTGTTGCCTTCTCCGGTCCCTGGGAGATATGTATCTCACCAAAATCACGCCAATACATCGGGTCATGTACGTACAATAATCAGAAGTTGTTTGCGTAATAGATGGTACATTCTCGGTAGTATTACGTTCATTACGGGACTTATCGTTGTCTTGCTATCCCACACCGACAACGGAAAGGAAATACCAGTGATATTGAGAATATTTCTTTGCTTTGTGTTGAGTTCTTTTTTTAATGGTTACTGTTCTTTGAATGATGATGTTTCAAGAAATTAGATTAGAGGATCTTTTCATCGATAGTGATGATGATGGTTTATTGATTGCGCAGTCTTTTTTCGAATATTTGAATTAATCAAAGGTTTTTACAAATTAAATTTTAAGTTAATAGTTTCATCTTCATTAAATTTCTAATTGCGCTACAATACACGATTGATGTTCAAATTCTTTGGGTTCACCAACTTTTACTGAAAAAAGCTGTAACGTCGTCACAACCAGCATAGCCTCTTCTGGCAGTAGCTTCTGGAAGCCAGCTTTCGATATTATTGATTCTTGTACCATCGCTAGGGTGTGTTGATAAATATTCAGGAGGTTTCATTGATCCCATCCCTGACATTCTTTGCCAAAATTTGATGGCTTCCTCTGGATGGAAACAGGCATTCGCCATAATCATCAAGCCCATATAATCTGCTTCAGACTCTTGAGTTCTAGAGTGGTGTAAACTCACTAAACCGGATAATTTCCCGAGGATATCTGTACCAAAAATCACCAATGAAGCCAATGACACCATAATTGAAAGAGGTTCGCGACTTAACTTCTCCCCTGTATGACGAGCCAATTCGTGAGAAATTTCGTGAGACAAAACTGTTGCTAAACCATCATTATTCTGTGTGTATGGTAAAATGCTGGAAAACACAAAGATCTTGCCTCCAGGAATCACAAAAGCATTAGGAGGATCTCTTGAGGAATTTATCACATGAACTTCCCACTTTATCTCATCTGTATCAGTATCACGAGAGAAAGAACCATCAGTGATGTTATTATCGTTGGCTTTAATCAATTCGTCACTGCTCTTTAAAAGCTTTCCCACAACATATTCAACATTTTGATGTGTTGGGTGTGCTCTTGATAGGAATTGACCACGATACTGTGACATTATTTGATTGTACGTTCTATTACCCAAATACTGTTCGACCCATTTAGGAATCCAAAGAAAACGGGACCGATGAGAAATTGGTGCTTCATCGAGGTTCAGAACATATACTACCCCAATGAGAGCAAGCACTAAAAGAATTTTGTTTCTGGAACCAGGGGATGCAAAATATTCAATAGGGGAGCTGGTTACGGACACATTTTTGAAAGTTTTATAAGTAGAATAGTGTTTTGGTTGGAAATGGTATGGGCTATTCAAATAGGATTTGGGAGAGTGGCAAGTGATGTATGATTTATCTCCTTTGAGTGTTCTAGGAGCGCCGCTTGTAGTGATTCGAACATGTGAAGGGCGGAGGTTACGCCTTGTCCCAGAGAATAGTCTTGGAAGCATTTTGAAACAAGAAGGCTTTCTAATATTGTTGGACTATATAATTTGTGGTGCTATAGTCCATTTCATATATCATCAGATTGTGATTTGAGCTGGTACAAAATGCTTGAGGACGGGTAATGAAATGTCATTTATATCTTTGTACCTGCCAACATCACAGAGACCGTTGGGGGAAAGCATCAGAGTTCTAAGAAAAATAGAGTCTACGAGAAAATTTACTCATCTAGAAGTTTTCTGATTTCCATTAATCTCTGTCGTTAGTAGGACCCATTAATTAAGTTGCGCAATTGTTTTCAAGTGACAGTATGATGGCATCGAGTTTTTCATGGTTCCAAAGTTGTTCCTCATGTACTTTGAATTTCGTGTAATGAATGCTATTGTAAAGTAGTAGCTTTCTACTTTCTATTACAAAGTTTTGAAGAAGCCTCTCAATCTCTTGAAATTTTGCGTGGAAAGAGCTTTCTCAGAGAGACAATCCTTGAAGTTTTGGTAAGAGCCCTTGAGTGATCCCCATCCTCCCCTTCTCCTGCTGCGCCAAAGGCATTAAAGGAAAGTGGCCATTGTGTAGTGACGAGTCTCAAATTTGTTGAAATCTTTACTGAGATATGGGCAACCAGAAATATAATCTACACCCAGCCATATCGATTTATTATACATAAAAAGCATAGATAAAATAACAGAGATAATCTTCATAGCATCAAAAAACAACCACCTAATATCGCCAAATTGATATTCAAGAGCACTTATAGATAATATAACGCCAGATATATGAAAGTTCATATAATTCTTATAAGTATAAATTTTTTAGAGCTAATAATTCTAAATTTTTCTTTCAATCAAAAGCTTAATCTCCTCCTTGTTTTTAACGAAAGTTGAGATCTCTGTTGATGGAAGCTTTAAGCAACTGTGATTTACCACTTCTTCGAATTTTGCTCTCATCACCAAAAATCCATCCCATTCACACATTTCCATAGAAACTTCATCATAGAACGCCAAGAGAGCGTCCCGGTCACTTTTATTTTCCGTTATCTTTTTAGCAGAATATTCGAACCGTTTGATTCTAGAATACTCTTCAAAATCAACACGTTTGCAAACATAGGCAACCACTTTCTGCCACGCCGGTAACGCACACCCATAGAAGCTCTTGATGCTGCAATTCATTGGCTCATCGCGCCTCATAAAAAACGCACTGGTCCAATTACAATAAGGTATGGCAAATTTTTCACACAAACCTTGGAATTTCAAAATTCCTTGCACGATGTTCTTGTTGAATGCCAAAGGGTTGGCGGCCCCATCAACGGTGAGAGAAGAGGTGACGATAGCTTTAATCGAAACAGTAGCGACCAACTCAATTTGCTCACGGTCACCAAGTTTGATTTTTGGAGCATAAAGCTTTATAGCTCGTAAAATTTCCTTCTCGTCAAATTCATTGTCTTTGCTATTTAGAAGCCCCATCAACACGGACTTCTGGTCCTCTTTTTAGATTTCTGGACTGCATCCCCTAAAAATTCCTCAATCCGATCAGTATTTGATACCTGACACTCAGGATTAGAAACGGTGTTTATGGACAAATAATTAGTGCTATCTGTTTCCACGCTCGTCATAATTTTCTTTGGTTGATTATTGAAAATCTTAGCGGGGGTTTGTGGGTATCCTAGACAAGGGGGTTTTGCGATTGTTAGATCATTTACATCGTGGGTGTTTGGGTGTTTGAGTTGACAGCCTTCCCATTTCTTCTTCCTCCCTAAAGACCTTAGGAATCTTCCATGGCCATTTTCACTGATCTTTCACGTCATTTTTCAGTTTTTGTTTGATAAGATTTCAAATATAATCTTCATCAGCAAAATAAAATGCAGCAATGTAGGCGCCAAACCTTAAACTCGGTGAAGACCGGCTTACTTACTGGGCCGCCATTTTTTTTCTTATGCACAAATGATGATAATGTAGCAATCTTTTTCATATATTTCCAAGGAATAGAATAATAAACACAACGATGAAACCAAAGATGTTCCAGATGGTAAACGCCAATAATAGAACTAATAAAACAACACATTGCTCAAATGCGGTTAGCGTGAGAAAAGAGTAAGAAAAAAAGAAAAAAAGGGGGTACTTAGAGAAACATCTAAATAAAATATACAATCAAAGGATTCACATAAGCTTGTACTCTATCGATCTAAAAAATTTATTATTATTTTTTTTTTTTTAAAATCCACATTGGTTTGGATATTTTCTATCAGACAAAGGTTGAGGAACCAATCCTTCGTAAACCAATCTTTGGAAATCCCATTCTAAAGCATCCTCGGTTTTCCAAGTCCAGAATATCCAGCCTGCACCTTGGTCGTAAGCGTCCATTTGGGCTTCAATGAATTTTCTGGTGTTTTGCTTTTGTTCGTCGGTCCAGGTGCTAATATCATTGATGCCATCACAAGAGCCGTAATAAGTGGAAGATTGGTAAGTGGCATCGTATCTGGCTCCACGACCAACCCCGTTAAGCCAGTAAGTACAATCGGTCAAAGCTGCTGACCATTCACCAGTGAGGGTCCAGTGATATTCACTGGCCGTATCTTTACCTTGTTTACAGACAAAGTCAACATGCTCGTCGATAGATCTTGCTAATTCACCAGTGCTGAAGACTTGGTAACGATGGTGATCAATGACTACTCCCCAATAGTCGTACAACTGGAAGTATGGGTCCCAATAGTTCTGGTCTCTGAAGGCATCGTGCATAATGACATCTGTAACCAAGTTCAAATCGTCACGAATCATCTTATAACCGGTGTCATAATATTCGGCAATGGTGTTGATATCCAAGTAAGTTCCCAAAGGCTCGTTGACCAATTCGATACCGGCAACCACGTTACTGTAATTGGCACCACCATATCTTTCAGACATGATCCTGAGGGCTTCATAAGTCTTGTTCAAGTTATCTCCTTGGAACCAAGCCAAATATTCGGCATCTTCTCTATATCCAGAGTTATCAAACCCGTTTTGAGAACCTGGAACACCGTGCAAGTCAATCCAGGCTTGAATGTTATATTTGGCACACCATTCTAAAGCTTGATCAAGATATGGCAATTGACCTTGAACATAAGGATCGCCATCGAGGGCTAATAAGGCCCAATAACCCACAGGAATACGGACAAAGTTCAACCCGATGCCATTCATAGCCTCGAAATCAACTTCGGTGATCCATGATCCCCAGTGCTCGTTCAATCTTTCGTAAGCTAATTCTTTACCGAGGGCCAAAGTGTAATGATACTCATCATTTGGAATATCATCACCGAAAGCCTCGAAAAGCGATGGGTTGATAAAAGGCTCGATGACAAACCAACCACCGAGATTAACACCTTTTACACTGCCTTTTTCTGAATAATCCATCCGCTTTTTGAAAGTGGAAGCGGCACAGATGGTGCCAGAAAGTGCCAATAATGGGAGGAGGATATTGGCTAACATGATGGAATGTGGTTAAGTTGGGGGCTTTTTTTTTTTTCAAGTGGTAACGAAAGCAAGGGGGGCCTTTGTGTAACGTTGATGAAATATGCTGAGATATTTCAGATCTATTGGAGTAGGCGAATTATGGGCGGTTTTACACAGGTCCCAAGCGATTGTAAGGGGAGAGGAGAAAGGTATGCTAAGATGGATGAATAAGTAGGAAGAAAGTTGAATGGTGTTCAGGGAAACACAGAGATCACAGAGTATTTATAGCATGAGCCTGCCAACTTAAGCTGTCTGGGAGATATACAATAGAAAGTGCTTCTAGCAATACGCCGCTGTCTAGAAAGTTAGAGTTTGTGGATGGTCGGAGCATCGCATAAAAGTACATCACTGCGCGTAATACTCCTGCAACCTTAACACACCGGGGCTCGATTCTGAGAACTTGGGGGACAACAACAGCAGTGTCAGCGTGGATGTGTGTGTACAGCACTATTGGGAAAATGTGTCAAAGAACAGACCCCCCGAAAGCGTCGGTTGTGTAGACATGTCTGTTGCGCCAGCACTACATTTATTCTCCTGGGATATCATCATGGTCAACAATCCAAATAGCCCCTCCCAGTAGTTCACTCGGAGAAACATGTCTAGTAGCTAGCGGATCACTTCCCCCCCCCCCTTCCTTCCTTCCCTAGAGCACAGTTCCAACTTGGCACAGAAAGGTTTTCCATACATCAGCTAACAGCCTAAAAATAACCCTACGGAAAATAGTTTGTGTGACAATTCAGGGGGGTGTCAACAACTACTACACAATACACAAAACTATAAAAGAAAAACCATGCTGTTTCACAGGTTTTCCGGAAAAAAAAATGTCAACGTTTGGGCCTGCGGCCAAAACCACTTGCGCTGGATAACAACAACTATTATTTTATCCTTTCTTCCCCACAGTAAATAATTCTCACTAATATTGCCCACAAGGCCCTTCTATAACTGGTCGTCCAAATATATATCTCTGTATCTTACATCATTTTAATTCAACTTAGCTATTTAAATACATTAATATTAGAGTATCCCCGCAATACAGAAAATTTCCAAGTCAAGATCAAAAACAACCCGCAAAGTATTTGTGCACATTCATTCTCATCAAAACTGGATAAACACCCACCCAAAATAGGTTCAAACATCTACTAAAACATCTACTCCAATAGATAGTAACTAATAAACAGAGAAACATCACTGTATACCATACAAACAAAAGAAGAAAAAAAAGAGTGTGTGATATACTAATAATAGCCAAAAAATATCCGAATAGAAGGAAAGTGGAAAATACAGAAACAAACAAATAAAAAAAAATATAAGCACTCACTATTTTCAATTTACGGGAATCGACATTCCTTCTTCTGGTTTGATTGTAGCAAATTCATCACCAATATCCTCTTTCACGTTCACCAACGAATCGTCGATTATGGGCGTAGCCGATTCACCATCTTTAATCTCTACTGCCTCCTTGTTGTCCGACCCATCCACCGTCACCGACTTCACTCCATCACCAATCCAACTGCCAAAATCAACTTTGAATCCTGTAAACGATCTGATCTCCCGCTTCTTTTTCTGCCATCTCCGTACTTTGGTTCCCAGTCTATCCAAAACATATGCCTCCAGGGCATTGGTGTTCATCGGTAATGATTTTGCCGATGTGCCTATTGGACCAGACGTGGCGACAGTGATCCCATTAGACGTGCTACTAATATTTGCCCCACCAGTGGTATTGCCTCCAGCATTTGTAGAAGAAGAAGAAGAAGATGTTGGGGCCAGAGAAATTTCTGCTTTCTGATCTGTATTATCACCGGACATCCCATTCTGCAGCTTTGCTGGACCATTCTTCTTAATACCGGCTCTCCATCCTTTTCCTGGGCCTTTCTTCTTGGGAGCCGGTGCCAGGGCAATGAGTTTGCTGAACTGTGAGCGGTGAGAGGCAGGGATATTTAAGGTGATGAGGTATGATTGTTTATGTTTTGGAGGCATTTTTGTTCAAAGTCTCATTATATTCTTGATACGGCTGGTCCTATTAAATAAACGACAGATATGTGGAGGAAATGTACAAAATGCTGATGAAAAACTATATTGTTCTTTCTTGTTTTGTTTGTAATATATTATAAATAGTTGTGTAGTTATCCTATTGGAAAGAAACTCAAAGCAATTTTATCAAGTGATCAACACACCCAAAAAAAGAAAAATATTTTGCCTCACCTGGGAGCCAATATCACGGGTCAGTGGACGCCTATTAAATAGTAAAAACCAATACAAAATCACAGAATAATCCAATCAAACAGCATTTCCGAGATTAAAATAACAACGAATAAAGTATATAGGGAAGAAAATAAAAAAAAAAAAAAAAAAAAATAAAATAGAAAATTATAATAGGAATACAAGATTAGATAAATTAAATAGCGAGGGATGGCAGAAACATTCTAGTAAATGATCGTGAGATGATGAATAAAATCTTGACAAAAGACTCACTAGTAAGGATACTTGGAGTTTGATACTTGGAGTTTGATTCTGGGATGAAATGAAATATAAAATATCTAAAGAAAATTTTTGACAATCAGCTCCTTGCTTCAACGAGCCTTTGGATCCACAAATGAGAGTAACCAGTAAAAGCCAAAAAAAAAACAAAAAAAAACAATGCAATGATTGAACTAAGAACATGAACGTAAATGGCATAAAATAAATAAGACAGACTTTGTGTTAATCAGATATAACAATAAGAGAAAACTGGTGGAAACAAAAAAAAATACATATATGAAAGGCAAGAGTACTCTTTGGGTAGTGACCTCATAATATTAAACGAGGGATGAGATTTTTGGCGGTGATCTCACAGTATCAAATGAGGGGTGAATTTTTTCGAAGGGAGTGAACATAGGGTTTAGCGATTAGCGTAAACCTTTTTTTTTCACTCTTTGCAATCTTGGTGGGTGGTTATTTTAGTTATGTATCACTGATGTCTAGCTTCAATTCTGATTGGAGCAACATAAGCACCAATGAGGGTTCGAAATTTAAGCCAGATATTGGTCACTGTTTGGGGAATTCTTTGGTTTGAGTACAAGAATTGGTTGATTCTAAGATCATAACTCTGTACCACTGCTTTCATATGATGGCTGTCGTCATATCTTAACTTGAGAAATACTAGATAAAGAATTGTTATGCAGAGGATTCTGATATTGATGAGGGGGTTTGTTTGGAAAATCATCAATAAATTCTTAAAGTCAGTAAATATTAGATGGATCATGACGAATAATTCACAATTGGCGGCCATGTAAAGAGATGGTTCATAATACTGTTTGGAAAATCGACTGAGTTTGGATTTGAGAGTTTGGCAAGATTTGTTTGTGGTGTTGGATAAGATGCATTGATTCAAGTAATTGATGGAATGGAAGAGTGAATAGATTGCAAATGAATACAATGATAGTTGAATTTTCTCAAAAATGATTCCATGGTTGGTCAAGAAAAGTCCGGAGAGAAATAAATATAACGCATTACTATTTTTCAAAATGGCAAAAGGGCTGGAGAATAGTGTTTTCGCTAAAGTGTTTAGTGAGTAAGTTTTGAAAAACACAATAGAATATGAGAGGATCACAGAGTATATAGTTAGCGAGTAATATTTCTGAGCTGTTGTTGAGAATGGTCTAAATATAGAAATGACCGAATGGAGGGCAGTACAACCAAATGTTAGAAAATGGCCCACAAACCAAAGCAAATGAGCATTCTATTAAAGGGTTTATGTTAGTAAAGATAACGATGCCCGATCCATCTTTCGCTTAAGGCCCAATTAAAAAAAAAAAAAAAAAAAAAAAAGACACCGGGGCCACTGTAGTGACTACATGATGAAGGCAAATGATACTCACCAACGCCAACTTATTAATGTTATTCTGAGAAGGAGAAGCCTTCTTTTGATGTTTGACCGAGGAAGAGGTGGAATTATTAGTGGACATTGCTGTTCAATCAAACAATAGTGCAAGATAAGGGCGAAACCGTTGGAGATGAGGAGGGGGATACAATATCAATAATGTAAAAACGAACAATACCCCTGTACAAAAAAGTGTGCGGTGGGCTTTTGATCCTGGACACCGATTTTATTTTCTCTATGGATGTGTCTGTTGTGGACACTATAATGGATAACTTCTGGAGAGTAATTATGGGAACTAGGTAGAATAAATGATACAAGAAAGAAAGGGGAAATGACAACTTGCAATAAAAACGGTTCTTTTCACCAACAATTTCTACGATGCGGCAAAAAAAAAAAAAAAAAAAAAAAAAGCTTAATCAGTTTTCGGTAATATTTGGAAAGCAGACAGAAAGTCAACGCGGAATAACACGATAAGAGAATAACATCCCACAGAAACCATCCCAAAACACAGAGCAAACAGTAGCCAAATGGTGGACTCTAGCACAACCAACCCATCGCCGACCAATAACTACCAGTCCATAAAATCGATTCCTTCCCCCCCCTCAATTAGGAACCGGTGATAACCACAATAAACGATTGAGAAAAAAAACCCGTGGCGAGGAAATATCACGTGTATATGTACAGTGACGCAGAGTCTACAGCTGATGATGTGCGGGGGCACATAGTGGATCCCGCCCGATTGGTGCATTGTGATATCATAATATACGAGTTACCGCGTGTCTGGGTGTTTAGTTTAAAAGTTTAAACTAAACACCCAGACACGCACTCCCAGGCCTATGCTCCCACGGTTTAAGAGAATCTCACATTACCCGCCTGATACGGTATTTGTTTACTTTCTGGTCCTGAAAATTTTGGCCTACTTTTATTTTTGATAGTTGGCCTTCGCAACAACATCATCATCAACACCAATACAAAACAAAAGTATCGTGTCTTCCCCCAAGCACAATGAGAGAAATCGTACGTACTCCCCGCCTTCCTCTTCCAACCCATCCACTCAATTCATATTCTTGCATCTGGATCTGCCCCAATATATAATGCGGTTTTCAATTTGTCAGTCTAGCGCTTACAAAAAAACACATCAAAGTGTACAGAATATAATTTATCGGAAAATATAAGATACATAGAAATATTACCAAGAGAAAAAAAAAAATTCTTCAGAGTGGAAGCATCACTTTTGGATGATCGAATGTTGAATTGACTCTGGCATGTTCAAGTATACTAACATCATGCTATAGATTCATATATCTACTGGTCAATGTGGTAACCAAATCGTATGTCTATTTTAATTATATTATGTTATGGCTTTTACTGTTGTGTTGTCCTTGTTTTTTGGTTATAATTATGATTATTACAATTGTCTGGTTGTAACTAAAGGAAACAAATAAGAGTATTTTGTGTTTATCCCTTCACAATCTAATGGGCACAAAAAAAAATTGAATATGCCTTATTTAACACTGTTTAGTTACCGCCCACAAATTTCACAGTTTTTATCATCTTAATTCATATTTGATGTTTGGACAATTAACTAGGAAATGATTCCATTTTTTGAGTAAAATGAAGATCAGGGTCTAAACCACGGAGATATGGATATTTAAAAAAATATATATAATCGCGTTCACAGGGAAATCACAATCAATTTCCATAACAATTTAGTCAATCACACAAACAGTGGAATACTAACTGTGATATTTTAGGGTGCCGCCTTCTGGCAAACCATTTGTGGTGAACATGGTCTTGATGCTGATGGTACTTACCATGGTACAAATGAATTACAAAAAGCTCGTTTAAATGTTTATTTCAACGAAGCTATGAGCGGTAAATACGTTCCTCGTGCCGTCCTTGTTGACTTGGAACCAGGTACCATCGACAATGTCCGTTCCTCTTCCATTGGTAACTTGTTCCGTCCAGACAATATGATTTTCGGTCAATCTTCTGCCGGTAACGTTTGGGCTAAGGGTCACTACACTGAAGGTGCCGAATTGGTCGACTCAGTTCTTGATGTTCTTAGACGTGAAGCTGAAGGTTGTGACTCCTTGCAAGGGTTCCAAATCACCCACTCTTTGGGTGGTGGTACTGGTTCTGGTATGGGTACCTTATTGATTTCTAAAATTTATGAAGAATATTCCGACAGAATGAGAGCAACTTTCTCTGTCGTTCCATCTCCAAAGACTTCCGATACTGTGGTTGAACCATACAACGCCACCTTGTCTGTCCATCAATTGATCGAAAACTCTAACGAAACTTTCTGTATTGATAACGAAGCTCTTTATGACATTTGTTTAAGAACTTTGAAATTGCCTCAACCAAACTATGAAGACCTTAACCAATTGGTTTCCTCTGTCATGTCGGGTGTTACCACATCCTTGCGTTACCCAGGTCAATTGAACTCTGACTTGAGAAAGTTGGCTGTTAACTTGGTTCCTTTCCCACGTTTGCATTTTTTCATGGTGGGTTATGCTCCATTGACTTCCATTAGATCTAAATCATTCAGTTCTCTTTCCGTTCCAGAATTGACTCAACAATTGTTTGACCCAAGAAATATGATGGCTGCTTCTGACCCAAGACATGGCCGTTACTTGACTGCCGCTACATTCTTCAGAGGTAATGTTTCCGTCAAGGAAGTTGAAGATGAAATGCTCAAGGTCCAAACTAGAAACTCTGCTGGTTTCGTTGAATGGATTCCAAATAACGTTCAAACTTCTACTTGTTCTGTTCCTCCTCAAGATAGTGACATGAGTGCCACCTTCGTTGGTAACTCCACTTCTATTCAACAATTATTCAAGAGAGTTGGTGACCAATTTAGCGCTATGTTCAGAAGAAAGGCTTTCTTGCACTGGTATACTTCTGAAGGTATGGATGAAATGGAATTCACTGAAGCCGAATCTAACATGAACGATCTTGTTGCTGAATATCAACAATACCAAGATGCTGGTATTGATGATGAAGATGAAGAACTTGAATATGAACAGGAGGCTCCAATGGATGAATTGTTAGAATAAATAAATCGAAGTTTGGAAATTTTATAATAATAAAACAATAGAAATAATATTAACTATGCAGTATGAAAAGTTTACACTTCTTTAGAAGTTTGAATTTTTATTTGTTTTCCGTTTTGTTTGTGTTTTTTTTTTTTAGACTTTGAAATCTGCTGATTTATTTTGTTTCAAAATCCATACCACTCCCCTGGCTGACCCATCGTCCTGTTTTCCATATCATTTTCATAGTTATTTAAAGTTATTCTTTATGTTAGCTTTTCCATTCATCTACATCTCGTTTCATTAGCTTATTTTTTTATTTTTTTACGTTTATATATATATCCTTTTTAACTACCATACCTTTTTCTTGTCATTCTTTACCAGTTATTCAGATCGGCATGTTAATTTTTGGAAATTTCTTATTTCTTTTTAACCTCTTTCTAATCGAATCTTAATGTTGCTTTTATTTCTAATTGAGTTTGTACTTTATTAATTATTTTATATCATTCACTGTATCTTTTACGTACAGTAAAGAACGAGGAATACTGCCGTGTATTTTCAATTTGCAGTGATCTAGTAGGGAGATAACTTGTCTTTCTTTTTTGTAGCGAGTCAATAATGTAAACTGTCATAATTAATCAACATGAAATGAAATAAGAAAAATATATACAGGTATGCAAAGAAAAAAAAATTCGGCACTCAAATAAAAATGCAGCGGTATAGTACAATTTAGTTAAAATGAAGATCAAAACTCATGTTCTAAGTTTCGAAGCATTACTAGCAGACTTAGAGGAATGTGGGGAATTTTTCCATCTGTTTTTTTTTTTTTTTTTTTTTTGTTGGTTCATACTTTTGGTTATGTGAGGTTCTATTTTATAATTTCAAATAGGCAATAGTTTCTAATACGTTCCTTGCCAATCTTTCCAACTCCATGGTATCTTCCAAATTCCTTGGCTTATCATCCTGTTTCAAAATTTCTGATTTTTGGTACTCGAATTCCTGTTTAGCATCCTCAAGGAATTTCCAAAGATTAATGAATTTTTCCTCAGGTTCCAACTGGGTGGCCAACGACGCATTGTATTCTTCAAACAAGTTTTGAGGCTTGGTGGAATAAAGAATGAAGTTCGAGCTTTGTGGATGGGTATAGGTATACCGATCATGGGAGGATTTCCCATTGAGGATATCGTAGGGCCACAGTGTTTGAGTAAACAAAGACGAGCCATTAGCAGCAGTCCTAGGATAATAATTACTGGTGTCCAATGATGGTGCAGTGTCAGGTTGAGTTGATGATCGATGTTTGTTAGCCGTGGACAGTAAATGCTTGTCCTTCAAATACCCTTCGTATCCCATCTCGCCTGCTTTCTCCAAATCTATTTCTAAAGGTTTCAATTCCAAGGCTAATTTCCCACAAAAGTTTCGAGACTTCATAATGGTTTGGTACGCCATGATGAACTTCATAAATAGGCTGTAGTTCAAGAATAATGTTTTGTGAGGTGAATTGTTCGCATTAGAAATCGTGGAGGATTTAGGAGAGGCGTGGTACCGGTGAAGATTGTCCAAGTAATAGCGAGTCAATAGTTGTAAAGTTTCAAAATTCCATGATTCCATAGATTTTCTATTATCAATATTGTCGCTATCATTCCTTTTATAGGACCCATTTGCCACAGACGATGATGACTCACGGATATCATTGGTGGTGTCTTCGTTATCATTCAGATATTCAAGGTGGTTTTCTATTAGTAGATTGTTATGGTCGATAAACCCCCATAAGATATCATTGTAGTCGAGTGAATTCAATGAGCAAGTATTCACCGACGTCCCCTCATTGGGTTGCAACACTTGAGATTCCTTCTTGAATTTGCTGTTCAAATCCAGGAATTTCAAAACATCTTGTTGATGATCATACAACGCATTGTACTCGTTGAAGAACCAGAACCGGTTGGCGACATCTGATTCCATCAACAACATTAATTGGGCAATGGTTTTGAAATGGATTGGGTCCGAAGTAGGGGTTTTCCAAAAGGATCGACAATAATATCTTATGAACATGGTAATTGTGTCTCTGTTCATTTTGAAATTGAATGTCAAGGGAAAAATAGCAGGCGTCGCTGATCCCTGGTCTCCACTACTAGTATTAATATTGTTATGTACTAGCCACTTTAGCTGATCTAATTCCATCATCTTCTTATTATGCTGTCCCTTATAATCCTCGGTCTTTAATTTGGTATCAATCAGATTTTTACTTTTCCCAGATTCTGCCATGCTCAATTCGATGATTTCATTCAAGAATAATTTCGCAGTTTCGATATCCCTAAGATTAAAAATAATAACATGAATTAATGAATTCAAAAGATGAATGTCAAGAGTTATGTTGGATGACGATAGCTCGGTCAAAAATGTGTTTAGTAATTCATGATCACTTTGCCGGCTTTTCAACATATTTTTTCTATTAAAATGATGATTAAGCATCTGAATCACCGTGAAACGATTATTAAGTCCTGATGATTGGAAACTTGAGAGAAGGTCCCCGTGATTTGCATCGAAATTTTGCAATTTTACCAAATCGCTGGTGATTTCATCGATCAAACGTTCATCTCCCAATTTGATCGCTCCTTGTAAAAAAATATTCAATGCTGATAAATCAGGAGTTTCAAACTTCGACTTATGGCCCTGATAATCCTCCCTCAATTGGACTCGTCGAATTTCGTTCCTCGACCTTCTATCTTCCGCCACCTCGATGCTTGTCTCATTTTTCTCAGAAAACTCATAAAACATCAGCCTTAAATAAGACAAATGGTTGCGTTCTTTAATTGTCATTGGCTGGACATTCTCCAATAGATCCTCGATAACGGTGAAGAAAGCTTTCAAGAAATTTTTTTTCAAATTCCTGCCATTCAATCGGAAAAACCGTGAATTAATCTTCAAGAATACCGATAACAAATCGTCTAGATGTTGAGCCTCGACATAATCTGGTCTAGGGGTAGGGAGGTCAATATATGCTTGTAAAAGATCCAAGTAGTACGTCAAATCATAAATGGTTTGTTTATGCTTGATGAAATTCCAATTGCCCGGGCTGTGTGTCACGGCGGTATTCGGTGTCATAAGAGTATCTCTCTTGTTATTGGTCGTATTAGAAAATTCCTGTGAATCAGTGAAGATTTGTCTAGAGTGGGTATTCATCAGGGAGAAAACCAGAGAGATATCACTGATGGAATTCCGGCCGTATAACGCTGCTAGAAATCTCATGTAGCTAACTTTTTCTCCAAACGATCGTTGTTTCAATTTTGCAAGCTTCCATCGAGCTTTTTTCACCTCAATTCTATCATTAGTCACACTTCTGACTCTTGTGATCTGCTGGGCATTCTTGGTGCCGTTGGTGATACCTTGATAAAACAAACGGTCAAGCAATTGTTGTTTGATATAATAATGCTGAGAAAATGGGTCATTGTGTGGTGTGTCCTTCATTTCTTGGGCATACTGATCCATTAATTTCATCATTTCCCGCTTTTCTGGGTCTTCCAGTTGTAAATTCTCTGGCAATTCTCGTTGTTGACGACAGTACAAATGCAAGTAATGATCAATAGCATCGTCGACAGTTCGGAACGATTTCCCAATAAATAGCCGCTTGATTAATTTCGGATCAAGAGAATTAGCACTCTCTGCGCGTTGAGATTGCAATTCTGTCGATGAAGAAGAAGCATTTCTAATCAACTGTTTGGAGATGATGATCTTCACTGGTGAAAAATTCAATTGCCAATGTCGCAGTAGAATCATCTGGATGTTATATGCGTTTCTCGTAAAAGCAATAATAATATCATGGGGATATTATTCTCTGTTATGTAACTGGTATTGATGGAACAACAAGCAAGATCAGAATTTCTTAAATATATTGATCCTTCTCATCTAGTTCATGTTAAAAATTTATTAATCCATTGGAAGACCTCGCTGTTACCCGTGGATGAAAGGTGCAGAGCGTGCCGGGTCACCCCGGATAGTGAATATTAGGGAAATTTGGAAAAACAACAAATTTTTGTTAAGGCGATAAGATTGGCAGGAGGTTTTATTATCTGGAGAAAAAGCAATAGGATAAACACACAAATACAAAAAATAATGAAGTGGCAACAGATTCTCGTAATGGCTTCCGCCTCAAGCGTGGCATGGGGATTCAAAAATACCGGTCCAGTTTATATTCAGAATGCCAACAGCGATAACCAAAATAGTGAAGTGGCACCTCATTACATGGATGAAAGTAAATTGATTTCTGAAATTGGCGAATTGGTGGAAAACTCGTCTTCTTCCTCTTCTGCCGCTAGAACTGTGGTATTCCAATTGAAGAAATCTTTATTCGATTCTGTGTCTAATGACGCTCATTTTCAAGAATTTATTTCCAATGCTCAATACACCCCAAAGGTACTTTATCATGACAACAACCAGGAAGAACATTTCAAGAGTTTTACCCCAGTTTCTGTTTCCAGAATAGCTGAATCCGAACAAGATTTGATTGTTAATGATATCAGCGAAGTTACCATTGAAGAATTTGGCGAAGCATTGAGCGGGTTGAAGAATACCAACGTGGTGGTACAATTTATCCCAGCCAACGACAACCAAGCAGTCGATGAAGTATATCAAAAGATTAATAATGAAGTAGCCAAGAATTTGGTGGTCCAAAAACGTGAAATTTCAGGTTACGACATCGAGGTTGACAATGATAATTTGCTTGAAGAGATGAAGAATACTTTTAGTAAACTCATTGAAGATGCTAAGGAAGAAGGTGGTGTCGTTACTATTTCAGATGAATACAGCGAAGATTTAACCGACTCCTCAAAGGATATTTATTATGATGATTACAGCAATGAGGAATTCGAAGAAATTAAGGTCACTTCAGGTAGTGTATTTGAAACCCACCAATTTTTCAGCAACGGTATTCTTAGTGCCACTATCGTTTCATTGTTTTTGGTGTATGTGTTGATTCAAGGATTGAACTGGGTTTCATCCTTACAGGTCAGTTATAGAGCCTTGGAAAGACCAGTTGACGGTAATAAGAAAACTAAATGATATATATCTGTCCAGATATCTATTACTCATCAAACTTTTTTCTTCCTCCTTTTAATACAGCATATTTATCTTGAATGATGATGAAATTCTTTTTTTTTTCTAATGACGATGGGATATTCTGCGAAATATTTGATAGTCCATTATTTTAGGCGGATTACCTAGGACTCACCAAAAACGATACAGAATTTTGCCATTCCATTTCACACTTATTATTTTACTTCGCTTACCCTTTGTTCAGAACCACACTTTTTGTTTTCACAGTCTACTTCTAATATTTACTCATTAATCACTGATGACACTGTAGTTCGTTGGCATGTCCGTGTATTGTGGGAGGGAGGTGTATTTTGGGGGTTGCCCGGCCTCTTCTCTGCCTGTGCAACTGGAGCCAGAAATTGATGTTCTGTTATTAATTTTTTTTTGCCCCTAACAGGTCTGATCATCAACACCATCGCCGTTATTTCTGGGTATTTTCAACAAGCCATCGATTCAGGATACAGGTATTCCCGGGCATTTTATCGTTCTTAGACGTATATTCAGTAGTTTCTATTCCGTGATTTACTATCATCAAAAGGTACACTATTTTACAGAGGCTGTGTGTTTACATCATTAGAATAAAGAATACTCTCATTTTTTTATCCCATATATTTTCTAAATCTCCAAAATGAACAGTGACTACGATTATCTTTTCAAGCTTTTACTTATCGGTGACTCCGGTGTTGGTAAATCCTGTCTTCTTTTGCGTTTTGCCGACGACACTTACACTCAAGATTACATCTCGACCATTGGGGTTGATTTCAAGATCAGAACCGTTGAACTCGATGGTAAGACCATTAAATTGCAAATCTGGGATACTGCTGGCCAAGAACGTTTCAGGACTATCACTTCGTCGTACTACAGAGGTGCGCATGGTATCATTATTGTTTACGATGTCACCGATCACGAATCCTTCAATAATGTCAAACAATGGTTACAAGAAATCGATCGTTATGCCACTGGTGGGGTGATGAAATTGTTGGTCGGCAACAAGTCCGATTTGACCGATAAGAAGGTTGTTGATTTTGCCCAAGCCAAGGAATTTGCCGATGCCTTGGATATCCCAATTCTTGAAACTTCTGCTTTGAATTCTAATAACGTTGAACAAGCATTCTTGACCATGGCAAGACAAATTAAGGCCCAAATGGCCACTAGTAACACTGCAGTCGGTGGTGATAAGGGGAAATTGAACATCAACAGTCAATCTATTGGCGCAAGTCAAGGCAGCGGTTGTTGTTAATTTCTTTGCAACATAAGAAGAGAGCGGCTGGGGAGAGTCAATGTGAACCAAATGTATGAATTTCAAAGTGACTTTCGCGTTTGTCTCAGATCTGGTCGTTGATGTTTTATTTTTTTTATTTTTTTTCCCCTGTGCTGTTATTGTCAGATATTTGATAAATCAATCGAAGTTAAGGTATATGTTATCAAGAAGCTGGCATTGCCGATGTTATTCTTTGTATATCTTCTTCTTGCCATTGTTTGAGTTAATGATTATTGATCTTATTATATTATTAATTTTTGTCTCATCTCTTTTTCTTTCTTTTTTTTTTAATGTGTGTCCCAGTTCTCTACTACGATTGTTATTTTTTATCATATTTGATTTCACCGCTTTTTTTTTTCACTTCTAATGGTTGCTCATAATTATTAACATTACTAATATTAGCAAAATATATAAGGATATTATAAATTGTTACCTTAAAAATTGAAAAAGAGATCTGTAAGAATGGAAAATAAAGGGGGGGGTAGCCATGATAATGGACCTGTGGTTAAGTAGAATAGCTCTATCAACCCTCACATCGTTGGTTGTCAGAAAGAAGAGTCTGTTCCTCCAGTTTCTGTCAATGGCCCGGGCGGTTGGTACTGATGGACTTTGATTGCCCGAAAAACCGTGCGACTTTTTTTAGTTTTTCTGAACCATAACACTACCAACCACTTCTTTGATATCGACTGTGTGGTTTTATATTCTGTTATTCGAGAGGCAATTTGCCAATTGGTTTTTGTTTTTTTTTTGATTTATCCACTTTTATTACAGTAGACACTTTATCATTTTAGTCATGTCTTTTGCGTCAAATGATCTGGGTGTTCTCCAATACACTGACATCTCTTCAATACCAACTATTGTCAACTCTCTCACCCAGTCATTCCATACTCGGGCATTAGACTCAATTGACCTTAGAATCAAGATTTTGACCGATTTGTACAACGCCATTCGGTCCCACTCAGACCAACTCTGTGATGCTCTTTATAAGGATTTCCACAGATCAAAATTCGAAACGGCAACTCACGAAATCTCCCCAACGTTGGCTGAATTGCAACATATTATTTCAAACATTCGCAAATGGGCCAAGCCAAAAGCCGGTCCATACACTCCAGTTTTACCGTTTTTGACCATGGATAAGAAGTTGGAATGTATTCCATTGGGGGTCGTGCTCGTCATTTCTGCATTCAATTATCCTTTGTTTCTATCAATTTCCCCAGTCGTGGGCGCCATTGCCGCCGGCAACTGTGTGGTATTTAAGCCATCCGAGATAACTCCTCATTTTAGTACTGTCCTCACTAAGCTTCTTGAAACCACTGTACCACCAGACTACCTAAGGGTTGTCAATGGGGCCATCCCAGAAACTACCAGTTTGTTGGAACAAAAATTTGACAAAATATTGTACACTGGTTCTGGCCGTGTTGGTAAAATCGTCAGTCAAGCAGCTGCTAGACATTTGACTCCGGTAGTCCTCGAGCTTGGAGGTAAATCGCCTGCGATAATATCCAAATCTCTCAGCAGTTCAGAGTTGAAAATTGCGATCAAGCGAATTATCTGGGCCAAATTTGCAAATGCTGGTCAAATTTGTGTCACGGTAGATTATCTTCTTGTTGATGAAGCGGTTTACGATGAAGCCATTAAATGCATTAAGGAAACCGTCAAAGAATTCTTCTCAAAGTTGGATTCTAATAGTGAAGGATACACTCACATTGCTAGTCAAAGAGGTTATGACCGTTTGGTTTCCCTTATGGGGTCCACCAAGGGTGAGATTTTGGTTGGGGGAGTAACCGACGAAACCAAACGATTCATTTCTCCAACAATTTATACTGGCATCTCTTGGAATGATCCACTTATGGAAGATGAAATATTTGGTCCGTTGCTTCCAATCATCAAATTCTCTGACTTTAATCAAACCATCAGCACCATAATTTCTAGCCACGATACCCCATTAGCCGCTTACATTTTTTCTCATGACTCGAATGAAATCAAACTTATGCGAACAAGGGTTCGTAGTGGTGGGCTTTTCATCAATGACTGCATGATCCATGTTGGAAATACTGCTGCTCCATTTGGTGGGATCGGAAACTCTGGCCATGGTACATATCACGGGGAATCTTCATTCAAGACATTTAGTCATGAAAGAATGGTTTTGCGTAACCATTACTGGTCAGAAAAATTGTATGAACTGAGATATCCTCCTTACACAGATATCAATAAAAAGTTGTTGTCATTTGTATTTTTGCCATGTGAAGATTTGGAAACTAAGAGAAAGATCAAGTATGGGTTGATAGGATTAATGTTCTTGTTGGTCTCTATTGCCGCGAACATGGCAAAATCCTGGTTTATGGAAGGCAATTAACCGTTTGGTCAGTGATTGGGTCTAACTTTTGGTTTTCTTTTGGTTTGTAATTTCCTGTACAAATGATGAGAGATTACCCATGTCCTCATCTATGTTATTTTCTCATTTATTTGCCTACACACACATATATATATAAATGATATCTTTCTGACGCAATATACTATAAATGATCTTACAAAGCGTGTGTTATTTATGTAAACAAAAGAGGTTGATTGTCTTGGTGGGTCTCCATTAGTGCTATTATCGTATCGTTGGTGACACTAAAATGTCGCTCTTATAGTTAATATTTTATCACGTGTCTGGAGTGATGATTTTCAAAGTGAAAAACACAAAATCATCACAAACTTCTCGAGGGATCTACCTTATCTCCCTGTCTTTTAGCTTTTAGCATTTATTCAATTGATAATGGCGGGAGCATCACAGAAGAAAATTGCCGCGAGCAATAAGAAAATCCTCAAAGAAATCCACTTGGTCTCCACCATTATCCTTGCAATCTCTGCGGTTGCGGTATTTGCATTCCACCGTCCTGCCAATGCCAAACCGTTTGTGATTTTCAATATCCCCCTTCTTGTATGTCAGGCTATCCTTGAATCCACCGGCCGTCCAAAATACGGACCAGAAGGATCAAAACTCTCTGGCACGGTGGCAGACTTGCGGCAGGAAGGGTTGACAGAATACATGTTTGACATTATCTACTTCACCGGCATCGAGGACATTTTGATGATCTTGTGTGGTTCCAACAAGGTATGGTGGCTCTATGTTGCGATTCCGGCATTCGCAATTTATAAATCCTTCTGGTTATTGAAATTGGGCAAGAACCTTTTGGGGATCGGTAAAGGTAAAGGCGCGCCAATGCAGGAAGATAATGATGTGGTCGCGGAAGAACCTGCCAAATCTAAAAGACAGGCGAAAATTGAAGCCAGAGGACAAAAGGGCAAGAGAAAGGTTATTCGATGATTAATATAGATTTTTTTTTACCTTTGAACGCAAATTATTGTTAAGTAATAATGGTTTTCTTAATGCGATGACGACTTCTATAACTCTGTACGTAAGACAAACATTAATTGGAATGAACCAAGCATCATAAACTATATATACATATATATCAAGGCATAAACACTTTACTGTATCCGTCAATACCTTGACGGCAGCAGACACAACTGTTGAAGTTCCGTAACACCAAGCTTAGACGACAATTGTCGCAAATCGCCAAACACTTGCAAGGCCAAAGAATGATTTGCCTTGGGTGGGTTTGACATATCACGCAAGTGTACTCCTTAGAAAATGATTCATTTTCAAAATCATCTTCATTATCCTCCTCAACATCTTTTTTCCGCGAAGGCTTATGTTTGTGATTTGAAAGTCCCCCTTTCCTTTGCGCCACGATCAATTGAATCAATTTGGCAGTTTCTGAATCCTGGGGCTGCGAATTTCCCATAGTCAAATTTGACGACTCTTTGTATAGTGATCTAGTTATTGGCCTTTGTTCTGGATTTTCCTGCATTCGCAGTGATGAGGCTTCATATTCCTGTGAAAGATGAAATGATAAAATTCGTTTGAACTCCTCATCGAATGTAAATTCATTTGCATTGGTGATACTATCATCCTTAATAGTTGGTTTGCTGATGAAAAGTGATAGAACTTCACTAGGATTGAAGATCTCTGAAATGAGATGTCCATGATTGTCTTTTTCTTTCTGTGATAGTTTGTTGATTTTTCCATTTTTCGCAATTAAGCTTGCTTCTGTTGAAATGGTGGCTTCAGCTTCACTTTCCTCACCTGAATCGTATTCGAGTGGTTCTAAATCATCCTCCTCATTGTCCTCATCAAACTCAAAGTCCGAGGTATCATCTTCTTCTGTCACTAAGCTCCCAGTTAATAGTCTATCATAGTTAATGGAAACTTCATCATTAGTTTCCTCATAAAAAGATTCTTCCTTGATGCTATAGCCACTAGCCAGAGATATCTGTGACTTCCCGGATTTCTTTAAAAGCTCGTTTTTGCGTTCTAAAGCCTCTTGTTTCTTCATAATAGACTTTCTTTTGAATAATAGAGCGAACAAAAGTCTCATGAAAAACTTCACAATTACCCCAAACCGGTGAAACTTTCTTGACAGCTCCCAATTCTCATGAGTACTTCTATTATTAGGGTCCATTGCCTGCTGTTGGGATTCTTCTTCAAGTAACGTTATCAATTCAGGCGGTACTGAAAAGAAATTATTGTAACTAGAAATAAATTTTTTCTTGTATATCGAATCCGCGGCATCTCCGCGATTTTTTCCCGCTTCATTGGTAGATTCCTCTAATCTATGAAGCTCTATATCCAACCAGGTAGAAGTCGGCAATTCAATGTACGAAAGTTCTTTGATATACGATTTCTTCGTTGCTGTTGTCAACGCAATCACACTTAATTTCGTCACCACGCTATTGAAATCCTCATTCAAGTTGATATTCAAGTTTTCAACTCCTAAATTAGTGAACGTCAATTCATGTGAGCCATTACTGTCAGTTTTCGCAAGAGCGTAGGCGCTGAAGTATATAACACAGCAAATAAAAATAATCACCAACACTCCCACTTGCGGTAAAAATGAAATAATGACCACCAATGGAAAGTACAAGATTCTTCCAGTAAATATCGAGGCAACATAACAACTAATGAAACTCAATCCGAGAATTGTCGATACCAAAAGACGGTATTTCATCCAACCAAATGTTTTAAGGACATGGATTGACATGTGGCTAAGGATTGAGGTGACACAAAGAATAAGAAGCTCTGGGGTTGGATATGCTGGCAGCTCAAACGGCGACCAGCTAGTAGAATCAAATTCATGAAATGCCAAAGATTGTTCGAAAAGTGTCAAAGAAGTATCGGCATTAGGCTGGCTTCCAGATATCACCGAGCAAAAAGTCTCAATAAACTGACTGAAACAAAATGTTAGATAAAGTGGCCAAAGAATGTTCGTTGACGGACCAATTTTCCCAAAATTGACATTATCATGGTTGATATTACCTTCTTTGCCAATGACTACCGTGGAGTTATATATCTCAAAGGCTCTGGTAACATTATAGCTAACCGGTTGGAAATACCAACTATTAGCTTCTGCATCTTCCGCATTATAATTGAAATATTCATAGTTGGATAAAACTTTGTTAACTGGTTTCACATAACAATTTAGAGATATTAGCACTTTCTTTAAATTCATAAATAAGAGCCCAAGGATTAGAAATCTCAAAAGCACCTTCACGGTCTTCGAAAATTCGGCATAGATAAAAAGGTTCTTGAGCTTCATGTGAAGTTTTGCCATCAATCCTGCCTCTTCTCCTTGGAAATTCACCTCGATACCATTTGCACCATCCACATTGTGTCTAAGATTTCTATTATTGTTATTGTTGTTGATGGAAGCAAAGAGAACCGTACGGTTCAACACGATCGCCAGAAACATGCAAACAAGAGCATACCTCGATACTAAATAACTAAAGAATATATTGAAGTTTCTTTCGGGAATTTCGGACTCATAGAACTGGGCAATAATGGAGTTGATTAAGAAAACAATGATATTGGGAATGTAAGTACTCTCCGTATCTAGAAATGGCGGGATGATGATTGTGGAGTTTACAGTTGAGTTCATTGTGCCATTTTTCATACTGTAGACCGCAGAGGTCGCCAATATCTCCGCAAATGTTTTTGATGGCGTGCCGGAGTTTACCATCGCACTTTCTATTCCTTCTCCTTCCTTTGTTCTTTATCAAAATGGCTAAATTGATACCGCTTGATGGCTGAGGACCGTAAATTTGGAATCCTCCTAATCCGCAACTTTTGTTGGGGTTAAGTATATTATCACGTGCTTGTAATGCCAATATATTGGCATACAATTTATTATTATAGTATATCTGGACATCGTCATATTACTTTTACTATAGAAATTAATAATAATAAGAATGATAACAGCATAAATCTGTCTAATTTTTTCATTTTTTTTGGGGGGGTAAAATAACTCAAGCACACACCTAAAAAGAGTTTGAATCTCTCACTACATAACTGCATCACACGCAGGGAACATATCACCAATTCATTTCTTAAGGTGAAATCAAAGATCCTTCAGATCAAAGCCTGGCTGGTATCTCTTCAATTGCAGACTTCGCACTGACTTCTCCATTCCATACCACTTGGATCACATCCCAAAAGTCTTCAACATAATGGATCCTAATTCCCAAACTTTCTAGAATAAACTGTTCAGGTTTGTCAAATATATCACAATTATGAATATTCTGTTTATCCTTCTTCAAAACATCTTTTAACTCCTGGTTCATTTGGTCTCTATCATCAGTTTGCAAGTTGCTTATGTAATGTTCGATCAAATCACCTCTATTGGCTCGTGGCACGAGCACAGTATCAATAGTTCCTGCTAAATGAGCACCAAGAAGTTTCTCTTTCACCCCACCAATCGGTAAAATAATCCCACGAAGGGTCATTTCTCCTGTCATTGCCACATTATTTGGCACACTTTTTTTCAAAAGAAGCGATAACAAAGCCAACGTGATAGTGATACCGGCACTTGGGCCATCCTTTGAAATAGCGCCTTCTGGAGCATGTAAATGAATTTGGTGGGTTTTCAAAGTACTCAAAGCGCTCTGGCAAGTAGTGCCTTCACAAGCGATAAGGTTTTTGGACAAAATAAGTTTAACAAATGAAGAAGCAATTTTCACACTTTCAGTTAGCACTTCGCCCAATTTACCAGTCATAGTTAAGGTTCCAGGAGTTGCGGACTTGTAAACATTAGGAATAGCAATAGTTTCAAACACCAAAATACTTCCAGTGCCATCAGAGTTATAGCTTAATCCATTAACCATACCATACCTCTCGGCAAATCTTGAGTTAAAAGGTGCATTTTTCTTCGAAGTATGATAATAATTTGGGATTCCAAGATAGTGAGGAAGATCATCGTTGGTTACTATAGAAGTATACCCAAGTGGCAACTCTTCTGAGTCATTGAAAGTATTGATTTTTGAAGAAAATTCAAGAGCCTTTTTACGACATAAAGTAGAAATTTGCCGTTCTAAATTACGAATTCCTGCCTCATTATTGGTATACTCAACGATTATCTTGAGAATTGTGTCATCTTCAATAATTTTCACTGCTTTAGCTGGCATACTATTTTTTTTCAATTGTTTTGGCAACAAGTAGCGTCTCACGATTTGTACCTTGTCCATGTAATTATAACCTGTCAAATGAATCACTTCCATACGGTCAAGCAAAGCTGGATGTAAACGACGCAAATCGTTAGCAGTACAGAGAAATAGAACTTGAGATAGATCAACAGGAAATCCCAAATAGTGGTCCTTGAAGCTGGAATTTTGCTCAGGGTCAAGAACTTCAAGCATCGCGGCCTGTGGATCGCCACGAGAGGCAGCACTGGCCCCCAATTTGTCAATTTCGTCGAGCAATATCACTGGATTAAGAGTTTTGGCCTTACGCAATGCAGAAATAATAAGGCCTGGCATGGCGCCAACATATGTGCGACGATGACCTCTGATTTCTGCCTCATCACTAAGTCCGCCAAGAGAAATGCGTTGAAATTTGCGACCAAGGGTAGTGGCAACAGACTTTGCAAGAGAAGTTTTCCCAACTCCTGGTGGACCAGCTAAACATAAGATTGGGGCTTTTGAAAAATTGTTTAATTCCTTCTTATTCTTCTTCTTAGAAATCTGTGAATCCAGACTAGTAATATCCGCTGTAGCAACATTATTACCCATTGGTTTTACCTGGTTGAATTGATAAATCTTATTTTGCAAATTTAAAACTCCCAAATATTCTAGCAAACGATCTTTCACGCTGTATAATCCGTAATGATCATCCTCTAATTGCTTTTTTGCTTTATTTAAATCAATAATTTTTGTGACACCTTCATCAGCAGACCAAGGCAAATCGATAACAATTTCAAGATAATTACTTAGTACTTGGAATTCTGAAGAATTTTTTGCCACTGGGTTTTTCAGCATCTTAAAAAACCTTTTGAAATCTTTTTTTAGGAGCTTTGCCCCATCAAATGAAATTTCTATTGGGGATGGCGACGCTACAAGCTTTGAATAAAATTCCCTCATATTTTTTGTCGTTTCATCCTCGTCTTCGCCTTCATTCTTGCTGTCATTGCCTCCAGATTGTATTGTTTTGATTTTATTTTCACTAGCACCTTTATTGGACAACTGTGACTTATTCTTGAAAATACTGATAGCCTCTTTCAAAGCTTTGACATGGTCTATCGCCAATCTCATTTTGTCCTGTTCATTTTCTGCATATATAAAATCCTTCATCACCAAATCATAATGATTTCCAAAGCTAAGTAACATTTCAGTCATACTTTCAATAATATCAGGACCTGCTTCTTGGATTCTTCTCAAAGAGCTCACACACTTTAAATATTCGTATTTATGTGTTCCGGTGACTGGTAGTACACCGACCACGAGATCATAAATTTTTAGCATTGCCACAAAGATATAGTCTCTATTCACATCAAGAATGGGTTTCCCACGAGCCACGATCCCAGAATCAGAAACTCTATCCACTATTTGATGGAAAGCATCTTCAACATTCTTCATGGTTTTATCCTTCCTGAGAATTTCATTCATCACACTTGCTAATGGTGAAAGACGTAATAATACATTCAAGGGATCAACTTCTTTATTCTTTGGCGTGAATGCCGTATTGTAAGTTTCTTTAAACCAATTGATATTAGTGAGGAGCTTCTCAATACGCTCAACGAAAGAGCCCCATATTTCAGTGACATCTGGTTCCATCACTTTTGGGCCAACATCTGTAACATATTCATTCAAATGAGGCACCACTTGTGTGCTATGAAAAATGATACCTTCTTGAGAAGATTTCTTAGAATTGAAAATTGTGTCATCAAGAATTTCCGCTCTTCCTATAGCCCTAATCGAAAGGACCACTTTTGAAGAATTTTTGGGGTCATTAGATATATTCATTAAACGACATATTGTTCCTACTACTGGCCCATTATTTCTCTTAGAAGAATTGATAACTGCCAAATCGCTAACGATAACCAATAAAAGCCATGGTTCATTAACATCATTCAGTTTTTTTGTCCTAGGATGTTTTTTATTATTTAATTCAAGTATTGCTGACTTCAAAGATTCAATGCCTTCCAAACTTTCTTTGGGAAACTTTGATTTTGGGTGTGTAAGGGTTCTTATTATAGGCCCGAATGGTGAATTTTGCTTTGAATACTTTGGAAGATCAAGTAATGGAGCAAATTGGGAGATGAGTTCAAGTGATGAAAGTTTGTTTGCGGTGATTTTATAAAAAATTTCTGGAATAAGGACAATGTTTGGGTTGCCTTTTGAGACTTGAGAGATTGAGATAGTTGGAATTGTCAAAGTCGACATTGCGTAATTCATAGAAAATGATGTTGGTAAAGAGCCTGCAAACTAGCTATTTTATCTTAAACCACTGTCAAGGAGAAATACAAAAAGCAAAAATATCCCGACTTCAGCAGTCCCCTTTTTGTCGTCTGATGGCTAAGATTAGAAAGTTGACGGAGGCAAAAGCTGCACAACGATGGTCTTTATATTGTTATCTTTTGTGCATCGCGCACCCTTTTACCCACCCGTTTTGTGTGACTCCCTCTACGCCGGGTTCTGTACACCCCCCCCCCCCCCATTTCTATGGATAATAGTATCATGTATCATTTATGAAGAGATAAGTATGCCAAAAATAATTCTAGCAACCAAACACAGAAAATACAAGTGGCGTGAATAGTAACTAAAAAATCAAAGCAATAGATATATGTAAAGAAAAAGAGGAAGAAGAATTCAAAGCTTAGGCTTAAATTTAGGATTATCCAACGGCTCATATACTTTATGGAACAACTCATCGCCAGCGTTGAACCGGTTAAGCAATCCTCTGGTATCCACATAGTTTTCGTTTAATTGGTCCAAGCTCGTCACCCCCAACAAGCGCATGTTCATTAATAACTCATCTTTCAAAATCTGGAAAGCCTTTTTGACACCATTATCTCCATAAGTGGACATGGCGTACAAAAAAGGTCTTCCAATACCCACACCCTTGGCACCCAAAGCGATAGCTTTAAGAATGTCAGTAGCACGACGAACACCACCATCAACGTAAACCTCGATTTTATCAGTAAGGCCTTGTTTACGTAAAATTGGCATGAGGTCTGCGAGAATTTCGATACCGGAACGAGAAAATTCAAGTTGACGACCACCGTGATTCGATAATACAATCCCTTGAACACCACAACTAATGGCCTTCAAAGCATCTTCGGTGGACAACACCCCTTTAAGAACAATAGGCATAGATGTGATACTTCTAAACCACTTAAGATCTTCCCAGCAAAGACCAGTATCAATAAATGAAGAAATTGCACGGGCAGCACCTTGTGAACGATCGATTTCCCCATCATTTTCCTCATCTTGAACCTCAGCGGCCTCCGCAAGATACTTGGACCGCATATCTTTCTCACGACGTCCAAGTTGAGGGGCATCAACAGTAATAAACAACCCCTTCATACCACGGGCTTCAGCATGACGCACGAGCTTTTCTGTCACTTTACGATTAGAATTGACGTATAATTGGAACCACTGGTCTTGATCTGGTAAAGCGGCATCTACGATTTCATCAAATGAGCAGGACGCAAGAGTAGGGATCATTTGAATAACACCATGAGATCCACAGGATCTAGTAAGAACTTTCTCACCGTCTTGATGGCCTAATTTACCAAGAGCTGTTGCGGTAACGTAAAATGGGACTGAAGATTTACATCCCAACATTGTTGTAGTGAAGTCAACATTGGTGACATTGATGAGGATTCTTGGAATAAAATAAATGCGCTGGTAAGCATAATGGTTTTCACGAAGGGTGATTTCATCATCACAGCCAGAAGAATAATAAGCCCAGCCATTGGCTTCCATGGTATGACGAGCAACATATTCAAAGTCCATGAGGTTGTAGATTTGATGCAAAGGAGGCATACGCTTGACCATCTCAAGACGTTTCAATTCCTTTGGGTCCACAACTTTTTCCTCTTCCTTGACACCCAAATCACCAGTGACCTCGCCTAAATGCTTATCCTTTGGCAAATATTTGTCCAATGTGTCTGGAGGGTGAACCGGGTCGAACTTCTTTGTGCAGTCAGCACCGGCATATCTCATGATGATTTTCGTCCCGCCTGGATGACTTGGTAAGAACTCTGTGACATCATAAGCTTTGCCATGAATGATGACCCAGACATCATCTTTTTTATTATGCTTTGCAACTTCTTGAATCGAGACCATTGGAGAAATTCTCGAATATTTTGGGGGAGTTCTATGCAAATATAATCAAACAGCTATAACAAAGTAAAAGAGTGTATTGCTAGCAAACAATATTGGAAACGGAAAAACGATGCAAAACTATATTCTGTTGTCTTGTTGTAATCGAGCAATGGACGTCAAATTTCTGGAAAACAAAGGATTTCCCCGGACTTTTATATCTCCGCGCCTTAGTCAGCAGACAGCAAGGTGTGGGGGTGGATGGTTCGGCAAAGGGGAATTGATTGGGGTCACTTACACGCTAAATAGCACCATAATTCTTTTTCTGTACAGGCCATCCAAACCATTCGTTATCAATTTTATTTCGACATTAAATAATAATAATAATAGTAATAATAAACAAATCTATTCACACATTTTCTTTACTGTTCCTCAAGGTACTTCTTGAAGGCTTTGATGGTTATTATACCAATGTTGTGTTTCTTTCCAAACTTCTGACAGTCTGGAAGTCGCTGCATCATGCCATCCTCTTCTCTGACAAGTTCACAAATCACAGCAGCATCTTTCAAACCAGATGAGAGGCATAACTGGACAGCGGTCTCTGTGTGGCCTTGTCTTTCTTTAAGCAAACCATTGACAGCTCTAAGTGGAACAACGTGGCCTGGTCTAGTGAATTCCTCTGGCTTAACTTCGTCGTTCGCCAACATCTGGCATGTTTTAGCTCTATCACCAGCAGATATACCGGTAGTGGTTCCAACAGCATAGTCGACAGTAATAGTATAAGCAGTATGATGGCGATCCGTTTGGGTCGATGGTGGTAGCATGAGGGGTAATTTAAGACGATCAGCGCGGGCGTTACTCAATGGAGCGCAGATATACCCGGAAGATTCTCTCACCAAGAATGCCATTTTGGTAGGCGTTATATGTTCAGCAGCAATCACCAAGTCCCCTTCATTCTCACGGTCTTCGTCATCCATCACGATAAGAAATTCGCCATTCTCTAAATAAATTTCATGGTTAGTTAATGTACCAATCTATTGGGCAAACCATCAAATATATACTAACTAAACCTTTCAAGCGCCTCGGGTATTGGGGTGAAAACATCGGACATCGTTATTGTGTACAGTTTAAATATTCTGTTGGGAGAAGATATCAGTGGGAAAATCGAGGATGTAGCTTGTTTATGTAATCGGAGATACTATGCCGGGCCATATATGGTAATGATGATTAATGATTTTGGCACCCGAAAAATTTTGTTTGCTGAATAAGAAAAGTCATCCTCCGCGGCGGAGAGCGTCCGCCAGAAACACCGCACCGGAACATATTCTGTTATAACTCCTAACATCTAATCCTATGTCGTTATTTTTGCCATTCATTGTGGTTACCATTTATTTAATATTCCTGATTCCTGCTCAAAATGACTCCAACACAGGTAATCTCCTCGCGGAAAATAATGTATACCCTCTCATGGAAAATATTGTGTGCCCTCTCATAAAAACCGTAAAAGCATCGGAAGGTCAACCTTCCCTAATGCAGACTATTTCCGAGATTTTCTATTAATAATGCTGTAAATATCCGATATTCTCTCGGTAAGTGCCTCCACCTTCATTAATCCGAAAAGTGAAATAATTCAACCTGCTATGAGACCATAATGAGGAATAAAAATCGCTAGGTCTATAAATTTCCACTATATTATTGGTTACTGTATTGTGTTTTATCGTTCATTACTTTTATTCATCAAGCGTCAAAAAACGCGATTTTTACTTTAGTTCTACTATGTAACATGGTCAACGTTTTTCGTGATTTATCTTTATGTAATTAAAATAAAAATTGTGGATTTTTTAAGGCACAAAACACCCCATGAGAAAGTTTGATGATACAAGTGGCTGCTCATTTGCAGATTGATGCGGTGCTTCGGATCGATGTCAATCCAAAGGTACATCATATTACAGTTTTTCAAAGTCATGCAATGAAACCAAATAAAACAAGAGTTGTAACTTATAATAATATACTCGAATGAAAATCAGTAGTTCGTAGAATATTTATAAAGATAAATAAATCAAGATGTTAAACCTTTTATATAACAAATAGGATAAAAGTATACTGTACCATGCTGTAGCATGTTTAATTGCAGTAATAGGCAATAACAAGTAATAAAGAAAATAAAGGAAAAAAATAAAGGAAATAGTAACATTTACTTGAATTTAATAAATATCATAAGATTTTTTGAATAGAGTCCCTATATGATTCAGATATGATCTCTTTATGGTGTAAAGTGTGTGGCAATACATTACGCAAACGCAATGATTGGTAGTAACACACACCAAAGTATCAATCATAAACAGAAACAATGGATTTTTATGTAAATAATTAATAAGAATATCACTTTATTAATAAGAGTCTAGCATCACTTTTCGGAAATAACAACCGTACAATTTTTAAATGGATGATTGAATGAATGAATTATATATTAACGAGTCGCAGAGGTTCTAGTAACATGCAACCTGGGCTCTTTAGGCCGGTCTTTCTAAGGTAAAATAAAATACATAACTTTCTCGAAAATCACACTCCTTGCTTTAAGGATTAATCACATCACTGGTAAAAAACTCTATAATCTTAAATGGATTTTTTTTTTTCAAAATAATTTCGATTTATATTATAATCTCATAAGTATATAATTATATAACTTGATATTGGTTTTGAGGAGGAAAATCTTCAAAATGGAGAATTGAAGTGTGGTTTAGAAATTATTGTATACCAACGCGGCGGTACTATTAATAAACAGCACAGGTCGTCATTGTGTATAACTTGTGTATAACAAGGGCGTGGATGGTTTAGTGGTAAAATTCAACTTTGCCATAGTTGAGCCCCGGGTTCGATTCCCGGTCTACGCATTCTTTTTGTGATTTCCTTATAAATTCATGATCTAATACACTCCATATTTTTTTGCCGCTCTTTTGAATAAATGCCAGCTTATTTACTACAAATTCAATAGGTTGGTTTAACTGCAATTTTTTGAACTTCATTTGAAATAAAATCTATTATATTCATGGCAGACAATAAAATAATGAAAATACACACAAGTAGTCTGCCAGTTGCTAAGTATCAGGTGTGACTATCTCTTCCAGTTTTTCGTCAAAAATATTCAAGTTGTTTTCACATAATTCTATGAAACGACCCAATAACCCATCTGCACGACGTAGCCAAGCCCCATCTTCAGGAGCCCCATCACTCTCTCTATCAAAGCCGTAAACCATCTCCAAGCACTTGTCAAGACTTAATTTGAGTTGAACTATGTCATTAATATGCTCCCATTGGTTCGAAGATAGCAAAAGCCATAATCCTGCTTTACGATAGCGCGTGAGACCCATAACGGCCAAATTTGCTTTCTGTAGCTTATATGGGTTTGTGAGAAGAATTGGGTCATCATTGTCTTGATTCTTCTTGAACACGCTGAAAGTCTTCTCAGAGTTTTTAACTCCTCGTGAACCGTTGACGGAGGCCGTAACGTCTTCAAGGTTAGTTATGTGGTTTCTAGTCTCCAATAACAGATACTTTGAATGATTGAAAAGGAACACGGAATAACTGTAGCTAATACGTTCCATTATTAAGGCCTTGAGCAAATGATATGACTTTTCCTCCAATACCTGCTTTTTAGGTGATGATAAACTATCAACAATGTTGTATGTCAATAGCTTCAAGGATATGATTTCATTCAAATACTTTATAGAATATATGTTATTACTCGTGGATAACGACGATCCAGCACTGGAATGTGAAACTTCCAGCAATGTGTTGATCTTCAAACAATTAAAGAGTTCAGCGATGGTCATTTGAAAACGTAACACAAACGATTTCAAATTAGAGCGCGACAAAAACGTGTAGTTTACCGAGTCAATGGTTTGGAAAATGCTATCCAATTTTCCACGGATCGAATTGTAGTAGGCATCGGAAGATGAAGTTTCTTGTTGAATCAAATCAAAAAGGAGTGAGATGACAAGCATTTCTTGACATGAGGCAAAATAAGTCCACGATTTCTCATTGTTGAAATCTTTTTTAAGAAGGTCATATGTTGAGTGAGCGTATTTATAATCGCGCAACATAAATGCCCAGTCAGCCAATTTTCTGGTAACTGCCTCACTGGAATTACTACTGTAATAGCCAGTCCGGGCATCGACAACCCCAACAGTAGTGGTCAATTCATGTGGTTTATGAGTATTTGAACCAAAGAAGGATGTTTTTGAAGGAGAGTTAACTGTACTGCTTGGATTAGAAAAATATCTTCTGGAGGCGGAAAAAAATCTATTGGTAATGGATTTCCGTGGTTGAACATGTATATCGTCCCAATACGTAATTTTCTTTTCCATAAATGGTATAAGATTCAATTTCACTAATTCAATCAACATGTTGATTATGTTATTATGATCGCTCATACTCAATGGTATCATTTTGCTATTCTCATCTCTGGGTCTGCCATACTGAAACTCCATAAGCTCTTCACTGATTGATTTGAAAATTCCCGGCTGAAGTAACTCTTCATAATTAATATTACGAGAGTCCGTATTGTGATACATGCCGGTGAATGGAGTAGAATCCTTTTTATCTTTTAGCTTCAAAGTTAAACATGGGTAGTAGAAATTCTTCTTCACATATGATTTGATTTCATCGCACTGAGCTTCGTCACCTTCCTTTGATTTATCCACCAACACCAAAAAGCAAATCAAAGAATCATCATCACTTTGCAAGTCCAAAAAAGAAGGGATTTCCACCTTTGGATCCGGAGGAATTGCTTGCGAATCACTAGCCCGAAGATCGGGACTAAGTAACAAGTGCTTCTTCCTATTTAGATTATTTTCAGCAAGAATTTGGTTTATTGTTTCTACCGAGTCACTAGAGGTAAGAACAATAAAATGAATAATTGGATGGTTAAAGCATTCAAATGGTAAAAGACATTGGTTTGAATAAACCTTTGCTATAAGTTTCAAGTACAATGATTTTCTCAACAATTTAGTCTTGGCATTGATTTTCCTATTTTGATCATCATTTTCTTTTCCTGGTTTCACCTCGCTTATAAGTTTTCTGATTTCCCCATTATATAACTTCACATATTCGGTCATGATTTGATTTAGATCCCCTGGTCTGAACAATTCTAAACTATTGTTTCCCGAAGCAGCATATTGTTGTTGTTTTTGAGTTTGGGTGGTTATCACGTCCATCACACTGCGAGAAAATCTTATGGAGAACGATTTGTAAGTATTAGTTATGAGTTGAGTGTTCTTAATATTGAAATTCGATCTAAGATTCGCTCCAAAGGGACGGATAAGCTGATAAAATGAATCATAGCCATAATTTGAAGCCACAAACTCATCCGCGGAATGCGATGAAATGATGGAAACGGTTGGTGCAAGTGAGTTTGCGAGAAGTTGTTTGCATATTAGAGAAGAATCATTATTTGATATATCAGATGTATTTACCATCTTATTTGCTAATATTTGGCGTATTTTTTTAATTTGGTGTTATCAAGATCACTTTGAATATCTTCATCGATATCTAACAAGAAATGATAAATGGAAAAAACAATAATGGACACGATATAAAATCCTGATGCAGAGCTTCAAAAGAATGAATTTCTAAAACCCAAGGTTCCAAAAAATTATTTCAATTAAGTTATACTTTGGTAACAGTTTTGTGTTTACTGTATCATATACTACTCGTTGGTTATGCTTACCACTTTTTTTTTACAGTTCACTCTGTGCACTGAACTCTTGATCCAGCCATGTGATCATTCACATGACACATGCTATTTGGATATTTTCTCAGTTATTACGTATATTATTCTTTATTTTGGGATATTCGATGATTAATTTGACCAATA
The DNA here is from genome assembly GCA_031125765.1 of Saccharomycopsis amapae. NCBI lineage: Eukaryota > Fungi > Ascomycota > Saccharomycetes > Ascoideales > Saccharomycopsidaceae > Saccharomycopsis > Saccharomycopsis amapae. The sequence goes on from JASTVC010000017.1 coordinate 64,439, forward strand.
ATTTGACGAATAATACGCCCAATAATACGCCCAATAATATCTTAGTGAGATTGGAACTCTAGAATTCAGCACAGGGGTGCTAATATTTTCTCAACTGTCAGCATATCACATGTACATACAATATACTGTAACACAAGTTTTACCCAAGATCAATAACATTGATGTCTTTTGCTGTCATTGCATGATGTTGAGAGTAATTTCATCTAAATTAATCTATAATCAATTAATAATGGGAATTGGTAAGATTGTAAGTGCAGATATTTTGCTGATAAAAAATAGAGGGTAATTAAATATACCTACAGAAAGTTTCATAATGTGTTTTAATAAGAAAGTTTCATAATGTGTTTTAATAAGAACGTCGATAATATTAATCTTTATATATAGTTTTTCTTTTCTCGCAAGTTAGTGAAATATCATGCATGAAAGCCAGGCATTCGCTGGAGCCCATCAATCCACCTTAATTTCGGAATAGATTTTTTTAACAAAGAACAAACTGCAAATGAACCCAATACTACCACATAATATAAAAACTAACCCACTAACCATGGCAGAATAACCCAAATATAAAACCACACTATTGAACCCGCTTAATCTGTCTAATTTAATCAAGAACAAGGAATGTATGAAAATGTAAGCGGCACAAGACCCACTCACGATAAAACTACGCCATTGCCATCTGTAATTTTCGAAACATAAAGTGTAGTAAGTCATGAGGACGGTTATGAGAGCACAAGTGATGGTCATGAGCAAAAAGCAGAAGAAGAGGAACCCAAACATATAGTAGATGCGGTTAAACCAAATCGATGAATAAATGAAATAGATCTCCACTGCCATCGAACCGAATGGGAAAATACCAGCAATAGCAGAGATAACAGGAAGTTTGAGGTAGAATGGTTGCCCTGGAATTTGGCGGGGGATTTGGTTGGTCTTGACTGGTTTACTAAGACCACGGTTGAATTTGACGGAGAAAAGAGAACCAAGTACGGAAAGCGGAATGGAAATGACAAACCAAATAACGACAATAGAAAACATTGTACCAATTGGAATGGCTCCAGAAGAGCCTGCAAAGATTAAAAAGAAGTTGAGACCGACAAAGGAAAGGAAAAGAGCACCAGGAACAAGAAGTGGGGTTAAAACCATATTGAGTTTCCAATTATCACCATCAAAGAATTTGTATAAGAAGCCAGAAACAAATGAACCGACAAACCCAAAAAGAGCGTACAAGATGAACATAACTGTTGATAAAGCACCTCTGTTTGAAGGAGAAAGTAAACCAAGAAGTGCGAAAAGAATAGTAGTAAAAGTCATGAGGAACAATTGAGCACCACTACCAGTGACCACGGATAATAACATACGACGTTTTGGAGCACGGAAAATGTCAGTATGCACTAATTTCCAACCACTTTCTTCTTGAATTTCATCATCGAGGTCAATTGTGTTGTATTTGTAAATGTCATTACGAAGAGTTTTGACCAAAATATGACCAATAACCATAGACAAACACAAAACAATTAAAGAAAAGTTGATAAGAGAGAACCATTGAATCTTTGGATCGTAGACATGCAAATATTTGTCCCAACGGGTAGCCCATACGGTATCTGAAGCCTCAAAAGTAACAGAGTAAGTGAAATCAACTTCGGTATCCTGACCATTGTCAAAAAGCAAAGGACTGTATTTGTCAATATTTTCACAATATTCGCTGTTACCATCTTCATTATCAGGAACTTTACGGCCAAGAGAATAAGGTTCCACAGAGACACCAACAATTCTGAATTCATCCTCCTTTCTTTGATGGTACTCAATACGGATATCGAAATGATTAGCCATGTAAGCCATGTTTTGTTCATCGATTAAACCGATTGGGAAACCAGAACCATAGAAATCGGAATGTGTTTTTTGATCTCTAACTAATTTCGCAGCTGGCAAACCATCAATAATCCAATTGTGATAATATCCTGATCTAATGAGTTTGTTAAAAAACAAGGCGTCTGACTGGGAATATGTTGAGGTGCATAGCTTAACACAACTCTTATCTTCCAACATTTTTATTTCAAAAGGAGAATTGTAAATTCTATCACCAAAAATAATTGATCCAAGAGACTCTGATTGTGCTTGAGGCTCACCATTTTTAGGTTTACAAAAGTGGAGCTTTGGGAAATAGTAATCAAATGAATACACAAAGGTCTTTGTGTTTTTGTCGTTACCATTGGCAGAATGGATATTTGAAGGAGTTATATGGTTGACAAGTAGTTGGATATCATCATTCGCATGATACGTTGTTGGCGCAACCCCAGGAAGATAGAACGCCTGAGCTGTCGTTATGAGGCAAAGTAAATAAAGGAGCAACATCTCTTGAGCGTGTAGTCCCTATCGCTTGTGATGATTTCCAACAGTAAATATCTTTGTGCTTCGTTTCGGCATTGATATTTTTTTTTTCTTTTGGAAAATCCATGATTTGGCTGAGATGCACTGCCAGTAGTGTCGTGTAAATGCACATAACCATATAGGGGTGTGTCACCCGAGAATAGGAGATTTCTGACTTTCTGACCTTTGCTTATTATCCATTAATAAACTTCCAGGCCTCCTATAATGACTTGAATATGGAATTTTTGAAAATTCGAAAATATCCAAAAAAAAAGAAATGACGTAAACAAAACTTTTTCTCTATAGCAGCAGGCATTATCTGAACTATAGTTCCTTCATACTCGTATACAAATATTGTGACACGTGTTGAGTCACGCTTGTAAATGGACACGTTTGTGTGTGCCACTGCGGAGGTACCAACTGGTAATAAACTGTATTTCCGTGACGTACTTACTCCGCAGAGTGATGGCGGTGAGTAGCTATTCGGTGAGCTGTACCAATATGCAGATACCCTGCAGTATGATGATATTACTGACACACAGCAACATTTTTATTATAAGTCCAGCATGCACATCTCCGCAAACCTCCGCCTTTCACATATATCATATGTAGTTATATGAATAGTCAAAAAAGATATTTGTCTTTCCTTTCCTCAGTGCTATGTTTTTATTTTTATTTTTTCATGAGGTTCTTTCCTTTCTTGTTTGCTTACTCTGTAATTTCTTTTTTATCATCGAGGTTGTCTATCATCTCAACCAAATATAAATTTCCTTCATATGGCACAGCATCCGAAAACTCCAAAACGAAGTTTGAGTCCATCCTATCGCTCAGTTGCTATTGAATATGATGACAATCCGGCTAGATATTTTAGTGTCTCAGAGATACAACCTATAGTAAATTCGGTGTTTCCACAATCCCAAATGATGAATGGTTATCAGCCACAAATGGCTCCTGATTGTCCACCTATTGCAAAGTTGGAAAATATTTCAAATATATTGAAAAGGACGTGCTACATTTGTGGAAACCTAGGCCATTTTGCTGATTCTTGTACTTCTTCTCAGAGACTTTGTTATAATTGTAAACAGCCTGGCCATAAATCAAGTGAATGTCCTAATCCCAAAAACAAGAGCAACAAACAATGTTATTTGTGCCACAAGATTGGACATGTACAAGCTGAATGCCCTGAAAGGGAAAGAATTCTACAAAATCAATATCAGCTAAACCAGGTATCAGAATATCAAAGACAGGTGCAATTGAATGAGCAAACGATGAATGGCACTCATATGGTTTCAACAAACCTGCCATACACTCAAAGCCAAACCCCGGATAGTTTTTCAAATGGCGTTGATTATTTTTCGTCTACAGATACCCATCCTCCCAATGACTTCCATGCTTGGAGATACTGCAACAACATGTATTATCATCCATGTTTTCCGCCAACAAGTCCAATGTATTACCACCAAGCATTTCCTCTAACGAATTCAATATATTATCAACCCCCTCCATATATTTAGTTAAAGTATAAATAATAACTGTTACCAACTCTTGCCTCCCAAGCTTCATTTCAGCCCTGAAATCAGCAATAATGTCTTTTATGTTATCAAACTGATTTATTTCTTCATTTTGAGTGACTTTACATCTTGGATATGATTTCTTTCAAATTAGGACTTTTTTTTCTGTTCCTTTTTTATTGTTCGGAACATTACTAAATTACTTTATTCATAATTGATTGAAATCAATTTCACAGTTGATGCCTATTACTTCAGTGAAGTTAATGACCAACTTGAAACTAAAATAAATGAGATTGATGTTCTCAGATAAAGGGATTGATTTTGTTGCTTCTGAATATTATTAATATGATTATATTTGACTGTGTTTTACTATTCTATTTCTATACTTTCTGTGCTTATTACTTTTATTACTTATTTTAATATTACATTATTGCTGCTTTATAATTCAAAAAAAAAGTTATCACCATTTTGAAAAAAAAAAAATTATTAATGCTATATTTTCATTGTTATTTTATAGTTAGTTTCTCGTTCTCGTTGTCACTCCGCTACTCTGTCTTTATTGTTTCATAAAGGGCTCAAGATTCCCATGTATTCATACTACTTTATATTTTAATATATATTTCAGATGAAATCTGAGTAGATTGAAACGAATATTGTTTTACAGTTACCATACTATTTTTAGCTTCCATAACTATGATAATGATATGCTACTTTAGTTATTCTAAAGTTCGCTCTCTGCTTCCGTAGTGTAAGTGAGAAGATTATATTGCAATTGATAACATGTTACTCATGTGTATGCATTGTTACTATCAGTTGTTGCTTATAGTAATATAGCAATATATTTGTATAAAAATTCGTAGTTTATGAAAGATATACAAAGATAAATAAATTGGGATGTTGAGCTCTTTATATAACAGATAGAATAACAGTAGTGTGTTTGGACGTAGTAATAAAGATAATAGCAAATAGTTAAATCTAGTAACAATAATATTGAAGCAGGTTTTTTTTTTTTTTTTTAACTAATTTCGATTTATATTAAAATCTCATAAGTATATGATTATAAAAATTGATACTTTGCAATCAATGTAATAATGGGTGATATAAGCTTCTTTGATTAGGTCAGGATCCCTGGTGATAGTGTTTCATGTTGAAGAACGCTCCCGGCTTCCTGGTCGGAAACGCAATGTTCCGTTTGGGACGTACTGGTAATAATGTCACCATGTCGGTTATTGTAGTTTGAGCCTCTCGTATTGATGTTCTTGTCAGTTGACTTGTGGAATAATCGATTCTTATTATAACTACACGTTCAGTATAAAGGGGGGGGGGCAGGATGGTTTGGCTTCTGTATATTCCCAGATGAGTGTTAGTGATCCTAGAATAGACTTCGTTGATCTTCTTCCTCTCTCTAAGCTCCCCCTTATACTATTGGGTAGGATATTATATGCTTATAAAGACATCTAGCTATAACAATGGCTAGGTAGACTTAGGAAACTTATTTCCTGACTTATCATAGCACGGATATAATACCTAGAAGGAAATACGCACTTCTGTTGTAGTGCACTTAACAATACGTAGGACGGATTTAAAGGGGTTTGGATTAATGGGGTGAAGAACCCCCAAATGAAAAACTTTTTTACTAGCTCAAAGAAAAAGATCTAAAGACAAGTGGCCGCGTGGTCTAGTGGTATGATTCTCGCTTTGGGTAGCGATCTTGAGAAAAACTCAAGAACTCAACATACAAGTATGCGAGAGGTCCAGGGTTCAATTCCCTGCTCGGCCCTTATTTTTTGCAAAATTTTTCCACTCCTTTTTAACTTCAACACATATAATATATTGTCTGATCTGATGCCTACGGAACAAACTTACTTGACTGGCGCGACTTATCAATTTGTTTGAGTGTACTATTTCGTTGCTAACTCGGTCGGTGCTGAGGAAATGTGCGGCAGATTTTGTGGGAATCCTTAATCTGGAAAAATTGAACCATCTGGGAAGCTGATAATGAGGTATTTATAAGTGGGCCTTCCCCCCACTTCTTGTCCCTCAAGTCATTTGGTTTCCTCTACCTCTTCACTATTTCTTTGTTTCAATTTTTCAGAAAATAGGTGCCAATTAAACTGTATCGAAATCAATGATGCCGGCTCAACTAACGCCTTTAACCAAAATAAAGAAGTGGGATGCCAATTCGGTAAGAGACACTTACATCAATTACTTCAAAGTCAATGGACATCGGTTTGTTCCATCTTCACCTGTTGTTCCTTTTGAGGACCCAACTTTGTTATTTACAAATGCTGGTATGAATCAGTATAAGCCAATCTTTTTGGGAACCGTTGATCCTTTCAGTGATTTCTATGGGTTGGAAAGGGCTGTCAATTCCCAAAAATGTATACGCGCAGGTGGGAAACACAACGATTTGGAAGATGTTGGGAAAGATTCCTACCACCACACTTTCTTTGAAATGTTGGGAAACTGGTCTTTTGGCGATTATTTTAAAGAAGAAGCCGTTTCTTATGCTTGGGACCTTTTAACCAGGGAATATGGTTTGGATCCAGGAAGAATATATGTCACTTATTTTGAAGGTGATGAGAAATTAGGATTGGAACCTGACTTGGAGTCCAGGGATATTTGGCTCAAAATTGGGCTTCCAAAAGACCATATCTTACCTGGAGATGCTAAAGATAACTTCTGGGAAATGGGTGATAAAGGTCCTTGTGGTCCATGTTCTGAAATACATTACGATAGAATTGGTGGTGGTAGAGATGCTTCTTATTTGATTAACAAAGACGATCCAAACGTATTGGAAATTTGGAACATCGTGTTCATTCAATTCAATAGAATTTCTCCTACCGAATTGAAAACATTACCAAGTAAACATATCGACACCGGTATGGGTTTCGAAAGATTGGTTTCTATCTTGCAAGATGTCAAGTCCAACTATGATACAGATATTTTCATTCCTTTGTTCGATGCCATTCAGGAAATTGCTAATGTTAGGCCTTACAGTAGAAATTTTGGCAAGGATGATGTGGATATGATTGATACCTCTTACAGAGTCTTGGCCGATCATGTCAGAACCTTGTCGTTTGCTATTGCTGATGGGGGTGTTCCAAATAATGAAGGTAGAGGATACGTTTTGAGAAGAATTCTAAGAAGAGGTGCTAGATATGTTAGAAAATACTTGAAGTATCCCGTCGGAGAGAAACCTTTTTTCAGCTTATTGTTCACAACTTTGGCCAAACAAGTGGAATCCAACTTCCCTGAATTGCAAAAAAACGCTGATCTCATCAAAAAAGTAATGGATGAGGAAGAAGTATCTTTTGCCAAGACTTTAGATAAAGGTGAAAAGTTATTCGAATCTCATGTCAAGAATTGCATTGATTCAGGGTCTAAGGTTTTGGACGGCAAAGAAATTTGGAAACTATATGATACTTTTGGGTTCCCAGTTGATTTAACTCAGTTGATGGCCGAAGAGGCTCGCTTGAATATTGATCAGAAAAGTTTTGAAACGGCCAAGAAACTTTCCTATGAAGCTTCAAAATGGGGAGCTGGTAGCCAGAAAACTTCTGAAATGGTTATTTTGGATGTCCATACACTTGACAAATTGCAACAAAAACTGAATATCACAAAGACCAATGATTCATTCAAGTATACCACCAACAATGTTGATGCCAAAATTTTAGCTATTTACGATGGTGAAAGTTTCGTTGATGAAGTTGAGAGTGGCTCTAATGATTTTGGAATAATATTGGATAAAACTCCATTTTATGCTGAGTCTGGTGGTCAGGAATATGATACCGGGATTTTTTTCAATGAAAATTGTGAATTCCAAGTTACTAATGTTCAAAGCTATGGCGGCTATATATTGCATACTGGAGTTTTGAGAAAAGGTTCAATTTCCGTTGAAGATAAGGGTATTGCTTCTTTTGATAATTCAAGGAGAAATCCAATCAATAAGAATCATACTGGTACTCATGTCTTGAACTTCGCTTTGAGAAAAACTTTGGGAATGGACAGTGAAATTCATCAAAGGGGCTCTTTGGTTTCTAGGGAAAAAATGAGATTTGACTTCTCCTACAATAGATCTTTATCGTTGGGGGAAATTTCCAAAATTGAAAAAACTTGCAATGAAGAAATTGATAAGAATTTATTTATATATTACGCAGATATTGAGTTGTCAGTGGCAAAGAAAATCACTGGAATAAGATCTGTGTTTGGAGAAACCTACCCAAACCCAGTAAGGGTAGTGTCGATTGGTATTCCAGTTGAAGACTTGGTGTCCAATCCAGAAAATCCACACTGGATGAATTATTCCATTGAGTGTTGCGGCGGCACCCATGCTACATCCACGATAATTATAAAGAGAATGATGCTTATTGAAGAAGTTGGTGTTGCTAAGGGGACTAGACGCATAACCGCTGTTTCTGGTAACAAAGCAATTGAAATACAAATTTTATCTGAATATTTTTCTGAAAGAATCGAATTTTTGACACACATGCACTTTGGTGAGGCAAAGAAGAAAGAATTAAAACAATTCAAGGCTGAGTTAAGTGCATCACTGATTTCAATTTTGGATAGATATGAATTGACTAAAAGGTTTAATGAAATTGAAAAAGAATTTAAGAACGAGGTTAAGAAGGTCCAAAAGAAAGATCTTGAGCAAGTCTTGAGCTTTATAAAAGATTATTTTTGTAATTCCGAAAAAGACTATCTTGTGAAGTATTTCGATGGGATTACATCTTCAAACTTGAGGATCATTAATGATTCTATCAATTATATGAAACAGCACGAGTCTTCAAAATCCATTTGTTTGATAGTTGGGCGCGAGGCTGACAAAACTTTGGTTCATGGTTCCTATATTTGCGGTGAGGCAACCAATAAAGGTTTAAAAGCCCTTGATGTTTCAAGCCTTGTTTCTGCCCATGTTGGCGGTAAATCAGGGGGCAAAGGAAATACTTACCAAGGAACTGGCATACACTTTGATTACATTGATGAAGCTGTTGAAGAAGTCAAGAAGTTGTTTGAAGAGGTATTATGAATACAGCCAATGCATTGTTAAATGAGCTTATCTCAATGACTGTTATATTATATTCGTGCTACATTATATCGATAAATTCCAGTGTTTTTTTTCCTTTTTTTGGGCTATATATAACAATAAGAAATACTTGGGTGCTGGAACTTGGTATGAAATGTAGATATTATATATTAAAGGGGCACAAGAAGATTATTCTATGATTGAACATAAAGAAAAGATAAAAAATTAAAGGGCCTCAGAGTCTTTCGAATCTACTTTAAAGAGGTTGTAATATATCAGTTGCAATGCTTCAAGGTCCGAGTTACTAAGATCATTTGCAGTTGGTAATTTGATACCATTTCGATTAATTTCAACTCCAGAGATTTCGGAACTCGTTTCAAATAACTGAAATTTGTTTTCTATATTCATATCTTCGAGTGATGATGACTTTTTTTCTTCGACCTCTGGTGCAGGATCAATCTCCAGGTCTTGTTTTCGTTGTTTCGGTTTCAAATCCACACCGGTCCACCAATATAGAGGATAGAATCGAATCACATTGTTAAATATCAACGAAACACAAATTATCAATAATGAAGAGACGATCTGTGTTGGCAAGTACCACCAGCTCATCTTTCGAATCGACTCATCAACACATGCAAGAAGAGCCGAGGCCCCAGCTGGAGGATGAACACAATTGAGAATCGACATTACCACACTCGATAACCCAACGCTTAGTGCCCCCGCGGCCCAGTAATTATCTCTTCCGTTTGAAGATAATGAAAACAACTTTGAGATACACACTCCGATCAACGAGCTGACAAAGTGGCCAAACAAAATGTTTCGCGGTTGAGCTAATGGCGCATGAATCGTGTTGAAGCACAAGATCGCAGTGGCCCCATAACTGGCAATGATCATTGGCGCACCATGATGATCGGTGAACACGTTGGGGCTTTTGAAAACTCCTTCGAGAAGGGTAATACCACAAAACGAACCGAGGAAGATATCCAACCAGATCCAATAATCGTGAATCTCTGCGAAATTTGGCCGGTTGCCACCAAGAACCCTTCGGAACGGTTGAGGTAATGACGGCACCACCGAAGGAACAACAATGTGCCTGTTGAGTAGCTCATCAATAGTGAATTTGAATGCCATATTATTAGCAATTCAATAAACTGAACTCGATATTCCTAACTAGTATTATTTCAATAAACTGAACTCGATATTCCTAGCTAGTATTATTTCAATAAACATAATGAAGACTCTGGATACTTGATAATTCTGCAGTGTCCGATTCCAGCAACCCGGCCTAAGGTACCGACCATTTCATTGACATGATTATTTCAGAGTCTGTTATTGATACTCAGAAACACAGATTTATATATTACATTTTATTTTGTATCTTATGTCAGAATTTCCAGTTTAAATTCTTAATATTATCAAACCTACCCTCACCACCACTTTTGTATTAAACACTACACAGTGTTTACCCTACCAATGAGAAATGCACAGAGCCTTTTTTTTTCTTCTTTTCCTTTGATATATCTAGAGACACAGAGAGAATTAATCACTTGATAAACCAAGTATATGTTATACATTATTATCTCTTGAAAATGTCGGCAGCTAAGAGACCTCTCCAGAAAATATTCAGTGCCTCTGCTAAATGTGCTGCTGCGGTATGTAAACCTTGTTGTTGAGTCGGGATCAGCAGGCGTGATTTTACTAACTACTGCGGGCAGAGTGAAGCTTATGGTGAATGCGTTTTAAAAAATTATCAGAATATCTCGAAGGATGCTTGTGCTCAAGAATTTAAGATCTTCAGAGAATGTGTTTCCAAAAATTTGAGAAAGTGAAGGTTTTCAAGCATATGATTCTTGATTAGTTATTCATATCTTCATCACCTTATATTATATTATATATATTGTCATTGGTTATAGTTCTTACAGTTCGAAAGATACCAAAAAATGCAAAAACTTTCTTTTTTGTTATTACTTTTTTTCTATCAAAGGATTGAAAATTATCAGAAAAATAACGCAGTAATTAATAATAAAAGTACAATAAACTGAACCAATCTTTTTCAAACATTCAACTCATTAATGTACTTATTGATTGGATCATTGGAAATGGAGTAGGTTGACAAATTTAAAACCTCATTAGACGAAATAAATTCCCTCAATCTTGAATCATTCTGCCACCAGTTTTGAATCAAGTACACCATCTCGTTCTTGATTGACAGTTTGTCCTTCGAAGTATTAATCTCGATCATCTCTTTCAAGATATAATACAATTTACTGTACGAAACCCCCGATTTGATAAAACTATCCACAATGATACCAGGGGTGAATTGCATAGGACTCAACACCTTGAGCATTTTCTCAATCAAAACCGGAATTGGGAACACAAATTCAGAATCGTGTACTCTTTTACCAACTTGTATCATAACATTAGACACCATCACTCCCAAAGGTTCCATCTCACTGTTCGAATCATAAATTGATTTGATTCTTTCAAGAATGTGGTCCCATTTAGTGTGGATCTCTTCAAAGTTTCTATAGTCACTTTCTTTGAAAATAATCAAACATAAATCATCATATCCCAAAGGATCCGCAAATTCGTTGTAAAGTTGACTAATGTCCAAAATGTTCTTATTCAACAATTCAATGTTTTCAGTCTTTTGAGCGTCGGTCAAGGCAGTATCATTTTGCAATTTATTCACCAATTCTAACTGAATACCTGCGACATCCAAATTGTTTTGGATATTATTGAGCAATTCAACAGTTTGTTGTCTCAAATTAAATTGCTCGACACAATTACAGAAACCGCTAGCCTTGGCCAAATATTCAATTCTTTGGTCCAACGATAATGCAAAGTCACTGGTGGCCAACTTGTAGAAAACATCGGCGGATTCATAGTAATATTGTCTTTTAGAATAATATCTTGATAACAAGTAACAGATTTCCGCCGAATGTACTGATCTTTCTTTCAAGTACGATAAGATGAATGGGGTGTCAATCTCCAATAATTTTTTATCAAGACCTTGAGCAACAAACCAATCATAAAATTCATAATGGAATAGCTTGTCATTATACTTGAAGCAAAGCGCGTAACTTTGGTCCCTCAACTTGGTGCTTTCCAAATTAATAGGATCATTACCATAATTCTTTCTAAAGTTTTCATAACTTTGAATAGATTTGATATCAATCTCCACCAAAATATCAAAGATCAATTTGAATCTTTCAATTTTCATATTATAAACCTTGCGTCTTTCATCATTGATTGGCTGTCCGTCATTTAGGTACTTGATGGCTAGTTTATCCTTATCAATAATATTGGCAATGTCAAGCACAAATTCAATTACTTCTGGATAATAATCCAATTTTATCATAATGCTGACAGCTTCTTTCAAATTATCAATGGTTAGTGATCCTCCAACATTCTTCAACAATTTCACAGCAATTGATAATTCTTGTAGTTTGACATCATTATCCTTGGATCCGATGGAGTTGGCTTTACGTAAATGTTCAAAAGCTCTGAAGATAATAACATCATTAGCCGAACAGAATGAGCTGCAGTGCTTCTGCAAACTATCAGCCAAATAATCAACCGATACACCTTTGGCAATATTTTTGTTGATAATAGAAGTGAAAACATCCTTCACAATATCCTTAGTGTCGTTGGTCAATGAAAACAAATCACTGAATTTCAATTTCGCTAATTTCTCTTGAGTTTCCAAAGAAATGAACTTGATGGTATCTTTAAATGCCAAAGATTGGTCTTCGAAACCAATAATCAAACTTTCGTCGAATAAAATCAACAAAAATGAGAAAGCTTCCTTCATGATTTTCAACATTTCATAAATCGAGTTCAAGGCAGTGTACTCGGCTTGCATGGAAGTTTCTTCCTCTCTAGAAATTCCTCTATTAGAAATCAATGAATTTGAAAAATATGGGATTCTATTTCCATAATCGTCAAAGAATTTGATCAACACCACAACAGTGTTCAAAAATCCAATCACTTGAGCTTTTTCAATATTAATGTCCGAAAGAAATTGTTTACTTTCTTTCAAATGTTTTTCATTCTTGGTGCCATTTGGGAGGAAAGAGTTCTTATCAATGAGGAACACCTGCTTAGACCAGATATCTCTGAAAATTCTAGACACCAATAATGTGATACCATAGAACCTTGGACTTAACTTAACGTGTTCAAATGAATAGTTGAAAGTTTCCAATGGAGTACTCGTCAATGAGGCTGGTTTCTCATAAACTGGTTTATTTTCAAAGCTGTAGTTACTGATTGCCCCAACAAGGAAATTGAAGGTATTCAACTTGATTGATTCAGAATACTTATCATTACAGATAATACTGAGGGCGGTCGAGCAAGCCTCTTGTAAACTGTATCTTTCGACAAAAGGTAACAACTGTTCTCCTAACGAAGTGAAAATTGATGAAGGTGTTCTCTGTTTGTAAATTGCGACCCCTTTGTTAGTTAAAACTGCAATGTGTAATGGAATGGAAGTATATTGGGAGGCAAAATAATTGGCATAACCTTTTGGAGTGTTGGTGGCATGAACTGAAGGGGTCAACTGAACAATATCATAAATGACACCATAAGTTTCCAAGAATGTAGCATTTTCAATGTATTCGTGGTAATAATTCAATATACCATAATCTGGAACAGACACAAACAATTTATTATTTTCTTGATCTCCTTTCGTTTTCTGGACTGCCGCAACAAATATACCAGGAGAAATAATTTTACTCTTTGAAGTGGTATTAACCAAGATTGGGGATTCTTTTTGATACTCCAATAAGTTGTTTGGTCTGCTATTTAGAGTTGTGTTTGTGCTCAACAAGGATGTCGATGATTGTTGTTGTTGGCCTTGTATTTGCTGTTGAATTTCCGCAACCGTCAATTTTGAAGGTGGGAATTTAATATTTTGAAATCTCAATGCTGCCACTTTACCACCGTATAAAGCACCATTAAAATAAATTCTGCAACCACCTTGAGTAATGGCAACCAAATACAAGTTATCATTTTCATTTTTTGTCACCACATTAATGCTGACAATATTGAATAACGCTTTCGCCAATAATTTGGCGCCCTTGCATGCGGTAGTTCTCAAGTCGGTTAAAATCTGGGATGGTCTTAAAACGTATGGACCATCTAATCCATCCTTTTTGATGGTGTAGGCTCTGATGACAGATTTTGACGATAAAGTATATAATACATCTCTTGATTCATCAATTTGCAAAGAAATCACGGTTTCAGCAGACTCACCAGAAGTAGAGCCAAATATACCAGTAGAAGGAAGTAAATATGATAAGTTTGATCTAGTCAAACACTTTTTGTTGCACTTTTTATCAAACCATTTTTCATCACTTGAATAAGTCAACTCCCAAATATTCAATTCATCACCATAACCAGTGAAAAATATCTGTCCAGTTTTTTCAAAACAAATGAAATTGTTGGCGTTAATGGAGTTCACCGACACTGATAAATCTGAGTTGAAAATTTCCAATTCATTTTTACCATCTGGCTTGACAGCAACTGCCAAAATATAGATATTATGAGACGTCGATACAATCAATAAATGCTTGATACTATCCACAAAAGTATTTGGCTTTGGCTTGATCAACTTGACAGCGAGGATATCATGAGGGATTTCGTCAATGATGGAATAATTGGCATCGTTTGAATAGTCCCATAGAATCAATTTGTTGCCATTGATGATCCAAGCTTTATTCAATTCATGGAACAAACCCAAATTGAGATTTTTGTTGTTTACCGAGCCTTTCAATTCTTCCAATACTTTGTCAGGAATACTGGACATCGTGACTTTTTCAAAAGTATTGAGAGGGCCCAAACCATTGACGTTTTTATTGTAGAAATAATTCACGGGATTCGATAAATGGGTTGATTCGTCAAGGATCGGGGTTGATCTATCATATTCTAAGACGCTTTGAACGTATTTGGATGCCAACTCAATTGAGTTTAAGCCAGAAATCCCTAAAATTTTCGAGCTGACTTCATATTTTCTGGGAGTATCATTCTGAGGTTCTATTCTAGTGTTTCTAAAACTTGGATAAAGACTTCCCGGTTGTTGAGATCCCGGCTGGTTGAAAAAAGCACCAGACACTATAAAATTATTATTGTTAGTATGTCATTTTTTTCCCTAAAGAAGATCATAAATAAATAGGAACATACTCTTTCCGAGAAATTGGGCCTGTTCTGTATTATAGAAAGCGTCACAAATCCACAACACACGATGTTTTGTTTATTGCACTTTACTTTATTTTTCTCTTTGTTGAAGATTTTCAAGCACGCCCGTCACCCGGTGTTCAGCAATGGTTTTTTTTTATTGCCAGGAGCACATGACCGGGGGATTACACGTGCCAGACCCGTCATTTGTTTTTTTCCCCCTGGGTGTTTTGTAATCGAATTTCTGTGTTGACCGGTGCTATCGGGGCATTTCATATTGTTTATAACTCAGTCAATCCGCCAGTTACATTACCTTATTACTCACACATTCCCACCAGTTACAAAATATATCTCCATTTCTAAAAAGTAAGTTGTTTTTCTAACTTTGTGTCCTCCATTTTGGGTGGCTTACCAGCTTATCAGTATGAGAAACCATCCAGGTCATCGCATCTCATCTCATCTCATCACCATTCAGAACAATTGTCCTTTTCTTGTTTTATCGAAACAGAAAAGGGTGTATCTCAAAATAGAATCAATTTATTAACCAATATTAGAAATCAATAACTATCATTATGAGATCTCAATTCAAAGATGAACACTCTCTCGGTAAGTTTTTATTGTTGTGTGTCTTTGCGTGCTGATATCGTGGGGGGCGTGCTTACAATTTGTTTGCTACCAACACCTTCATGTGCCAGATATCATTAACTGGTGACCACAATTGAAAGGCTTTACTACTAATGCTTATATTGGCTTAACAATTTACTAACATTTTTTTTTTTTAGAAAAGAGAAAGGTCGAGGCCATGAGAATCCTCAAGAAGTTCCCTGACAGAATTCCTGTCATTTGTGAGAAGGTCGAAAAGTCCGATATCCAAGAAATCGATAAGAGAAAGTACTTGGTGCCATCAGATTTGACTGTTGGTCAATTTGTCTACGTCATCAGAAAGAGAATTCAATTGCCACCAGAAAAGGCGATCTTCATTTTCATCAAGGATATTTTGCCACCGACCGCTGCTTTGATGTTGTCAATTTACGAAGAACACAAGGATGAAGATGGATTCTTGTACGTGTTATATTCTGGCGAAAACACTTTTGGTGATGTATTTGAAGAAATAAAGGATGAAGAGTAAAAGACTCTCTTTATTGACTTGCTAGTTCACTGTGATGCTTATTTAAATCTGATGCTTTTTGTTATTATTATTTTTTTTCTTTTATATTGGGTTGTACTTGTGTTAGCCTGGTTTGATTGGTACATTTGAACCAATCAATGAATCAATGAATCAATTCATGTATCTACCGGAGGGTAAAAATGTTTTTTTTTTTTACACAATGTTTGGGTTATCTCTTTTTTTTTTTTTTTTTTTTTGTTTTGTTTCATACGTTGATTTCGGTGCCTAATTTTTGTTAATTATTCATTTGTCTATCTATTATTGGATTCCTTTTCTTTATTAATCCTATAATCTGTTTATCAGGGCTATTATATGTTAGTGCATGGGTATTGATGTAGGAGGGACGCTGGCCAGCCATTGGATTTAGGCAGCTCTACTTAACAATATATCAAACTGTACTAAGATGAACAAATAAATAATATGCGTGTTCATAAATAACTGGGTATTCTGACGTAGCTGACATTATGGTAAATATAATGCTTTGTGTTCTTACACAGGTTTATATTAAATGAGTGTCTTTGCCTCAAACTGTAAATGTCAAAAATCACACTTCTCTTGGTGTACAATAAGGACCGTCCATATATCGACCAAAACCAAACGCATGGTAAGGTAATTAAAGTTTTACAATATGAAGTGTTCAATCATAAAAAAGGAAATCGAATATGAAAAACAGTGACATTTATTGATTGATTTGCTCAGACTATGAGGAACACAAGACTTGCTGGGAAATGAATTTAAGCACCCATTTCAGCAGTCAATCTCTTGGCAACAGCTTCAATGAATTCTTGGGTGGTGACATAAGTGTCTCTTGCGGTTTCACCTCTGGTCAAGGCCAAGTCCTTGGTCATGATACCATCCTTAGAAACGGTTTCCAAAGTGGCCTTTTCCAAAACTTCACCAAACTTGACAACGTCAGGAGTACCATCGAGCTTACCTCTTTGAATAATACCTCTGGACCAAGCAAAGATAGAGGCAATGGAGTTGGTGGAAGTTTCTTCACCAACTTGGTGTCTTCTGTAGTGTCTGGTGACGGTACCGTGAGCAGCTTCGGCTTCAAAAGCCTTTCCGTCAGGAGTCATCAACACAGAGGTCATCAAACCCAAAGAACCGAAACCTTGGGCAACGATATCGGATTGCACATCACCATCGTAGTTCTTCATGGCTATTATATAACCACCCTTAGACTTGATCATTTGAGCAACCATATCGTCGATCAAACGGTGTTCGTACCAGATACCAGCGGCCTCAAAGTCCTTTTGATATTTGGCAGCGTACATTTCTTCGAAAATGTCCTTGAATCTACCATCGTACTTCTTCAAGATGGTGTTCTTGGTAGAAGAGTACAATGGCAACTTTCTGTCCAAAGCCAATTTGAAAGAGGATTCGGCAAAAGCGGTGATGGATTCATCAGTGTTGTACATGGCCAAAGCAACACCAGCACCCTTGTAGTTGTAAACTGGGATTTCTTGTGGAGCAGAACCGTCTTCTGGGGTGTAGACAAGCTTAAGTTCACCAGCTCCTGGGATAACCAAGTCGGTGGCCTTATATTGATCACCAAAGGCGTGTCTACCAATGATAATTGGTTTTTCCCAGGCTGGGACAATTCTTGGGATGTTGTCAATAACAATTGGTTCTCTGAAAACAGTACCACCCAAGATGTTTCTGATGGTACCATTTGGAGACAACCACATCTTCTTCAAACCGAATTCCTTAACTCTGGCTTCGTCAGGAGTAATGGTAGCACACTTAACACCAACACCATACTTCAAGATGGCTTCGGCTGAATCGGTAGTGACCTTGTCATCAGTTTGGTCTCTGTATTCAATACCCAAATCGTAGTATTTCAAATCGACATCGAGGAAAGGCAAGATCAACAAATCTTTGATCAATTTCCAGATGATTCCTAAAAAAATGGTTAGTTTATGGTCATTAGAAATACGTAAAGTCAATGATTTTTCCCCTTATTCAACGAATGAATTTTTTTCTTTTTATATAGTTGAGGTAATATAGCACATAAAAAGAAAAAGAAAAGTCTTTTTCATTTGAAATGTTAGTAGTAACTTACTGGTCATTTCATCACCATCCAATTCGACGATTGGGGTCTTAACTTCGATTTTCTTGAAAGCCATGGTTGCCAGGAATTAGTTACTTTTTTTTTTTTAAATATGTATTATAATTTAAGGGTTTATGGGGTAGGACAACCTTCTATAATTTCCTGGGTGCTGGGCAAAGAATAAAGGGTCTGAGGTTTTTTAGTTTTTTCGGTTCGGTAAAAGTTTTTGTGGGTGGTGATATTGCTCATATTATATATGTACGCCGTTCCCCGGGCATGCAACGCTTAGTAAAAAAATGTCGCGATCGTTTTGTCGAGAGTCACGCCCTCCACAAAAAATTGTAGGCGTAATGCCCCTGACACGTACACTATCACACATATTATTGCAGACATACCAGCTTCACGGTCCCCGAGTCGGAGTTATCAGGTGACAATAGCTTACTAAGCAATGGGCGGAGGACAATCACCGTGCAGGCAGCCGTCCGGACCCGGCGATGTCGTATCGACACAGCGGTCAAATTTTTATATATTATCATTGATTTGAGTTTAGTTTATTTATTTTTTGTTGAAGCATGCCTTCAATTCTTCTTTGGTCCCGTCAAAGAACTCTGCCATATACTGGATCTCAATGTCGTGAGGTTCAGGCCCCACAATCACAAGAGAGTGGAGTGGTTCTCCCGCATCGTATTCTGCAAGCTCTTTTAGGCTTGCCACTTTAAAGCTCTGTGTAGGGGCCCCGAGTCTGCTCACGGCGACACACATGGTGTTCTCATTGTAAGCACCTTCTTGCCTGGTTTCTTCGACCTCAAGCAATTGCTGGGCGGCAGTGCTGATGCTCATGTATCTTGGTGGCTCAAAGATGTTATTGCCCCTCATGAGGTTCTCAATGCTCTGTTCCTTGACCTTGATATCCAACAACACAAGAGTGTGCAACCCAATATCACGGTTCTCTTTCACCCTGTCGTAGAATGAATCTGGCTTCCAACTGTCGGTGAAAAACACCAACGACACAGTTTGACCATAACTGTATAATTGTAACCCACAGGCTCCGACAGCGTTCATCACTGAGGCATTATGGATACTTTCCACTTTGATCCCCAATTCTTTAGCTCTGATCACTAGATCGGTATGGGTGGTGGCCCCAAACACATCACCAACCACCAAGAACGCAATGTCATCTTCGTTAGCCCCGGCAAGAATCTCGTCAGACTGGCTTTCCACCATATCTCTATCGGCCAAAATGACTTCATGCCCGTAGAATTCCTCCAAGTCTTCTTTCGATGCGCTCATCAAAATCGAGGTGTAATGTTCCAAGTACACTCTTTTACAGCCCTGGATGGCCTCGAGCCCTCTGACAGTCACATCCTTAACGGATGACAAACCCAAACCAATCAAATAAAACATGTCTTATCTGTTAAAAAAAAGGGAAGGAATGGCTGAAGCTACAGACATTGAAAATTTTTGGCATTTTTTTTTTTTCTGCAATTTTTTTTTTTTTTTTTGTTGCGTTTTAAACTTCCTTACATTCTGCAGATGATAGATAGCCAGACAATCACTGTGTTAAAAGATTATATCTATTTATTTAATGACCACCATTGGGCCTAAGAACAAATATTACAAGAGGAATAGAAAAAAAAAAAATAGCGAATCTTTTAGATGTCGTCAAAATAAACACAAAACTAAGTAGGTCTACCTATTGATTAGTATCACCGAGTATTTGATGGTAGCCCATACAAAGTAGCACTCTTAATAAAGGAAAGGAATGTAGATCTTTCTCTTTTTTGGGTACTTGTCACCGAAATCCTTAAGGTATCTTCTGTGTTTCTTGGTAGCCCAAACCATCATTTGCAATGACCCAACAATCAAGAAAAGGTACGAGAACAAGTTGTTGTTGATCAAGGCAAAGAACAACCATGACAAACTTTCAAAGAAATAGTTTGGGAAACTGACAAAAGTAAAACCATAGCCCATTGGGATCTTACGCTCGGTAGACCCTGGAGAACGCAAGCTAGACAAGTTCAAATGGGTGATGAAGTTAGAGATTTCACTGTACGCCCAAAGCCCCACTAAAATTTGCAAAGTGTCTTCTGATTGATTGGAAGTGTGGAAAGCGATTTTCTTGAGCGGTCCGGCAACAGCCAAAGATTCCGGCAACGCGTTAGGAGAATAAATGAAGAACGCCAAATTGAGCCCGGAGAGCAACCAATAGTGACCGGAATTCTTGAATAAGTTGAACAATGGCATGGTGCTGAGCGAGAACTTGTGGACAAAGATAGTTTCGTACTCACGCTTGAGGAAATGGAGCATCACAAGGAAAAAACTGACAGTCTGAGTGTATGAATGCTCTTCGAAAGAACCGTAGTAGAAATAGAATGCCGGGTGGATCAACAATGGACCCAAGTACTCAAGAATAAACACGGTACGCCATGAGATTTGTGGACCAAGGTCTTTGACATAAAGGGTGACTTCATCCCCGGTGATGCCATTGTCGGCAAGAGTTTTTTCCAAATTGAGGGCCAAGTGCTTTGGACGGGCTGCTTTACCTTTAGAATCGGTTTTCTTTTGCTCGATTGGTTCTTGGATTTGGGTGAGTCTCAAGCGGTGCTTACTGATGATATTCTTGGCAGCAATGGTATCGACCAATTCAGAAAGCGGGGCCTCTGGAGAGAAAGACTCAATTGAGACCTCTCTGAGTTTTCTGGAACGGGGTTTAACACTGATGGAGACCATTCTTGGTGTTAGTATTACAGTGGTTGATTATTTCACACCTTCTTCATTTATTACATCTGGCATTTTTTTTTTGTTTCCCCCATTTTTTTTTCTCTATTTACTGGGTGGGGCTAACCGCACCTTTGCTCATCGCACCGACAAAAAAAAAAAAAAAAAAATTGAAAATTGAAAATTTTCTGTAAGTAACAAAAAACCACCACCGTCGAGAGTTATCTACAGATCCACATTGTATAGACCGGTCGCTATCTCCATATTACGATAACAATGCCCAAGTACGTCCACGATATACAGAAGAAGCAGCACAGGGAAAGAGCCCAGCCGCAAGAGCGGAAAAGGCTCGGGCTTCTTCAAAAGAAAAAGGATTACAAGCTTCGAGCAAAAGATTACCACGACAAGCAAGAACGTCTTCGTATTCTTAGAGAAAAGGCTGCCAATAGAAACCCCGATGAATACTATCACTCCATGACCAGTCGGAAGACCGATTCCCGAGGGGTCTTGGTCACCGATCGTGAATCAAGTGAATCGATCAGTGTTGACGAGGCCAAGCTTTTAAAAACCCAGGATGTCAACTATATCAAGACCAAGAGACTTAATGAAATGAAACAGATTGAGAAATTGATGGACGGTACCAGTAATAACTCTAATGCCGTTACTTTTGGGTCCGAGGGGAAACATACGGTGTTTGTCGATGATCGTGAAGAGTTTGAAGAGTTTGACGTTGCTAAGCACTTCAATACCGACAAGCGATTGGTCGACCGTAAAGAAAACAGATTGACTCTTGAGCAGTTGGAGACCCTTGATCGACCTGAACAAACCCCAGAAATCGCTAAGAAAATGAACACCAAGAAATTGAAGAAGTTGAAACTTATTAAACAGAAGCTCGAAAGAGTCCAACAGTTGGAGCGCATTGAGCAGAAAATGGATGCCCAAAGAGAACTTATGAAGAAAGGAAGCAAAAAGAAGGTTGTCAATAAAGACGGTAAAGTGTCGTTTAAATGGAAACAACAACGTAAACGTTAAGAACTGGTATATACCCTCACTGTCTGCTAGATTGTTCCTTACATTATTTTTGTTGTTTTTTTTTTTACCAAGTTGATTTGTTTGCATCGTTTTCTTTTCTATCTTGCATTTATTCTCAGTGTGTATGTATAATATAGTTTATTTCCAGTGTTGTGGTCTTTATTGCTTCTTTTGTAATGGGTGAGGATTGGAAAGTTTACCAAAAAAACACACTCTATGATCAGAGGCAATTGGTACTATAACGATGGTCAACAACGTCCTCAATCTAATGATATTTGTATATATTAATAAGTATTCCAGTTCATGTTGACCTCGGTGCCGGGTGACTCTTTCTAACACCCCGGTATTTTTTTTTTTTTTTTTTTTTGGACAAAACAAACAGAGACCAGCGATACACCCTTCTAAATATCAGATAATTGATAATATTTAAGCAAACCAAACTTCTCATACCATTGCAATTTATACCCAATCATTCAAACAATTCGCCGCAAATGTCTGCGTTGACCTCGAGGCAGAAAATTGAGCTTCATAAAGCCATATCACAATACCTTAAACCCAAGCTTGAACCGGAATTATACAAAGAAATCAACCTTCGACTAGAATTGACCGAGGATGACTTGAAATCTTCTTCTGATAACAATTTATTAGCCAAGAAATGGTCGACGGTGATCAGATTACAGAAAAAGATCCTTGATTTGGAGAGTCAAGTGAGTAATTTGAACGAATTATTGGACGCTTCCTCATCCAATGGCACCGGGATAAAGTCGGCCAATGGCTCATTAATCCACACAAAAATCAATTGGCTTCCTAGTAGGACCTCCCAGGTGCTCAAAGCCCAGAAATCGGCGATTAACGCCCTTGATATCCATCCTTTTCTTCCCGAATTAGTGGCGGCATTGAACGATGGGTCGTTTGTGGTATGGGATTTGTTAAACCCTCTACAACCTTCTAAATTAATCAATGGCCACACTAAGGCGATCAACGGGATTTGTTATGGGAAAAAACCGTTGAAATTGTCCCAGCAGGACTCGTCATCCGGATCAATCTTGGTGGCCACTTGCTCGTCGGACTTGTACATCAAGATTTGGGATTCCACGAACAATTTCGAACTTAAACGAACCTTGAGTGGTCATACTCATACCATCTCCTCGGTGAAGTTCAAAAACAATGATCCGGGGCAATTATTTTCTAGTTCCCGTGACGGGCTGGTAATATTATGGGACGTCACCAACGGATGGCGATTACGATCGTTTGTCGGACACAGTGATTGGGTTCGATCGCTTGATTTGACCCCTACTGACGAATTTCTCATCAGTTGTGCTAATGATCAAAGCGCCAGGCTATCGCACGGTGACTCAGGGATCGGGCTATCGATCATGATTGGCCATACCCACGTTGTCGAGGATTGTAAATTTGCTCCCCGTACCGCCTGGAAATACTTGGACATGTTGGCCACGGCAAAGAGTTACTCGAACGATCCAGCGGTATCGGAACAATACGATGCGTTAGACTTCAAGTATTGCGCGACCGCCTCGCGAGACGAGACCATCAAAATTTGGCTCTTGCCATTACCAATCATCAGACCGCATCGCCCACCGGCCCCATCATCGAACCCTTCGGCAGTGTGTATTATAGAGCTCAAGGGCCATTCCTCATGGGTGCGGTCTTTGCAGTTCCATCCCGGTGGGAAATACCTTTTTTCCAGTTCCGATGATAAGTCAATCAAGATTTGGGATTTGAGCGCCATTGAAAAATTGGGGATTGTTAAATGTATTCGTACCTTGAATGGCGGCCACGATGGGTTTGTCAATTGTATTAAATTTGCCACACCAATTCAATACGACCAACCAGTTGATGAAGGTGATAAGATAACCGATGAAAAAGAACGTGAGAAGAAAAAACTTAATGAGTTGGATAAATCTATTAGAACGATTTTTGCTAGCGGGGGTACTGACAATAACATTTGCATGTGGGTTTAAGAATTAAGAAAAGAAACTAATGAATTAATGAGAAAAGCTAATATTTTTTTTTTTTTTTGTTTGCTTGAATGGATTTTGTAATATATGTTTGATTTTTTTTTTTTTTTTTTTTTTTTTTGTAGTTTGGAGATGGCAAGTATCATCTGTAACAATAGGAGGAACCCATAGGACAGGATCAGTATTTTAATTTACAATTTATAAGACATTGATCTCAAACTTTGAGTATATTAAGGGTATCAAAGAATTGCACAACATGGGATTCTTTCGATTATTATTATTGTTCTCTATAAACGCCATGAGGCAACGAAGAAATAATAAAAGCAAAGAACCAAGAAAAAAAAAAAAATCCAAGAAGTAATAGAAGAAAACCAAATATCGGTGGGAGAGATTTTTCCCCCTCATGAAGAAAAAGGGTTATCACTTCTTTATTTTTTTTTTTTTTCAGCATCCAGTACTTATTTTAATGTTGAGAAAGGCAAAAATAAAACAAATAATAAAACGACATGAGATGAGAGACTTTTAAAGAGACATCGAACGGAGTAATGATCAATGCAATGCAAGAGATAGGACACAATTATCAAATTGGGGTTAAAGATGAAAGGAGATTTGAATTTGCAGAGTTTATAATGTGAATAACGCAGTACTCTTCTTACCAACTGGATACACCAAGATTGATGCCGCAAACAACCCGACAGAAATCCCAATGGCCACTTGAGTCATCGAGAAACCAAAGGACAAACTATTATCGGAACTGTCACTAGTGGTGGTGGCGGAGGTAGAGGTACCGTTTAAACTACTGACAATTTCATTGGCGTTGTTGACCCCTGCCAACAACGAACTTTGACTGGCAATACCACTAGGAACTTGTACGAAAATCGCTGGTAACATTGCACTAATGGCCAACCCACGATAAATACGAGAATATAAATTACCCAACACCCCAATGACCATGGCGGCAATGGCACTGGTGAATTCCGAAGAGCTGCTGAAATGCAAAGAACAGAAATAACTGACAACGTACCCGGCACAGGCAATGCCAACCATCACCGGCAATTGCTTCCAACTGGCCTGGTTCAAAAGCGATAAAATGACACTGTAAACTGGGACAAAGAGGAAACGGTAGTATGGGGACAACGAGGCCTTGTAAACACAAGTTTGGTTAGAAGTGGCTTCTTTATCAATCCACCCATAAAGCGCCGCCCCGATGGTGATACCAAAAGAAAGGAAAAGCGAATAAATAATGGCATAGAACATTCGCACCGACCCATTAACGATGCTACGTGATTGCAATTCCAATGATCCGGTAAGAATGATGAAGCCCGGCAAAATTAACGCCAAAGACCCTTGAACCAATGCAGAAAAACAGAAAAGCTTACCGCCATTGATCGACCCAAGGGCTCTTCCAAGAAAACTAACGACAATGGACGCCGCGACTTCAAACACGTTAGTGTACAGAGAACTACGTGGTGCCACGTAAACTTGCAACACCGCCACACAACAACCGATCAAAAAGCAAATTGGCATATCTACCCAATTACCATTGAAAGCAAATGGACAAACCATTGATGACCCAAGCCCATAAAGTAAAACACGAGCCCAACTTGGATACAAGTCAGGGTATTCGCATAAGGCATCTAATTTCTTGGTGGCCTCTTCAACTCCAAGAAGATCGTGGATCACCGCTTTATAAATTTGATGAGTATCGTGCAATTTGGATAAGTTGACCCCTTCTTTGGTACGCACCAATTGCATTTCGGTAGTTTTTGTGGTTGGATCATTGAACGCCATGATCATACAGCCCGGGAAATAAATGAAATAACTGTCGATTTCGAGGACTCGAGAGGTCATCACCATGTATTCTTCCAATCTGTAAGTTGGGGCACCAAAGGTCATCAAGGCAGTGCACATCTTGGTGATGAAGTTACGTTTTTGCAAAAGCGACGCTAAATGGACGGTGATCTTTGCCTTCAATTTCCCTTTACTGCGAGAAAGATTGGCTTTTTTCTCTTTAGTCATACTTGGTTTGAAGGATGGCATATCAAAAGAGGATGCAGAAGTGCCAACCGATGGAGACGCCAAGCCCTTTGACGAGCGGTTTTTATTATTATCTTTGTCAAAGGCGGTGGAACCACTAATAAACGACAGTCTATCGTTCATGGTCACCGAGCTTTCGGCGTACTCTTGAGGTAAAGTGTACAATTTCATAAGAGTACTCAAAATCCCTTCTTGAACACGGTTTGGCGGGGGGATGTATTCATCATCATCAAGGGTATCTTTCAACATATTGTCAGGGGTGCCTTCAAGGGGATCTAGATTATTGTGGGCGTAGAAAAGATCACTGAGGGAAGTTTTGCTGGACGATCTAGAAATTGATGGGGTGTTTTTACTGGCGTTACCTGATGATGCGTTGCTCACCAGGGACTTCTTGCGGCGATGTAATATTTTGCCAAGTCTCGATGATTCGTGGGCTCCCATGATTTTGTTGACTTCTTCTTGAACACGGGCCGCTTCTTCCTCGTTGCCTTCGTCTTCTTGGTCGGAGATGTCGCCATCGCTGTTGTTCAGGCCACGGCGATGTAAGTAACGCCCTGGGTGGTCTCCAGAAAGTAAATTCAATTCAAAAGCGTTATTGTCATTGATGTTATTAGGACGTAAGAAGTCAGTCAAGGTATGGGGTTTTTCTCCCTGGTTTTCAATGATGGATTCGTCATCTTTTTTCTTGAGACCTTGTTTAAAGTTGAGGATTCTCATCAAGAAGTTACCGGCGTGGGAATCAGAAGCGATGGAAGTGACATCAGAACTATTAGGTTTTTCTTGGGGGTCTTTTTCATCTTGGTCTTCGTCGTCGGTGATTTTTTCTTTGTCCTTTTTGTTGGAAGTTGAAGAATCGGAATCTTCGTCAGAATCGTAAAAGACCACCGCTTTCTTTTTGTTAGGTGATGAAACAAGACTAGGTTGTTTTGGGTCGTCAATTTTGATGGTTTTACCATTATTAGGGGAGTTTCCATTATTATTGTCGATGGATTTTTCAGATTCGCCATCGGATTCGGGGATTTCGCCGTATTCCGGATTGACGATGTTTTGAGAGATCATCAAATTGGCGTCTCTTTCGACGGAGTTGGCACGTTTTCTGCGCTTATCATCTGACAAGTTGGATAAATGGAGATTTTCAGAAGATGTGATGTGGGGAGTGGCCATATGATTCCCGATGGATTTGAAAGTTGGTAAAGATGCGGTGGTGGCATGGGAGACGGGGTTACCTTCAGGGATGGTGGGGCTACCTCCGGTGTTTTTCAAGATGCTTTGTGAGGATTTGGACCGGCGGTACTGGGGGCGGCCGGCAATGTTTGGGGATAATCTTGATGGGGATGGAGGGGATTGGAGGAGGTTGGAACTGTTATTACTAGCGGTTCTCAGGACCGGAAGGGAGAAGTAGTCTTGTGACAATTCTTGAGGGGTGTTGTTGAGGCCGGGTTTCTTCTTCTTGTTCCACAACGCGGTGGCAGGGGGAGTGCTGGGCATTATTGAGGTGCTTGTCTGGTGTTAAAGGGAGGACAACAAAATTGGGTGAAAAGATTCGATGCGCAATGTGCCAATAGATTTGTATATTTGTTTTTTTATTTTTTTTTTTTTATTTTTTTTTTTTTTTTTTTTTTTCTTTTTTTGGGAGCGTTTCTTTCTTTCTTCCTTTTTCTTTTTGGTTTTGTTTTTATTTTCTGAATAGTTGAGGATAGCTAGCTGCTATTGGGAGAGAAAGACCGGTGATATTTATAAAAAATTTTTTTTTTAGATTTCGAGCTATGATGGGATGGCTGTAAGGTTGTGATTGTTATTACGTCGATGCGTATATTGTTTGGGTGACAAAAGGGGCAAGTGGGCCTTATCGAGGCAGTACTCGGTGGTAACTGGTGGTAGTTGTCGACAGCGGAGGGTGCTGGTATGTGATGCACTGCACGATGTCTTGTCTTGAGGATGGATGGTCAACGTCACAACAACAGCAACAACAGCATAGTATAATATGTTAACATAATGCACTCACCGTACCACCTGGGATAGCATAGCACAGCGTAGCGTAGATAGCGGGCCCATCCATCCTCCACCCATCCTCCACCGACGCCCGCGATGATGACATAATGCAGAAGGTTTTCACGCCCAAACAATAAAAACGCACCGCCTGCTCACCCTGCCTGGCCACGGCCAGATACGGGTGCTTGCTGCATGGGTCATACCGCTGGTGCATGCAACATTCCCCCACCTTACTGTCTCTGACGGTTTGTTGTATCATATATTGACCACTAACAAATACAAGTATATATATATATATATCTACTAAACCGCAATCGTTCTACTGACACTGTTCCCCTTCTTAGCGCTTGGTTCGCTCTGGATCAAACACATCAAAGTGTCTCTCCCCAACAACTTCACCTCCCCTGTAGTCTCCCTCCGCTTAGAGTTCAAAAACTTCCCCTTCTCTTCATCCCATTCTTTGAACGTAATTCTCTTCTCCCCGTCAACCTTCTCCAACCCCAACTTTTGCAACTTTGGCGATTGTAAACTTAATGGATCAATAAACGTCGTCAACGATGGATCACAGAAGTAAATCACCGTGTTCCGTTTGTGCTCCATTTGATCTGCTGGCGGGGTCGTCACCCTGTGGATCGATGACTTGAAGTAGCCCCCTGACAAATGCTTGAACGCATCGCCAATATTGACAATCAACGAATCCGGAGTATGTGACACATACTTCCAGACCCCAGTGTCATACTCTCTGATTTGCAACGACACAATCGGTTGGGAAATGATAAACGTCAACGCGGTGGCGTCAGTATGGCCCCTTAACCACGTCCCCGAAGTCAAATCACGGTATTCCGGAGAAACTTCATGGTAGAGCAAGAACCGGCCAAACCCTCCCCCGGACTTCTCAATATCGTTCTCATGGACTGCAAAATGACGATCCCAAAGACTGCCTTCTGGAAGCTCCAAAATGATATCAATAAGCGTCAACACTTGTCGAAGCACCCGGCAATGAAGCTGCTTGTAATACCCCGATACCTCATCGAGATAGTACTTGAAAAACTCAGGGTATTCGGTCTGGTTATAGAAAATATCGTCATGGAGGAAATGCCTAATATTGAAAAACTCGACATTATCCCGTTGTCCATTTTGATACTCCCAATGGCCTCGTGGTTTGTACCCGACCCCACGAATCACCCCCAATTCCCGATCAGCTTCATCGGGATGTTTGGTGTTACCAGCGTGGAATTTCCTTTTGGTCTCTTCATCGAGCTCAAATACCGATTGGCCAATTGATTTCATTCTTTCTAGAGTGTCATGATCAATTCCATGGCCTGTCAATTTGAAAAACCCGTAGGTGGTCAATGCCGATTCCAACTGTCTTGCAAGTTGCTGGCGGGTTTCCAAACCTTGTGGACCGTCTTGGAATTTGGATAAATCAATGGCTTGCAAATCCAACACTGGAACATCGAGCTTGGTGGGTGGGGCCTCGATAAATGGCCGGACTTTATGAATGCGGTCGGTTTCCGCTTTATTGGCTGGGTTGAAATAGTGTTGGGAGAGCATTATGATTTTAAATTTGGTTTATATAATATATAGAAAATATGAAGTGCATAAAACATGACATTATCATCCAATATATTAATATATATATAGATAGATAGATAGAGAAGAGAGAGATAATTTGCACACCTCCCACACATTGTCCATAATCTCACATGTCATGTTGCGATTTGACATTTGTTGTGGAGAAAATCATTTTTTTTTTTTTTTTTGTTGCTGTCGGGGTGTATTTCCTGGTACCGATGATTGTTCTATATAACGTTGTTGTAAATGGTATATTATATATACTGCAAATTATATATAAATTGCAAGAGTATCCATCCGCAAGATACTGTAACAGAGCTTGCGAAGTGTGTGGGGACAACCACAACATATATCGACCATGCCCATGCTGCATGCTAAATTAGCACCACTGCGGATCAACCTGATAGATAGCCTACATTTATTTATCATCACCCCATCTTTGTACATTACTAATAACAAAATACCACATCACTTCAAAAACTCAATCCTCGTGTCGTTAGTGTACTTGGCCTGGGCAATCCCTACCTGCTCGCTCTCCAAATCATACAATATATACGCCCTTCTCAAAAAAGCGTCCCCGAGAGTCCACGTTTCCTCGGAACTCTCCATCAATCCAAATATACAATCGCTCTCTTGACTATCTGGTTGTCCATTCACATGGAATAGCAAATCGGAAAATGGCACCACCACCTCGACTCCCTTGAACTGGAACCGGAAATCCGGTCCTTGGGCATCACACCTGGCGGTATAATGCATGTATTTCGAAGAATATGTGGCATAAGTCTCCTGAAGAGTTGAAGCAATCTCCGATGGAGCGTATATCAAAGACGTCCCGGAATCAAGCAACGCAGGATACGCATTGGAGAAGTACGACCGGTTATTCACCACCACGTCTTGTAATTCGACATAAAACGCCATGCTGTGATTCACCGCGTACCCTGAACCATCGATTTTCACTAAATCCAACATTTGCAATGCTGATCCTTGGTATTTTGCGTGGTCAATCGCCCCAAATAAAATCGACCCTCGCTCGGAATCGGCAGAGCTCAAGAACAACGAGTACCCTGCCCGATCAATGTACCCTTCTTTCTTCAACCTTATTGGGAAATTGTCGTACCGAAACCCTCCTAATCCTTTCGCTTCAAGCTCCAGTTGCGATAAACTGACATCGCCTCTGGCCACCGCGTCCAAAATCCACGCCAGCGCTTCATTCAGAGGGAACCCGATCCCAAACACCCCGAATCCCGCGGTATGTGACTGGGCTAATCCAAAGATAAATTCAGGGATCTCAATGTCGTTCAATCGTAAAATATCATCAGCCCAGATCCCTTGGGCCTGCAGCAGGTCACTATATGCGATCCGGAAGTTTGGGTGGTATTCTTTGACACTCGACGAGGTGTTCATATTGTAAGTCCCGTAAACGGATGGAATTGCATTGGTGGACAATGACCCAGGAACCCATAAGTCCAGTGACCCAGTATCGACAGACACTTTGAGTTTTTGCGGCGGGGTCCCCATTTGGATTTCCGTCATATAGGTCGAATACTCATTCTCAAGCTCGAATAGAAGGTCTTCTGCGCTGACATTCCTGGAGTTTTTCGATTGAATACCAAACGATGATGATGATGATGATGATAGAACGTCACTGGCCGAGAGATTGAAAGTTGGCGAGCTTCTAACGATATCAAAATCCAAAATGATCGGTTGTCGTGATTTTTGTCTTTTGGCAATTGGAAGGGCGTGTGAAGCAATAGAGAGAAGAGTCAATGGGAGTAGAAATGACAACAGCCATATCATTTTTTTTATTATTTTGAAAATTGGGTATCACTGCACACCGAGTGATAAAGAATAAAGTTACTTAGAAAGATAAATAAATGGGTTACTGATAGCCTCAGGATATTTCCAATTATTTATTCATATCTTTCAACAATATCCTACCAAGCCCACCATTGCCGTATCTTTTATGGGTTCTAGAAAGCCCCGATGGCTATCAATCAACTTGAGTGCAACATGCGCGGCGTCGATGGGATCGGGAATGAAGCGAGATCCGGAATTTTCGAAAACAGTGTAGGAAGGGTGAGAGGGTGCACTCACTGGTTTGTATTTCATAGAAATATAAATAACTGCAAATGTTATAAAATGACTAGAAATTTCATAGAAATATAAATAACTGCAAATGTTATAAAATGACTAGAAATTTCATAGAAATATAAATAACTGCAAATGTTATAAAATGACTAGAAATTTCATT